>VXBL01000376.1:237348-408845 GCA_013400195.1 Aramus guarauna | reverse complement strand
GGGGGCCGGCAGGACGCGAAGGCGCGACGTGGCGACGGTTGTTAAGGGAGTGACAACAGTGCGATCAACAGAGGGGCTGGTGCGCGGGGAGGTGTGATGCCCCGGGTTTTTATAGCTGCCTCATGATGTCAGCGAGCCGCGCTGGCCGCCGCGCACGGAAATAGCCGGGCCCTGCAAACGCGCGGCCATCAATCCGTTGGCAGCCCTACAGTGAACAGTTATTTTTGAACGGCCCGAGCAAGATAAAACTTGAATCGGGAGAGACTAACTGATTTACAGCCGCTTTAAGGTCAATTTGCCTCGCTACGGAAGGGTAAAAAGGCTTCTCAGCGCGCGCAGGAACATGTCAACGCAGGCACCCCGCACCGCTACCAGAAGCGCAGCCGGCCGGCGGGTCCCACGCCAGCTCTGCAGGCAGCCGGCGCAGCCTTTGGGCAGGAGAAAGAGGCAGAGCGGTGGATCCGGCTTCCCGGCTACAGAGCAGCCCCTGCCGTCCCCGAGTCGGTGTGTTGTACCCCATGGGCCGTGCTCCCTCCGGGAGCAGCTGGCCCTTCGTGGCCGGCACGGCTCGCCAGCCATCCTGCGAGAGGAGGGGGCAGACAGCTTGGGCCACAAAACTGGCTTCGGAATCTGGTCCAACCTCGCTCCAGAAATTCAGTGCTGCATCCGCTCCAAAAGCTGCTTTGCCCACTCGCATCGGGCCTTCTGGCCAAAGCCTCTGTACCTCGATGGCCAGGATGCGCGACAAAGCCCTGCTTGCTTAAGCTCGTCCTGCCACACCGTGCCCTAGAAAACAAGGAAGATGTGGAATTCCCCAATCGCAAAAATTAATGTGCTGAACTACAGCAAAAGCCTTGACAATCAAACTTCTGTTACAACAAAGCAGTAACAGTAATCTACACCACTGTGGCGAGGCCCTGAGTCAGGTTATATTTACTCTTTTTTCTTTCTCTTGTTAAAAAGGAAGAAGTATTAGAAACATTTACAAAGCTTTCAGAAGAGCAAAAGATTGGGTACCTTTAAAAAATAACAGTATTTCGATGCAAATATAAACTTATCATAAGCTTCCTGAAGCACACACAGCATAAAGGCAGTATCACTGCAGAGAAGGTATCTGCTTTCAAGGGGATTTGCATTCTCATCGAATGCTGGACCAGGTCCAGACCAGCCGGAGGATAACCACCCTCTAACCTCCCTGTGGAGTCTTACAGAGACGAGACTGAAGCAGTATCATTTCTGACAGAAATAAAATCCTGGCTACTGCACTGCTGGGAACACTACAGACAAGAAGAAAAAAAACAAACCAAAACAAAAAAGCCAGAAAAAAAACCCACCAGGGAGGAATTGGAATTAAAACAATTCTGTGGTGCTCATTTAGATAATACTTTGTCAAAAGTCCTGATATGGGACTACATCATATATTTACTAAATGCATGCAGAAGTTAAGTGTCTGCTAGCATAAAATTTAATTTTAACACACAGGAACATACAAATATTAAAGCTGACCAGTAATAAAACGGCTCAGTTGCATGCCCAGGTTAACCAACCTCCTATAATACATCTAGTCAGATCATACATAAAACTATGGAAATCATTCAAAAAATACAATTTTTTCTAATTTCCATCAGTTCATATTTTCAGCACTAGCATCTCAGAGGACAGGATAATTCCTAGCAATATGCCTCCAAAGATTCAAAAAAAAGTGACCTTAGTGGAAGTACTCAGTACTTCCTTCTTGATGGAATGCACCCAGGGACACATGCGAGAAAATCCCAGGACAGCCTGATGAACAGCTTCTAGGTATTCCCTGACGTGCCGTAGCCATTCTGCTGCAGTGGTAGAAACCTTTGAGCAGCCACAGAGCACAGTGGATCAGAAAAATGACAAGCAATTCTTGAGCACCAGCAAAGCACAGGATGCAGCACAAGAATGGGAGCAATGCGACTGCACGAGGCAGCAACTGCTCAAACAGTTTTGCCAATATGGCAAATAAATGAGTAATCTTCATATATTGCTTCCAGGGCCAGTGAGCTCTAAGATTGTCCCAAAAGTAGCAGCACCTGAATTGTGTTGGACCTACAGAGACCTTTTAGCCATGCCTGGACTGTGTGTGAAAATATGTCTAGACTACAAGAAAATGTACTGGTTTAAAATATCCTAGTTGGGCCATTTTAGCTGTAATACTAGCAACCCAAATTATGGATGTGCCAAACCCAAATGACAGTCATATAAAATCACAGCATTACAAAAACATTAGATACATTTTATTTTTCAACCGATACCTTAATTTGTACTTCTTTAAGTCACAGTTTAAAATACTTCCCACTAGAATCTTGGTTTTGCTATTTTGTAGCATTTGTAGCAGAAACATATTAAGATCGGTCTGAAGAACGTATGAACAGAAATGTCTGTCAGTGAAAGCACCCGGAAAGGCAACAGAGGAAAGTTACGGAAAAAAAAACCCAAAACAACAAACCTAACAACATTTTGATAACCATGGACACGACAGACAGGTAAGCACCGAGGAATGAGGTGTTTGCATCAGGACCAGGAAACTTGTGCCCTCGGAAGCCCGCAGCGCGGATTAGCAGCAGACTTGTGCCCTTACAGAAGAAGGCTAGCAGCGTGGTTGCACCATGCTATACATGCCATTCCTCTTCCTATTCTCCCAACAGGGAAGCTGACTGTAGCCATAAAGATACCCACAGCAGGCAAACCCAGGAACCAGGCAGCAAACTAAGATTCACCTAAGCTGAGGTAAGCAAGATTTGGAAGTGAAAGGACACACCATAATAATGTGCTTGACTGCCAAAGGATAGAGAAGATCTACCCCAAAAATAGGGCATCGCAGATGCAGAAGTCAGGCAACGTGGTGAGAATGTGGTGGGTGATGTCCCTTGTCCTCCAGGTACACACAACTGATCCGGGCCAGATCACTTCTTGGGCACACATCTCTTGGAGCTTAAAAGCATGGGGGTTGTGAGAGTGGGCATGAAATTGGTTAGAGAACAAATGTGTAAAACAGGTATTGCCTTCTCTTTCCATAACGTCTCACTGAGGGTTGTTTTGCATTGATTTCCTTGTTGCTACGTGTTACGATTAAAGCTGAGATTCTCAGATAATCGCTAGAACCTCAGAGTGGAAACTTGCAGAAAACTGTGTAATACACAATAAAATTGCAAGAACTAGCAGGCAATACTGCAGATAAAACCTTTTAACACGCTACCACATAAAAAA
Organism: Aramus guarauna; assembly: GCA_013400195.1. NCBI lineage: Eukaryota > Metazoa > Chordata > Aves > Gruiformes > Aramidae > Aramus > Aramus guarauna. The sequence continues at coordinate 405,608 of VXBL01000376.1, read as the reverse complement.
GGGCAAGCCAGTGATGGAGAACCCCTCTGATGTTTATTTTACCTAGCTAATTTTTAAAGTATATTTTTCTCTAAAAGAGTGTTTTAAGAGTGTTTTCTTAAAAAAAAAAACAAACAACACTTTCTTCCCTGTTGCTAAATGTCCTCCTGGTGCTTCAGTAGAAGCTCCATCAGCAGTGCAAGTTAGACTAGGTTTAGGATCTGAATGTATTTTAGTATTTGCATAGAGAAAAACTTTGCTGAAGAGAGAGGAGAAGAAGGAATATACAGTAAGTATGGCTTGCCTCTAAAAATGGGGCAGATTTACCAGAGGGTACAGTACTTACAACATCAAAGAGACCTGTCAGTGTTAATGCTTTGCCATCACGTGTCTGTGTGGATTCTTTCTCTGCCACCACATCCACACAAATCTGGGGATGTTTCTCTAGGGAAGGCAACTCTTCATCTCATACAGAATTCAGGAGGTAATGCAGTTTTCTATTGGTATTTGAGCCAAACATTAGGAAAGGTAAGAAAGGGAAAAATAGAAAGGAACAGGGCAATCTTGTAAGAGAGACAACCTTAAGCTATTCTAGATGTGCAGTTTCCTCCCAGAATTAAAGCAAATACTTATCTGAAAATAAATCGACTTTTATGCTGAAATGAATTGTTCTCACAGATTTGGGGTGGGGGGTGTCACATCAATACAGCTATAGCAGGATAAACACTCTGCTAATGCTATACTAGGAATCCTCCCAGTACAAACTAGCTCTAAAATTTGGTCTGTTGTTTCTGTCAAAGTACATTTGATTAAGTTACAGGTGCAATTCTTACCTAAGTAGTTTAGACCAGCACAGCCTGCAATACAGACACATCTATACTGCTATAGAAGTTTCTGTGATGCTGCTAGAGCTATTCCCACATGGGAATAACTCTGATACTGGACAGAGTACACCTGTACTGAAATCAAACTATTTCCATGCTGTTTGCGTAAGAAATTGTTGCTGCAATGCTGTGGAGTCCCTGCTTCTGAATGCTGGTTGCTCTTCCAGCACCAGTTGCTGTTTTCTGGGATTTATGACTGAAAGGATTAAAAACAAAGAAAACTAAAATAGATCTCCAAAGGATATTAATAGCTCCTTCAAGCTCTGTCGCATTCCAGATCTTATTATTACAGAAAAATATTCCTAAGGTAATAGATACAGCTTCCTCAATTGAGACGTGGGTTTTTTTCCCAAAAAGTAAGTTCTAAAGCATTGTACAAATATCCAGCATCCCAAACACAACCATCCATGCAAATGATACCTGGGTGATCATTTGCCCCATTTGCACATATATTTAAAGGGCAGCTGAAAATTTGGGCCATTGTAAATGTGTGTGCATGCCACTGGTTTGTAAACATAGGGCTAATGCCCTGGAAACACTGAAATGCCCGACGGCATCAGTGGGAATTGAGGGCTCTCAGCATTTGGCAGAACAGAGCCCTTCTGATGTGTGGGTATAAACACGTTCACTCACACACGGAGAGGTTTTGAATAAAACGCAGATGGTGGACAATAATTTTCTATTCATCTGGATGTTCGTGAGATGACGTTCCTGACTATAGGTTTAACGTTATAAATTAAGATTTGGTAGGTCATTTAAACATAGTTCATTTATTTTCAAAAGATTCTGGTTCTCAGCAAATGAAGAAAACACATTCCCACAAAGCCAGCAGACCAGTCGTTACATTAACACATTCACACTTGCTGATAACCTTTAAGGAAGCTTTAACTATTTATATCGCAGCCATGAAAACATCCAAGAAGCATATTAATTAATAGTGATAATAAAAAATAAAGCCTTCAGTCATGTGTTCCATTCAATCACTTACACCCTGTATTTTTAAAACGAACAAAATATATTTGCCGTTTGCCGGGGAATTATTTTAAGGTCCTGGTGTCCCTTAGAATCTCTTCTCACGTCTTTAGATGTCTGCCTTTCGCTCGCGCGGACTGAAATGTCTAGACATCCAAATTAAGGAGTGACCAATCACCAACAAACTGATCTCTCTGCGTACAAGGTCAGCGCTACAGAGGCACACACACGCGCGCGCACACACGCACACACACATACTTGCAGCCGGCACCGTGCAGGAGACCTTTATTTGTGCACAAAAATATTGATGTTGCTAAGTGATACGCAGGCGGTCACTAGCCCTAAGTCTTTGTGTTTGTTTATTACTGTGTCTTCTTCCCTGAGTAAACAATGCAACGGTGATGCAGAGATAGAAGAACTCATCTAATTTAAAACAGCTATGGGACCTAATTTATTATGTCTGTGTGATATCAACCTATTACTTTTTTTCCTGATTTTGTTCCATTAAGTAAGGAGGAAAAAATTTAGGAGGAACTTGAAAACACACGTGTCCCAAATGGTCCCAATCATCCTACTTTCCTTCAGTTAAATAATAAAAACAATTTATTTGCAAAGGTCCTTCTGCATCTTAGGTTTGCTGGCACCAGATTTAAGGATATTGTTTTGAAGTTAAAATAATGGTCCTGTATTAAATTCATATGTCTAGTTAATTGGAATAAGGAGCAACCTGAAAGTAGTATCTCGTCACACCGCATAATAAGCGTGGATACACTTTCCTTATCCAAAAATTCGGTCCAGTTCCATTCAGTTCTAGAATCCAAGTTTCTATTAAAAAAAAAATCTTTTAAAAAATCCCCCCAAAACAAACCCACACCCCTGTTTTTTGAATCATCCCATATTTTAAAACCTGTATCTGTGGTGGTACTAGGAGTAGCTTTCTGGAAACACAAATGTTCATGACAGGGTTTGAGTTTTCAAAATAAATTGGCTTTCTTGACTTCAGGGAAGGCAGACCGTGGAGAAGCCGGGTTTCCATGATCACCTCCCTTGGCTATCCTTCAAGGCTTCTGGGGTGCCCCAGAAGCGCCGCAGCCCCCCACGCTGGTGAGCCGTCCTGCTCCAATGCAGCCCCCGAAGAGAGGTGCCCAGGTAAGGTCTCGGGGAGCCCTGCAAATGCAGGTCCCCAGAGGTCCCCACCCTGTCTGCAAGCGTGCTGGGAGGAAATCAGCCTGGTCTCCTCCTGGAAGCTTCCAGATTTCCAGAAATATTTATGGTCTACATGGCAGACCATTAGATTGCAAATCCTTTTTTCAACAAAAAAATATTTCGTAGAGCTTTGCCATGTCATAACGGACACCACTGGAGCGAGGCCACTCTCCCCACATGTACCACTACTGGAACTACTACTTACACAGAACATATTCTTAGGAAAATAGTGAGTATATTTTGACTTCATTTCATTTTATTTTAGCAGCAAGATTACTACCAATGCCAACTGGCTGTGGCAAGCACAGCTTGAGAAACATTTCAGAACCTTTTACATCCTACCTGAACAGCAGAAGCCTGCACAGCAATATAAAGATGAAAATGAACTGGGAACTAATGTAAAACATTAATTCAGGTAACTTGTTTTTGTTTTTTGCTCTAGGTTACTACAAGTCCTGTAATAAATCACAAGACAGGTGTAAACTTCTGGTTTTAATTGTCATGTAGATAGAGTCTCCTTCCAAACTCTGTTTCTCTCTCTCCCACTGAAACAACAGCGAGTTTACAAAACCAGTATTCTGCTGACTGACTGCATCTGGAAGTCTTGATACGTAACCATAGCCAAAGCAGTGCTGCTCCAAACCGTCTTCCGTTCAGTCAGCCCAATCAGACATGGCAGCAATCGGTCCAGCAGGAAACCGAAGGGACAGGACAGCTCAGCCCCTTCCTCCCCACTTCAGCAATTTGCTAGATGAGTCACTGGCCCTGTCTCAGTTTGTCCATCTGTACAATGTTAATGGTAACGATACCTTCCATGCAAAAAGCACTGCTTTAAATTCCAGAGATGAAAGACAAGAAATGTTCCTGTTCTGGACAAAAGCAATACTTTGCTTTATTCTCAAGCTGCTTGCACAGCCAGCACTAGGAGCAGATTATTCCTGCAGTAATCATGAGGTAAACCTATTAACCCTTATGCACCAAATCAATACTTTCCATTAAAGCATTATTTCTGCAGACGTACTCTGGACAAATACTTTCGTTATGGGGTGGGGACAGAAGAGGGAAATGAGGACATAAATAGAACACATTTTCCTCAGAAAAGCTGTATGTTCATTAAAAATATTCTTTTCCAACAGACTTTGTAGGAAGAATGAGATGCTGCAGAGAACAGGCCTTAACAGTAATGGCACTACTTCGAAGGACCTGACCTGCTTTCAGCTACAACGTGACCTCTCACGCAATCAACACACCCTGTAAAGAGCACATAGCTTAATCATACGTGAACTTATTTATTTTATGTCTTCTTCCTCTTTTCTTAAAAAGTGTTTTACATCTCACTAAAATCCTAATTGTCTTACTGAAAGTTCACGCTTCTGATGTTGCCTGTCTCGAGGAGAAAGCTTATTCACAAATAAACCTTGCAGGATGGAAAAATGACAAGGAAGAAAATATCAAGTCAGACAAGTATGACTGGAAACTCAGATGTAAAGAATTCAAATATTTCAAAAGATGTCTTGATAGGTATATTCCCACCTCATTCCAAGCAAATAAGATTAGCACGTATTACTGAGAATTTTATGCCTCAGAAGAAGGCCCTAATTATATTTCACACTGCTCTGAAGATTCCTGTAATATACACACATCTTTAATGTGGAATTTTATACGCTATTTATAGCATATAGGCTCTTTTTGATATTATTACTTTTCTATGAAAGTTCCTTTGAAGTCAGGTAATTACCTTAAGCGAAATATTTAGCCTGTTGTGAGAAGTGAACTATGAGATTTGTGTAGAACAAATAAGTCATCATGTAGCCCAGTATAAAGGTTTCCAAGCCACAAGTGGGGACAGAAACATTAATTACAAAGACAAAGCCAAGAATGCATTTTAAAGGTCATTTAAAGTGAGAGCTGATAAATCTGTATAGTAGTACATCTTGCTTCATGCATGCCCCTAAAAACTATTTGAGCTAAGCACTGAAGAGTGTAAAATTATTGCATTACTAGTTACAATCCTTAGTAAAGCCACAGCTTTAGGTTACCAGAGACCTAGCCAGAGTCAGGCTGTAACTGTGAAGAGGTCAGGAGGAGTTACTAAAATGGCTAATAACAATCTGCAGTAACTTCTCTCCAACCAGAAATGCCACATCATTAAAGACTTGTAAATCTGGATTCTTCCCATGCTAGAAGAAAGTGTGTCTCTTTCTCTGCAAAGCTATGAATCTTTTCAGTGGGATAAATGACGCATAGCTACCACATATCAGTATACGAAGTTATGTCCTTTTTATATTGCATTCTGATCTACGACTGAACCATGACCATTTTGTGTCTGATGGTAGTGTTTTCAAGAAAAGTCGCTCGTAGTGAGAACTCACCGGTGGATCCCCTCTTCACCTCCTCAGACACAGCTCCCTGAAAATACCTAAAAGTACGGGATGTTAAAACACAATGCCATATGGATCTGCAATTTGTCACACAAATGTTATCCCTCAATACGCAACGCATAATACAACACATGAACCCAAAACTTCGAGATGTAACAGAGCCATACACACACGTGCCCACACACACAAAAGGCGAGTCAGCTAATGCAGGACCGCAAAACCAATTTATTATCGTTTTTCACAGATGGAACAAATTCACCTAGTTTACTGCATCCAGACAGGTTTCCCCAACTGCATGCAATTCAATAATCTGAGAATAGAAACTGCTGTTTCTATTATATTTTTTGCCTAAGCAAAAGTCTAGCTTCTTATTAAGAATGCTTAATAAAACCAACACACATTAAAAACAGTCAGCAGGGAGTGTTGCAATTAGGTGCTTGCACAGTGCTTCCCTCTGTGCCTACATGCAAATATTTTTCATCTTATACAGACTTTCAGAAACTTCATCATGTTGCTGCAGTAAGAGAGACCTTCTCCCTTTTTCTTCGTGTGACATGTTAGGCCATCAATTGCATATCACTGTTGTTTTATTCTATAAACAAAACTACTTGTAAATTGCCTAAAAATCTGAGTTTTTTCCCCCCTACCTCCCCGGGTAGGACCTAACTACAGCCTAACTGAAGACACTGATTACTGCAGTTTCATCCCCCAAAAATTAGGGGCGGAGAGGAGACTAGGCTTAAAAAGGCAGATGAGATATGGATCAATAAGGAGGTAAAAAGCTGGAAGAACCACATCCAAGATGACTGAAGTATTTACATTGATCATATGAAACATTTTCCTTCACAGAAATGCTGCTGAATATGTTCTTTTCTGGAGGGAAAAAAATGTTTAGACTAATAAGGGCAATCACAGGGATTTAGTCGATTTAGTCAGATGCAAAATTCACTCTGACTGCTGTGGGACTGTCTCTATAAAGCCAGAGTCTACAGAGTCTACAAGTGCTGCATGCTCTCAGCCAACTCCTTCCATCCAAGTGAACGATGCTCAGCAGCTTCTAGGAGGCACTCCTCCATCTTGTAAAATTGGCTGCACATAACTTTGTAACGTCTGCGATTCTCTGTCTTCATATTCTTCCTTCCCAGAGTAACCTACTGAAGGGACTACAGCACATACATGAAAGAAACCAACCCAGCAGGAGGAAAGTTTAGGAGGGAACAGGAGGAACAGGAGGAAGGCTCTGAATGACAGGCTCACAGAAGGGTTGAGGTGAGAAGGGAACCTCTGCAGGTCATCTCATTCGACTTCCCGGCTCAGGAAGGGTCACCCAGCGCCAGTTGCTCAGGACCGTGTCTGGCTCCTTCCAGCCTTGCTCTGGTGAGTGAGAGGCTCTGTTTGAGGGGTGTAACTGTGGCTGTCTCACCTCGCACCAGGGACGCTGCAGGACATAGCCCTTTCCTAAACTAATTCCACAGCCTGTCTTTTACGAAACGTTCAACCCTTCTGTAAAGGCTTCCAGCCGGAGCCTGGTGGCATTTGACATCGGCTTTTCTGACACCACAGTCTGAGAAAGGAGGCTTCCATTTTGTCAGAGCTTTGTTTCCACTACCGTATCCTAGCCTGCAAGCATAGCAAAATGTCTCTACCAGAAGTGAGTATGCAAACAAACAAAAAATATGTTGCAAAAATATTCAGCGTGAAGGAAAGCCACACCCGTCATCTAGGTCTGTCCGAGTCTGTGTTTTCGCCGTATTTATACCCTAATGTTCCAGGTTTGTTGGTTTATTAATTGCAAATTTGTCTGAGTGAGTCTCTTGCACATTCGTTATGGTCTTTATAAAGACATTCCTTGCAAATGCCTTGAGGTCACACTTAAAACCATGGTGTGAACTACGCCAGACATCCAAATTGTGAAAGAGCTTCTTCCAGGACGGTGCGTGATGTCTGTCTCTGCGCAGAGCAAATCAGAAATGAGGTGCAACTACGGCAGGCCTTTCCCTGCCGCTTAGCAGCCGCCACGTCTCCTCTCGGTCACAGCCGATCCCCACAAGATGGCATGGCACAATTTAATCTGCACTTAATCTGAGATTTTAAACGATGGCTCCTTTACTGACGCAAAAGTCTGCCAGCACGCTGCCTCACTACACATCTCTCATGATCCACTTCTCTCACGCAGCGTCTTTACAATTTTCCCTGAATCAAAGCATTGCCCATCTCTCCCCGCTGACCGCAGAGCACAGTTTCTTTACAGCTCTTCTGCAAAACAAAGTTGCAATAACCCGAAAATGAAGGTAGTTTTAGGTTGTGCTGTCTACCTGAAACACCACTCAGGTAGTGAAACACTGAAATAGGAAGGAGTTGAAAATTAAAGAAAAATAAGACATAAATGAAAAGCATGTTTTGGTTTAAGATTTTTCAGCCCTGGTGGTCACAAGTGCTACTAGTATTTTGGTTTAAATCAGTCTTAAAACAGACTTTGCCTTAACCTTTAGGAAGAAATTTAAACTGAAATGGAAAATTAACAATCATTTACAACCCCTCAATTACACAAAAGCTCCATTATCAAGTTGGAAAAGTAAGAAGGAAAATGACATTTCTGGTAGCCATGCATGAAGTTGGAGAGAAAAGCAACCTTTTGCCAAAAGCTGAGTAAAGGCATATCTCCCCCTTCTTTGCACTATCTTTATGGTTTGGTTTTTTTCTTTTCACTATTTTTATGGTTTCTACCACTTTGTCTGCCCAAGCCGTTATTTCAGCTCCCCTACCTGGGAGCATTCTGCACAGCAGCTCCCGCGCTGCTGGATGCATCCCTGCCTGCGCGCGGCCGGGCAGAAAACAGTTAAGTTGAGCAGCAAAGTGACAAGAGAGGCAGCAGCCTCCGGCAGCCATGGGAACAACAATTTCTACAGACTGGAGGCTGAAATTTCAGAGGGAAATAATCCCAACTGCCATAGCCAGGTCAGAGAGGGGGGCCCCAATGGCACTGGCTTGAGTTTTAAGGCAAAACGTTACTGTAGACATGCATGGACCTGACTTTACCATCCTCTAAAGGGCCATAATGATGACAGCCACATACCTGCAAGAGGTAATAAAGCAAAGCAGGAATTTTGCCTGCACAAAATGTAAACATCAAAACAGATGGCGCGGTTATGTTAATCAGTTAATGTTTGCAGAGTGCTTTGAAGATGCAAAGCACTATAAAGGTACTAAATACTTACAGTCTTGTCTAGACATCATCAAGCTCATTTTTAGATCGCAGCCTTTTCAGGCCAAACAGTGCCTCTCTCTATACGTTTGCACTGTGCCTTCTGTAACGGCCTCCTACCTCAAGATGAATGCCTAAGGGAGGAATAACAGAGGAGCAGCTCCTGGAGGTGAAAAGCGCAAGCCAACAGCTCCTGCGCAGGAGTATCGGGCTAAATATCATCAGGGAATCAGATGGAAGTCAAAATGTGTTATACCAGAATTAAAATAAAAATAGTGCTTTTGTGCAGTGCAATGCGTAAAATACGTATTGAAATTCAAAGACTATTTTTTGGATGTTTTGCCGGAGAAAGAGGTAAAGATTGAAGCTGTCCCAACAGATAACCCTTTACAAAACAGTTTGTCGTAACCGTGAAAACTGCTTACTGCACTAACAAGCCAGGATGAGAAAAAAATATCTTTGACAGAATAAACTAAGTATGCAGACTTAACAGAGCTGTGAAAAGTGCAGTAGCAATCACCATCATGCATAGGCCAAGTATGGAATTTAACACAGTGAGTTACGAACAATGAGATCACAGATTGTGTTGAGGTTTGGGAAAAATCCATCTAAACCATTTCAAAACTGGCACTTTTTATTTGCTCTAAGGAATGTGGCATGCAAATAAAAGTAAACTCCAGAGACTTACTCTGCAATAAGTGAGCCTTCTGTGTCAGACTGCCTTGCAACCAAAACCAAACCTTACTATTCTGATGTTAAGAAACCACACATTTCAGAAACCTTTTCCACTCACGGTTCCCAGTCAGCTCTGACTGTAAATGGGGGAAGAAGCCTGGCGTTACACAAAAGGTGTAGACAGCTGAAACACGTAATCCTTATTCATACCCTAAAAATAGACCCAAACTGACCACCCAGTGCATAACCAGCCCTGCCGAGCACGGAATGGGAGTGAGAGATTCCAGCTCAGGGGCTAGCTCCTGGCTGGGAGCGGTGCGGAGGCCTGAGGGCAAAGCACCTTCCCGTCCCTCCGACCCGCTCCGAGGCAGCACCGACCAGACCCACGGGGGAACGGCATCCCCTTCCCTTTACCTTCAACAGAAGCTCAGCTTTTGCCAGGGTCTTGTAATCCGCATAGGAAAGACTGAGGGAAGAAAGGGGTGTTTGTGTTACAGAAAATTGGTCCCTTTCACCCTAAAAATAAACTACCGGGTTTTTTTCAGATCAGAAATGTACATTCTGAAATGTGGGGAGAAAAGATGGGTTTATTCCCGTTTGCACTTTCGGGACATCCCCCAAAATCTATCTTCCTACTCTGCTGGGGGAGCGTGCAAAGGGTCCGCTGCAACTCACTATTCCCACAAACAGCCGTATGACAAAGGTCTTATGCCATAAATTCACTTGAATACTAATGAAAGGTAAGGTTATTTTCTTGCTTTCGAGGTTCTCTTTTACTTATTTTCCAGCCTCTTCACTTCAGCTGCTAAACATTAATTTCTAAGCAGAAAAAAAGCCTTAACATCATTACAGTTCTTATTTCTCAATTTGTTCTCAAATCATTTCTGTCACTGTCCTGAAAACAAAACGCTAATGAGAAAAGGATTATAATAATAAAAAAAAAAATAAAAAAAAAAGGTAGTCCTTTGTAGTGACAAAGAACATTAAAGAGCAATGCTAACACCAATCTGACTTCTTCCTTTCCAGGGAAACTGTTGCCTCTCCCTCTCTGTTTCAAAAAGCCTGTATATATAATAAGCCAAATTTTCAGTCTCATCTTAACTGGGTTACCCTTTCCTTGCCCGTAATTTTGCATATGCTCACATAATTATGGCCTGAAATTTGCAAATACAATTACTTGCTGACACACTTTGTTATTTGAATGATAAAGTATTTGATTGTATCCAATGAAAACAAGATTAAGATGTGGAAGCAAACGTGTTTTAGCAAACCTAATGTACTAACTTAAGCTTCTGTTGGTTTATGGAAACATGATCCCCTAACAGCATGTCTACACCTTGTAGTTGAAGTATTGCCTAGAGACCTTGCAGTAAAAGCAGGATAGCCGTATCGCTGCATTACCACATCTGCACTTGCCTGGTAAGAAATAGAGCTACGGTGGTTTTTTTGTTTTTGTTTTTTTTTAAACAGAAAGTTTGCTTGCGTAAAAATCATCAAATTAACAGTGGCATATTAATGGAGTCACAAAATGACTAACGAAAAGATGCTGCTAAATTAAACTAATTTCGAATTCATATTGCATCTTGATGTTTGCAAGTTCGTTACATGTAATAAAACTTTCTGATTTCTCTCCCAAAGAGAAAATTTCCAAAAACTGTTAAATTAGAACTTGTGACAAGAAGAGCGGCTGTCAAGATACTGAACGAAGAGGGTTTTAACTGAGTTTAGTTAGGTTTGCCAATGACTTTTGAAGCTACATTTAGTTCTCATTAGTTCAAAGTTAGCAAAAATGTTATTAACATTTTATTAACAAAATTCCATAGGAAATCCTTAAAACTGCACGTTGTGTCTATCTGGGGGCTGACCCTCTCTCACGACAGACTTGTAGAGTTCTCATGGCAGCTGGACTTCCCACTGCTCACCATAAATGCAAACTACTAACCAGAAAATCCAGACGGGGTTCAACTGTATTTCAAGAACAGTTATGACATCAGCCTTTCTTGGTACAGAGCACAGGTGTGAAGCTAGGGAGATTACACTAACAATTCGTTTTGGTTAGCATCTTCCAGGAGAGAATGCCGAGTAGGGGGAAGCAGCCCACTAATTACATTTAAAGATATTATCAAAAAATCTAAGGACAGCAATAAAGTTACTATATGCTTAGAGGCACTGTCAGTAAGATCAGGAAGAAAAAAAAGATTTTGTTATTAATATTTTTGTCTATGTTTGAATATACTGTCATCAGTGGAAAAAATATCCAGAGCCTGGAGTCATTCATTTTAGTTCTTGAAGCTGGCATTGAATAGAAACACAGCTCAACACACAGAGAGCTATTTAACAAATGAATATTATATGGAATCAATCAACATAACATGAGTTGCCACTTCAAACTATTCAGAAATTATGGCAGCGCTTGTATCAGGAGAGCTTAAAGATTCCTACATCTTTTTTCTTTAATTTTATCTAGTTTCAGAGCCTTCAGGGACCATGTGTTTAAGCTTTTCTTTGTAACGAAGAGAGATGGAAATTAACCTTTTTTACAGTGAGACCAAAATTCTTAAGTATTTCTATAATCAGTAGTCTTGGAAAGCAGGTTTTAAAGAGAATGCAAATCAATGCATGCTTGTAGAGGAAGACCGCAAGAGTTGGTAATTATAATCCAGCAATGACAACACACCACAAATTGGATATTAACGTCAGAAAGAATCAAAAAGCAAAATTCCAATGAAGACTTGAGCAGCATCAGCTTCAAGTTATAATCCAGGATGTCTGCACCATGCTGGCCAAACCATAGATGAAGCATCGTACCAGTATATAGTTAGAGGACAAGTAGCCACTGAGAGCAGCTCAGTATTTACTGCTGCATTTGACGCAACTGTTTATATGTGAGGGTCAACCTGATTTCTTTGTGTTTCAAAACCCCTGGGCGACCATACTCAATCATCCGTATATAAATACTGCGGAAGTCCAGGAGGAAGCCTACACTTCATCAGACACGTTTACAGTACACATCCTACCAGCACGCAGCCCACCACCGCCAGAGAGAAGCGCAATACTTCTCCGCATGGGCTGCCAAGTGTTGCTCCTAAAACCAACCTGAACTCGTGTTTGTATTCCAGGCTCTTGTTCCCATTGGAGCCACACAGGATCAAAAGCTGTTTACTCCTTTGGCTTAGTAGGTTCTACACCAACGAGGTTTCAGGAAAATGTGCCAAAACCGCCAATCAGGGCTTTCATGTTGTTGCTGGAGCCTAAGGAGGGATGACACAGCGTGTTTACAGCTCATGCGGCTCTGAACTCGCCAGTTCTCTGGGCAGGAGAAAGACAGCATGATGGCAGTCCCCTGATTATGGCTTGCATTTTTTAAATGTTCAAATCTTTGCAGCCTTTCCATGGTATTCAATGCATTTTGACCATAAACTGCTCCAGAGTGCAGGCAAAAACAGTTGGGAAAATGTTAATCCTGTCCTTATACAGTGAGAATAAAAATGAGAAAATACAGGTTGCATTCAATGTGATAAATGTCTAAGAAATTGCTCTTTGAGTGGATTCACTGACTCTACCTTCTACATTCACAGAGGACAAATTATTTTGGCATACAGAGATAAGAAATTGTGTCAGCTCAAGTTAATTTTGTACCACAATTATCAGAAAATGCTGGTTTGACCTTTAAAAAAAATATTTTCAGACTCACCCACTCTTCAAATTTAATTCTAAGTGCTGTACAACAGTTCTTGCAAGTTAGACAAGTATTTTTATTTTGCAGATGAGGAAACAAGATAAAATTGTTAAGTGACTTCCACAAGTCATTGTCAGATCTGGAGAAAATTTCAGAAGACTTGATCCTGTATCCAAGGTTGTCCATTAATCAACATTCCTGACAGAGTATAAAAGTATAAGCTATCACCACTATAAATGTTTGCATTGTATCTACTAAATGGCTACACGAGTTGAATAAATTACATTAAACTACTCTCTCTTACTGGGTTGCTTTCCTGTTGGGTCAGCACTGCAGTCTAGGTCACCACACAGCTGTAGGAGAACTGTCACAAGGAAGTGGGCAAGAACATGTGGCCGGAGGTAGAGCAAGACCAAGTGCAGACAGAGATAAAATTAGACATGGAAAGCAGACAGTGATCTAACAAAGTCCTCTGTTTTAGCCACAGGGTGTTGTAGGGTTTTTTTATTCATGCATAAAAACATAGAAATATGGGGCTGAAGAATTCAGAGATTAACTAGTCCAACCTCCTACTCTGAAGTAGGACCAAGCACATGCAGATTGCCTATGACTGATGATTATCTAAGCTGTTCTCACCTCTGTTGAGCGCACTGCATTGAGTAACCCTCAGGTAGCCACTAATAATGTTTTATCATCTCATCAATGGAAAGGTCTTACAGAGTTTTAGCCTAAATCACCTCTGTGGCACATCAGATGATTGATTTTTTTGCTTTCTCTGGAAATTATGGTAAGCCATTGATCACTGTCACTTAAATACTGACATTTTGCCTATCAAAGAATTATGTCCCTTCTGGTCACCTTCTTTGTAGACTGAGCGAGCCGATTTTTTCAGTCTTTTCTCTATGGCCACCTATTTGAAATCACTTATCCTTCAGAACTTTCTCCGCTTGAGTTTTGCCTCTCAAAGTGAGAGAACTCGAACCAAACACAGTATCCCACTTATGAGGATCAGTACCAAACATTGCAGCAAAATTACTTCCATTGTCCAACCGTTAATCTATCCTTACATGCAATGGAAAACTAAAATACCACTGAAGACATTGAGTGAATTCCAACAATATATTTTTATGTGGAGAATAAAATTAAATATGATGCAAGGAAAGTCCCTGCCCTACAGACCTAGCTCATCTTTTGAAACAACATAATTACACACACATTCTCACACACGTTATAATCTGTCTAGCTGTCTGTATGACCTACAAATTCTACTTATTGTTATGTACTTTTAGTCATTCAACAATCTTTGTTTTTGAGAAATGCTGTGCGCCACAACGTTGGCGCTGCAATCACCAGACCAAGCAGGAATGTCCTGGACGTGACGATAGTTGCACCTATCAATAACTGCAAGGACTGTCCTTTCAGACAGACATACCCACAGGAAAGAGTTGCTGGCAAACTACTCTTTCCAGTTCAGACACCAAGCCTATGCTGGGCAAGCAACCAGTCTCCTGAAGGTGCTCTTTGCCTCTCTGGCCACTTCAGAGGAGAGAAATCGAAAAGCAGAGAGCAAGACTCCCAGCAGCAAGGCTTCCAGCAAACAGAAAAGATGGGGATAAAGTGCCAAAGGATCGCCGCTGCGGTGAGGGAACATAAGCATGCGGGAGCAGGTCTTCCTATTTTCACAGGGCTTCCCATACTGCATACTGCCTGCAGTCAGAAATCTCATACAAACCTCTTGTTGCCAACTTCATCTCTTTCTTTCAGAGATGAACCTGAAAGAATTGACAGAACTGCATGCTGCCAGAAGAATGGGAATCTGGGGAAGCATCTGCTTAAACTATTGGGTACATGGACTGATCCGTACTGGCTCTAATGCTCTTTGCTTTTTTTCCAAAATTATTTTTCTGCCAGATAAGTTCCCACAAGTAGTTCACAATAGTGGAAAACACCTGTATTTGCACAGCTCAGGGCAGCAAAGAGTGGCTGGAAAGCACCAGATGAAAGTCACCAACGTTGACTCAAATGTGAAACTAGAGTCTTCAGTCCCTTTGGCTAGGCCCGAGAAATCACAAAGGAAATTGAGAAATCAAGTTCAAACAAGACAACTTTTATATCTTAAGAACCTGTAGATCCATTCATATTTATTATCTGCATATTGCAAACTACATGTTTTTTCCTGACATACTACAGCTACCAACACGTGTTGGGCTTTGCTCAAATTCTCTCTTATAACTCATCGTAACACAGGCGATCTGTAATGTTTTTGCAAATCATGGCAATAGATTTTCTTTAATTTCAACCAGCAGCTGTTGAAGCAGACCAATAAATAACCACAGCACAGTTCCCACTGAGCTCCCAAAAAAGGCTGTAAATATATTTAACAACCTGCAGCATAAACACATCGTCTGCTTTCAACTGGCACTGAATACCTTTCGGAAAGTGTTTTTGTTATGAGCATATTTGAAGAGAAGAAAGGCTTTAAAGGACACGACTGAAATGCCTCTTTTTCCAAGGGATGTATCCACACTCCCTGCTGCACTGCATCTCCCAGATGAATCAGCGATCCACAAATACCAGCAGCTAACCATCGTTCTGAAAATGAATGCAGTAATCAGTCTGATTAATTTAACATTTACTTATTTTAACATGAAAACTTTAACTTTGGGAATATGTGACAACTGATGGAAGTCACAGAAGCCTGTACTTGTGTCTTGGTTGGCTTATGGTACTTCCATAATACATTCCCACTGTTAGTACTTAAACTAACTGAGATTTCTGACTAGCAGGCATCTGGCATTTGACAAATTGCTGGTCATGGCACTGAGCTGAGGTTTAAAGGGTCCCACTGCTCACCTGGACCCATACCACAGGTAGACACCACAACTGTTTGTGCCACCATCCTTCAAAACATATCGTTGAATTGATCCAGCATAACAATACCCCGTACTTTTTTTTGTTTTTTCTTGTAGTGTTGTTTTTCCACACAGATATTTTCAGTGATGGCTCAGCAGTTCATCCCTGCTAACGGTCGTACTGCCAAAACCTCGGTGGTGGCATGCAGATGCACACAGCCGGAAGGCTCTTGTACAGACTTCACCAATGAAGCCGCTGTCTTACTGAGTTACGCTCTCAGGAGGCAGCAACCTCAAAAACTTCCCTTGAGCTTAGCTAAGAAATGCCAGTACGGTAGCATATATAACGTACCAAAGCAGCTTCCAACTTGAAAACTAAACAAATAAAAAAGGGACAGAAAAACCAACCTGAAATATTAAAAAAAAAAAAGTATTCTTGAATGAAACTTGAATTAAAAATTATGTTTCTTTACAGCATCAGAGTACCTGAGGCTTCATCAAATCCGGAATTCATGAGTCGCACTGAATTTGTATAAAATGAAACCAATTATGGCTTCCCCCATCTTTACCGAAAGTGATGGTTGTTGGTAAACATATATCCTGGTGTTTTGAAGAAGAGTCCTTAAGGGGACATGTCTAGGAGAGATTTGATGCAAGCCGAGAGACCTGGTGATGGAAGTCACGCTGCCTCCTTACTTCTGAGACTAGTCTGCTGTAGTCTCTGGTTATATTAAACCAAAGCCAGGCCTTTAGTGTTGCTGGTGCTGAATGTCTCACATTCATATCAACTGCGCCTTAAATTAAATTTCGGAATATACAAGGGAAGAGCTGGTGTACATCTGCCTGCCATTTCAACTCCGCCTCCAGCTGGGGTAAGCAGGAGTCACTGGGAAGGTATTACCACTGTATTTCAGCCAGGATCATCCCATCAAGGGTACATAAGAAATGACTAACAAAGGAGACGTCAGTTTATGCGGTGTGCTGTGTCACTGGGAAAATCATGTTTCTGCCTGTATACAAATAAACTCAGGGTGGCTGGAGGAGGTAGCAAGGTTCTGGCATTAACGCTCAGGGAGTTTGTGAGAAAGTCACTTCACTTTCTACCTCCCTTGCTCTGTTCTTCCCTTTCTGTGTTGTTTTTTTTGTGGTTTTTTTTTTTTTTTCTTCTCATTTTAACATTTTGAGGCAAAGACCAAAGGCTTCTGCACAGTTGTAGGGCATGCAGGTTGCCCAGTCATTTTATGACTTCTTGTATCTTCTACCTTGCCTTGTTTCACAGTTTCTATAGTGCTGTAGTTTCGAGAGTTTCTGCTCCTATTTCTAATTGCAGACCATGTAAAAGGAGCTAAGCTTTCAATAACAACGAGTCACTATCAAACCCAGCAAGAAATAAGACTTTGAAATGTTCTTCCTTTAAGCAGAAGTAACTTACTTGGGCAGGGGGCAAACGATGATCAGAGAAAGCTAACAAGAACTCCTTCCAAAATAAAGAGCACTTCCCTAGAGCACGGAAAGCTACCTCTGTGAGCTTTAGAGAAAATACTTGACCGTGAGCCTCCCGAACGTATCTGTTAGGCTACAGAAGCAGTCTCTGCTCACATCTGGTGACACTCCGACGTACCTGTTCAAAGTGGAAACTCCACCAAGCAAGCAGGAGACACGTGCTTTGGGGCGAGCAGCAGCTCCCTGCGTGAGGCTCCGGTGGGGGATGCAGGTGATCCAACTAACTGGGAGTAACCAGATTCATCTCCAGTTCCACCTTGGTTTAGGAAAAACAATCTCCTGACAGGCATGTCACTGCAACTCTTATGCCTTCCTCAGTTTTCGTAAGAGTTTTCTGTAGGCTCAACTGCTCTTGAGGCTCTTGACTCTAACCCAAGCCTCCTAAAGGACCTCATAATGAACTACAGCCGAATGCCTTGTACTACTGTAAATGTTCAACATACTCTGAAACCACCATGCAAAGAGTAATGACCCTTGCAATCATTATTGCTACATTGTAACTGAGAACAAGATACCTGGAAAGAAAGGATTTTGTTACAATTTGATAAGGGGGGGGGGGGGGGCCTTAGAAGCGAGCAGCATGATTTTAAATGGCATTTGTCTAGTAACTAACACTATTCTCAATGCAAGTGAGTGGAAACACAACCACGTTCAGCTGCAAAGAAAAAGTAATGTGATTTGCTACTGTCAGAAAACCTTCAAGCAAATACTTTGTACACCGGTGAGGAAGTCCTTCAGTTCTGCTTCAGTCTAAGGACTTTTTACACTGTGAAACAGTCCCAATAAATGCTCCTAAAGCAGTGACAGAAGGAAACT
Organism: Aramus guarauna; assembly: GCA_013400195.1. Classification (NCBI taxonomy): domain Eukaryota; kingdom Metazoa; phylum Chordata; class Aves; order Gruiformes; family Aramidae; genus Aramus; species Aramus guarauna. Next base: position 387,456 of record VXBL01000376.1, on the reverse strand, counting down.
TGAAAACAAAAAAAAATAAAAATTGTGACGACATGTCTTGATTTTATTAGCTCAGACATTCGGCTTTTGGAAAAGATGTACAAATAACTATCCACGGTGACATTACCTCAGCTACGTATTTGTTAGAGAAGCTGAGCAGCAGAGTCTGGGAAAAGTTCAAACTATTTCTCAAAGTAACCTCTTGTCCGCCTGGCACATTTCAGGGGACGGAACGTCTGGGTCACACAGGAAAGAAGCCGGAGCCTCTGTGAACAGAGCCGTGTTGCAAGCTCCATGAACTGCTTCAGATGAGGCAGCTTGGGGGGGAAGTACCAATGTAAATGTCTCACAAAAGGACTTAAAATACTGTCAAGCTTTTAAAATAAAAGACTCAGTGTTGCCAACCCTTGCAAGTCTCATGATGCTCTATTTAAAGTCATAGCTTTTGAAAACAAGTGATTACCTTGGAATCAGCTGCCATTAAAGAAGGCCTCCAGCAGAGGTTACACAGAAAAGCCTGAAAAGCCCAAGTAGGCTGCAAAGCCTCAAGAAAATAACGTGTTTATGAAAGGCTCGTGATCTTTAAGCTAATCATGATTTTGACAGACTGGCTCACGACTTTGTTTAATAGTTGGTGTTAGCTATATCAGAGAGGTGAAAAAACCCCAACAAACCCTGCCTCAAAAGTAAGCCTAAGTGAATTCCTCGCCAGCATGAGAAAATTGGCAGCGAGAACAGAAAGCTATCTCCGCATTGCCTTGCCTTTGAAAGTCTCTCAACAAAACAAAATCTCATACTTCTCTAAATCAAAGGGTAATAATCAAAACCAGCAGAACTCCAGAAATATGTGGGGCTTATGGAGCCTTTCCTGGAAGGGAAGGTAATAAAAAGTGGAAGAGAATCTCCAGGTTGTTGATTCCAGCATGATAGCTGGAGCCTGGCAGTCAGCTGCAAAATAGGTGCAGCAACTTCAGGAACAGGAGATGTGGGAGCTGGTGGAAAACAGATGGATGGTTTGCCTACTACGCCAGGGAAGGTTATTTTTTGCTGCTTCTACTTCCATCCACATGAATTACAATACACATCCTGTGGATGTTGACTGTGAGGGAAGTGAGGCGAGAGGATAGGGCCATGGCCACAGCAGTGGGAGAGAACTATCAACACTCATCAAAGGAGCTTGGATGGCACAAAAACAATCTTCAGGTAGGCTAGATCAAGATAACAGAGATGTAATGCCATGAATAAACTATCACTTCCACCTTTGCTACATTTATCTCTTCCTTCATCATTATTTCTCCACTCCCCCCCCACACACACTCCTTCAGATTTCCATTTCCAAGTAAGACAGAAGATCAAGATGTGTACTTTAATTTAAAAGGGAAGGCACAGAGGAAGACACGAAGAGATTAAAGCAATCAGACTTCTCATTTGAAGGTTTTGTTTTTACAGGGAGGAGGCTGGCTCGGTTTGAGCGAACAGTGTTTTGTCAGGGTATCATTGCCACGAGCAGCAGAGCATCTCCAGCCAAGACAGCAGCTGAGCCTGGTGGCGAGAGCCACGCCAGAGACGGGAGCAGAGAACCGGGCAGGGAGGTTCTTCCCACCCAGCCCGTTTGGCAAATCACCACGGAAGAATGGAAACAGTGATTTTCCTGCAGGAAGGGGTTCTGCTTACCTCTATTAGACACAGGTAGGTATATTCTTTTCCCAGTCCCCTTCTCTCTGAAGCAGCTTCTCTTTAAAGCTGCTACCCTGCCAAATACCATTAACAATAAAAAGCATACCTTTTCTATCTAAGATGGAAATTAAAAATAGTTACAATCATACAAAGAATTCCTGGGGACTCCCAACCAATCCCTGTTGGGTCTATCCCTGCTAAACTTGCCGCATGGAAATAATTTAGAGGTGGAAAGCCAGCCAGGCAAATCACAGGAGACTTGTAGTCCACATTTTTCTAGATTTTGGTCAAAGTCTTGTTTCCCATTTGTTTTTAATATATCCAGGATTCCTCCCAGACCTACTAAGGTCTGCACTGCTTTTGTTCATTTAGTTTAAAATCTGTTCCACAGGCACTAGAAACAAACAAACAGAAAACAAGCTTGGGGGAATAGAGCACAGCTGCCATTAAGACTGCATTAAGCTTTCCAAAAGACAGTTTCACAGGCCCAACGCACCTCTGGACAATGACCGCAACGCAGAAGGTTAGCAAGCCTGGTCCTCCTCATCAAAGTGACCGTACATGTAAATGGTTAGAGGGAAACACAGCTGTGTTGCTTAAAATGAGGCCATGGAGGCATGTGGATGTCAGCCCTGTGCCCAACAGCAGGGCCTGACTTTGGCAGGGAGAAGAGAGCAGGAAAGAGCAGCGGAATTCCATCTGACCTTTCATCCGCCTGTCCTGCAGCGAGCCAAGCAGAGCGGCTCAGTTAAGAAGGGCTTGAGCCCCTACAAAACCTGCGTGTGGCAGCTACCGCCTTGTACCGGTGTTGCTAACTATTTCTGAAGCTTTAGGGGATGTTTTCACTTTGGGCAACCCTTGTCACAGGTCGCCCTCCAAGAGCTGAGCTGGTCAGGGCTGGAGGGAAGGTTGCAGATGCAGCGGTTTGCAGCAGCTTCTGCAGACTTGGCAGTTGGTTCGCCCCCACTGCCAAGATGTGTCTGCTGTTTGAGCGCAGCTTAGTAAGGCTTTTGAAAGATGTTTTGCTTCACTTGCAACTGATCGAGCCAGTCGCTGATCAAGGACAGAGAACTTTCCACTGTGGAGACACCAGATAATTGTTAGTTTACTGGACTCTCTAGCTGTTTGGAAGAACTGGGATGGTGCCACACTTAAGCTCTGAAGTCAGGCTGACGTCTTACTTGTATAGTGTACACTTATGCAATAACACTGTATAAACTGATAAATCACTGCATGGAATGTATTTATATGTGCCTGCTGAAATATATACTACCACAGTGAAGCCTTGCATATGAATGTAAATATTTAACAGCAAAATAGGGGTAAGTCTGTGTATGTATCAGAATATTTTTCACTCAAGGACTTTATTTAAAACTTGTAACACGCCAAATAAATATTACTCGCTGTTTCACAGAATCTGCGGTTTGTTTACTAAAAGACTGTATGTACTGTTTGAAGCTGACAGTTACCAACATCTCTATATACACAGTAGTCTTCAGAGGAATGTACTACCCTCTTTAATATTTCCCAAAGAGTCCCAGCTCTGCCCTGTGCTACAAGAAGAGGGAAGACGAGGTAGAGGTAGGACAGAACATAGTGCAATCACACATGGTACGTACAGACATGTCATGCCCTACCAAGAACAGATAAGGCAGAAAACAATTTTCAGGTAAGTAGCTCAATACTACAGATAAAAGTATACAAACGTATGTGTTGCATAAAACTTTTCAAAGACTATGTGTAGCTAGATATGAAATCAAATTAATGGCCAACATGATATTGTGTAAGCATAATTATCAAGATGATGGGATGTCTTAAGTTAATTTAAGGAATATTAACAGGTTCATAAATCTTGTCAGATAGATTTATCAGATTGGAGTATTTTGAAAACCTCACCAAACAAGCTCTGACTTTAGAAAGAGGAAGATTAGACTCTGCTGTTGCACATCTCCTACAAAAACAAAACAGAAAGGTCAAAGCAGTGTGCCTGACATAAATTGCACTTGGAAATTTCATTACAGATTGGCACACACTCTATTCACAGCATCATCTACAGTTACCTTCAGCCAGGAAGCAAAAGATAAAAGGTTTCTCAATATTCAACAGAATATCAAAAAAGGAAAACTGTATCTCAAGTGCAGAGCCCTCCAAAATGCTCAGGAGAACATATTCCATCTACGAAAATTACGCTCAAGTCGAAGTAATATTTAAGGACCATTCTGCTTCCTAGCCTTCCCACAGGACCCAGCCATGCTTCCCAGGCACGGATCATGTCCTAACTCAGCACATACATAGCTTCAGCTCCCATCTGCAACTCCCTTTAGTCTGAGCTACACAGACAAAATTAAGCATGCCATAACTTAGGAGATAATGGTATCAAATTCATTCTTCAGCATAACTGTAACCATAGTTGATATAAGATTCAATTTTGTCAGTAAAGTATCAAAGGAATTTTAGCATATCCTAGACAATGATTCAATCATCTAGTAAGAAGAGACCTTATGTCATAGAAGGTTTAGGTTAACATCCACGCATACTACACTAGGACCTCTCTGCACGCCTACTATACTAGGACCCCTCTGATGCAACAGATTTTACTCCATTCCATGTTATGCTGTCAACAAAAATGTTTCAAGCCTTACTGTTTACAACATTGGAAACCAAAAATAACTGAGTGCATCATGGTTGCTACAGAATCATGGAAGTTAAGAGGAAGTTAATCTACACCAATGCTTTTCTTCTAAAACAAAGCTGAGTATGTCTTCTCCTGTGCTGATTAATTTGAAACAACAGGACATCCATAACTTCTTAGGTGAAACTTCTGCAGTCAGGGTAAGGGGCTTTTTCTTTATTTAACTCTTTCAATCCATCTTCCTTTGAAACATGGATTTTTCTTTATCTAAGATATTCAATAGGTCATTAATAATTAGAATCAATCCTCTGCAAAATAGCTTGAGTTGGGTGTTTTGCACAGTTTTAGGGAGTCCTCTGATTTGAAATATGGCCACATCATTCAACAGACCAACAACCCTAGCTGAAAGGTGGAACCCTCTTCCAGGTTCTGCTAATTCCCCCCCACCTTTCCTCGGCTTCACAGATTCAAAACAGAGGAGTCTCCTGCCTTTCCATTTCTTGTGAGGATTAGTATTTGTTCACTATTTTAGGCATAAGAAATACCATATAAGCATGTGTCTTTATTCAAGGTGCACAGAGCTGTGCCATTCTAGGACTCTGCAGCCTTTACAAATCCTGACACTGAGCAATTTACAACTTGATCAAATCTAAACCTTGGCTTACCAGGCCTTGAGAAATAGTGTTCACTACTTTCATAAAAGGAAACACTTCTCCCTGCAATATGCAGATGACGGTAGAATTGGCTGTTACAGGCTGCTGAGGGTAAGAATTTCACAAAGTATATGATGACATCTGTACAGATCAGAAGGCTGTCCAGAGTTACAACAGTTAAAGATTCAGCAAGAATATTAAGCGTCTGACTTCTGGGTTTAAGCCAATCATGATGAGAAATCAAGCTGAAGCTTAATATGGAGCACTTAGTTTATTTTTTTCCCCTTAAACATTCCTCCAAAACCAGAATGGTTCACTTATAGACAATTAGGGGGCTTTTCCCCTCTCATCTAGCTGTTTGGTTGGCTTAAGGATGTTCCAGCAAGAGCGTGCATCTTTGTAAGACCAACACGGGACCAGTTCCAGCCTCAATGAATGAAAGCACAACAAGTGCTCATCACCTCTCCAGTGATGGGATGAGCCCACAGCGGGAGCACAACACCCCATGGCCCTGGCACCTACTAAAGAGGGTCCCACTAAACTCACAGTGGGAAAGTGGAGCACGCCACATGGACCATGCTGGGCTGTCAGGGCCTATCCGCTCCTGCTCAGTGTAAGCCCTTCAGGACACTGTGTTGCAAACTGAGCAAGAGGGTGCCTTGGTTCCGACACAGAGGCCAGCCCTGAGCTGAGCTACTGTGCCTTCAAGGTACCAGAGCTCGAGGAGTTCAGCACACTTAAGGCCCGTGTCCTTTGCACACAGCCAGCCCAATGGCCACTAAGGCGTACGAGCTAGCTAGGGGCTGATGACAAGCGATCGCAGTGTTGAAATAATCTAGAAAAAGAGTTTGGCTATTCCTATACAGTGATGCCTGCAAGCTAAAAAAATCTTCTCAAGCCAGAAGTGGCTCTTCTAGATTCCTCTTCATCTGCCACACAGGTAGTTGAGATTGACTTTCTCAAGGTGCAGGACTCCACTATTCCTCATCCATAACCTATTCACACTACCTCACTGCACACCCTCTCCTCCTGTATCCATTGACTCCACTGTGTACCGAAATCTCCATCTTTTGTCTTCCTTTATGCGCTTATGAAAGAGCTGTACAACAAGCAGCGCGCTAAATGATTTACATGGCCCATCCGGGATGGAAAGGGATTTACAAGGAAAAAAGTATCATCGAGCTAGACAGATGGCTGTACTGCAGGGGTTATGGCTAAGAAAAAGGCTGTGGAGACTAATCAGAAAAGGGAGGTCCAGACTTTACAACAGACTGCCAAGTGAAGGGTTGGTAGGGACTGCTGGACTGGGGCAAGATTTATGTAAGAGGCCATCCAGTTAATTTTAGGGCTGGGTCACTAGGCAGACATGTATGCAAAGGATTGGAGGGGTTGCTCGTTAAATAGGGTTTAACAGTTCCAGTATGCAAAGTGTGATGAATAAGCCTTGTTGCAGAGAGGGCTGCTACCAAAGGCTCCCTTCTCCACAAGAAGGCACAAGCAGATGAATAGTAAAAAAGAGTGAGAGTGCAAGGACACTATTGGGTGGTGTAAGTCAGAATAATACCCTAACCTCATCACTGCCAAGCTTCTGCAGACACAACAGCAAGGGAGACTTCCGAGAAGGATACTGTGAGTGCCTGGAGGATGTTTAAAGGAGCTTTCAAGAAAGAGCATCAGTGTTGAAAGCAAAAAGCTACGGAAAGTTTGCCCATGTCACTCTTTTCTTCTTATCCTTCCACCAGTTCCCCTTCCTCTATAACAAAATCTCTAGCACATAAATTGCTTGCCTTCGCTTTCAAGACCTATTCATTTCCTACCTATCATATCTCATTTCTCACTGAAATATCAGCTCCTGTCTCTGATCCACCGGTGATGCCAACATTCGTCACCAACTTCAGTGACAAGCTGGGACAACAATCTTTGCAGGAGCATTTGCCATGGATATGAGCAAGACTGCATTTGTCAGGGCAAGAGAAAAGTACACAGCAGCAGCTGAAACATGAAACTGAATTTTAGCTAAATGAGAAGGTGGATAGAAACAGAAGATGTTTTGAAAAAATTCTAATTTGTCTGAGACTCTTCTCAGACTCTTCTTGCAGCTGTGTGTAATTCCACATACTCTGTCCTAAAACCAAAACAAGGTTGTGTTTTGAGGCCTTCATGACTTTCTGCAGCGTTTCCTTGCTATTAGTTTCATGTGAAACAATACCATTGTTTTCTACAGGAAAGCTCAGCTACCCAATTAATTATAATGAAAGGCAGCAAAACAATCATATAGACAAAACAGAATTCAAACCTTTAATAGGAGCCCCTATTAAAAGGAGGCTACTTATTGTAAATAAAGGGTTGTTTTGATTTAATTTCTACATTCCTTCGCCTTTATTCAGACCCATACTATGTATCAACTTGACCATGTTGTTTTAAGTGCAGTAGCTGTGTGAGCTACAGACGCATTGCATAGAAACAGAAAACAGGAGACATTAGTACTTCTAAGTTTGGACTTCAGGTTTAAAATTTTAAAACGTGAGTTTGTGAGTAACTGAGTAATCATGATGCTATTATTGTGCATCCCAGCATGTCATATTCCATGGATCACAGACTCACAGAATGGCTGAAGTTGGAAGGGAGCTCTGGAGGTCACCTGGTCCAACACCCCACCCCCACTCAAGCAGTTGCCCAGGACCATTTTCAGGCAGCTTTCAAGTATCTCCAAGGATGGAGACTCCACAGCCTCCCTGGGCAACCTGTGCCAGTGCTCGGTCACTCTCACAATAAAAAAGTGTTTCCTCATGTTCAGAGGGAACCTCCTGTGTTTCTGGTTGTGCCCATTGCCTCTGGTCCTGTCACTGGGCTCCACTGGAAGGAGCCTGGCGCTGTCCTCTTTGCTGTCCTCAGGCTTCAGAGGACATCTCCTCTGAAGTGGCCACAGCATTTCCCAACAGCCAGCTGAAGAAGAGAAAACAGGTGCCAGAAGGAAAGAGAAAGGCCGATGATGAGCCTGCGCGTAGACTGGACTTGGCTTGCTTACTTCACGTATACATCAAGATCTGTGGGTTTGCAGTATTATGGATTCCCAGTTTCAGTTCAGTCTACACCATTCTTTAAATTCCACCTACCTCCCACTGTAGAGACTTCAACAACTGGGGTATTCCTAAGTGAGACACAGGATTCATCTCAAACAGATAGCTCTAAGACTACTGTATTACTCCAGTATTTGAGAGCTTGAGGCACCCTTAGAGCATTTCATGTTAAAAAAAATACACCAAGCACACTACTGTAGCACTCTGCCAGGACTAAGTATTAACTCAACCTATCATTTTACCAAAAAGTTCAAACACGTACTAAGCAGAGTTAGTGTGAGGAGCAAGCAAGAAAATTATCGTCAGCTCAGCATAAACCACACTCGGCCAACTACAGTACTTCACTTGCGGATGAGAAATTATTTGCTGAAACTCTTCATACAGTCAGCAGTTTACAGGCCTTTTTTGCCCCCCAAATCATACACATCTGATTATGATAATTACTCTAATCTGCCAGCATATCTGCCAGAATGGACCTGACATAGCAGCTATTACCAGTGAAGCGCAAAGCCTTTTACAAGATGAAAACCAGCGAAGCTATCAAGTTCTTCAGGACTGGCAAGATGCCAGGTGATGATGGGTTGCCATCTAAGTTCTGTAAAACCCATCAAGACCAGGTGGGTCCTATCTAACAGGCAGCATTTCAGGAAATGGAGAAAAGCAAGTTTTTGCAATCCCTCTCATAAAGCTGTTGGTTCTTTGATAGACAGAGACTCCCAGAAAGGCCATGAGATGCGATGGATAATGGACACACTATGGGAATTCAGGCAGGCCAATCACTGCAAGAATGGCCATCTAATTTTATAGCCCAGTTTGCACTTAAGGGCTGTGTCAAAGTATAGGAGAGCTGTAATATCATATTAACTGCAAGAAAGTAAATGCAAATGTAAACTCATGTCATGTTTGACTGAGGAAGTGGAGGATCCATTGTACATCATGGAGGAATTGCTGGTTTTTGACTGGGTGAAGAACTTTTCAAAACTCCTGAAGGATATGCGTGGTTATTTAACTGCAAGCACGCTTTTCTTTTGGATACAAAATGAAAAAAAAAAAAAAAAAAAAAATGTAAAAAATCTTTTTGTGAAACGGCTCTACTTCTCTACCATTTGAAACACTTGAAAATATTGCTCACTCTACTATTTCAACTTGAAATTTCTCCTGGGAACAAAGGGGAAGAAATATACCAAAAAAACACATTAATATGAGCAATCAATTCTATAAAAATTATATGATGCTGAAGGAATGCTGCAGCCACTCCAATATTCTGTTATTGATATTTAAAGGTCATTTTGCTGAATCTGAAGACCTTCAAATTAACCAAGTATTTAATGTCACTGCTCTGCATCCCTGTGTTAACTAAATCTGAATGATAATTTAAACTGAGCAAAATAAAGCATGACCTGAATTAGGTAGTGGATGATGAGGTACAATTAACATTACTGTTCCAAATAATGGGTCAGATTCTCTTTGCTATAGAATTTCTGCTTGGTGCAGTGGGAAGGAGGGTCAGAAAAACAATTACAGTTCGCTACTTATTTGTCCAGCCTTGAAACACAGACAAGCCTCAAGTCTGCTTTAACACGCAGCAGAAGGAAGAACTCCTCAAAACATACTCCGTCAGCTGAAGAGAGCCGGCGTACTTAAACCATAGCTTCTCCCTGTCTCCACCACACTGCCTGAAGATACCTGTGTCCTATGATATGGGGAGAATGGCAGAAAGAGTAACTGTCTTACAAGAAGAAATCCCCAAGATGTATCTGAGCAGAGCCCCATGTAGGTAGATGTGAGGACAGGAAAGATAAACAAATAATTAAAAATAATCTAATACATTTCATGGATAAAAATATTAACAGAAATAACTGGATTTTGTGGTGCTGCCAACTATGTTGCAGTGCAATTTGGCTACTTACAGAGTAGCACTGCAACAGCCTAAAAACTGGAAGAAGCGCGCTCAGATTAATTAGGAAATAAAAATCTAAGTTGTTTAAATCCACTATAAAGCAAGTAGCCGCCTGAGAAAATATCAAAAACTTGATTAAAAACATGGAACTGCAAGCTTTTGTATCTTTTGTCCTTTTTCTAGGACAGCAGTACCCTTACAGAAAAGCAAGAGAGATGCATTACACCAGGCAAAATTCAGCTCTGGCTGCTAAATCAAAGAGAGCTCAACAGCCCCTGGACAGCTAACACAGACCTGTGCTCCTTCCCTCCTCAAGAGGTCTTCATATACTACCACAAGTAGTTTTACCTGCTAAGCAACCCAAAACCAAAAAGATGTAGCTTTAATAAAACTTTTTCTTTTCTCTCAAATACAGAATAAGCAGTGCCTAGCTTCTCAGTGATCTAATAAAGTGTATTGGGGGCTTCTAACTTCTAAAGACAACTAGTTTAAATGGAAAAAACAAATTCATACATACAAAGTTATTTTACCCTTCTTTTGGGAGTCTCTATTTGTACAGTAGAAAACCTACAGGATAAGATCTTGGAAAAATCAAAAGACGACTACGCAACCTACATTTGAATAAGGTTTAGACGTTCAAAGCAAAGCATTCTGTAAATGATTGTAATGACATATACACACACACACTTTGCCCCTCTTTGTCTCCCCAACCATTTACTTTTCATAATATATTCATCAGATGCATTTCTAATATAGCACCATTCTCCAAACAAAAGGAACACATTTGACTTACAGTACATGCTGAGAGAACATAACCACAGTTTAAGAGGAAAAAAAATTAAAAAAGGAAAAAGATTCTAATGCATTGTCAACAGCAGCACCTTTAAAAAGCACAGAAATTTAGATACCAAGTTTGACGTGAAATCTGTATGTTTAAAGGCTGTGGAAAAGCAGAGCTGACAGAATAGAAACACTTTAATTCTGTTCTGTAGGGATGCCATTTATCCTATCCTCTTCCTCCAAAAAAAATCCACACAAAAACATAACAACCCCAAGAAACACTTACGGAGGGTGGAGGGTGAAGCTATGTTGTTCATACTAAATTCACAGAATTCCTTCTAGAAAGAGAGTATGTCAAGAAGGAAATCACCCATGAAAATAACTAAGCATAAGCATATACACATGGCAACAGTGGTCAAAAAACTGTGTGATGCTATTCCCCTCTCCCCTCTTTATTTAAGCTGAGGCTGAATATCATATATAATTAAGAGGAGGTAAAATGTTAACCAGATGAATACTTTGGTATCTACCCTTTTAGATGACAGAAAAGAAATTGTGCTAATTATCTGCATTCATTCTCAGTACAGAGCTTCTCCTGACCAAGGGCAACACCTCAGAATTAAAGGTGGAGGCATAACAGGCTGTAGTCACCACTCCCTCACACTTTCTCAGAGTATTGATTTTTAACATGAATGGTCCATATGATGCTGCAAAGCCATGAAGTTTTTTAAAAAAGAAGTTTATCCTGCCGGATAACTGGGTAGAACTGCAGTTCAATTACCTTCCTAGACAGGAAAAGAAACCAAAAATAGGGAATTAACATTCCAAGGAAGTTTTTGCATGTCCCAACTTAATACCAAACAAGTTTAATAAACGTTTCATTTGCTTACTCGCAGGCACCATCTGAACAAAGCTGTTGTGCAGTAAGTTACACGGGAAGTTTGACGAAGCTCAGGAGACAGCTTGATGCTTCATTTCCACTTGGCAATAACCAGGAACTCCCTGGGTATTCCTGGGAAAAGACTACCCTGGAAGGGAACTCAGTGCTGAACTGCTTCTTGGCTTCCACAGCTAATTTCTACCTGAGAGGTCCTAAATAACAGCTACTGACAAGTTCCTGATGTGATTTATTGCATCCCTCTTTTTGCAAATTTGTTTCTACTATTGTAATAAAGAATTTAAGCCCTTGTTTTGCTAGCAGAAACAGGCTTCTGATATTAAGAACAACTTCAAAGAAACTCAACAGTTTTCTAAACAACTCTTCCATATCATACTGCTTATTGATGCAGAGGTGCAAATGCCTGTAACTTAGCAGGAATTTGAAATGCACAGGAACCAAGTGTGTGTCCATCAAGCTGCCGTTGCCCGTCAGAGAGCTGGTACCTACACGTGTCGCTTCTGAAGAAGTTGATTTCCCTGAACTGGCATCAAACACTTTTCTGGCAAAGAGATACTGTCAACGACATTAGATACCAACCACCAACCAGCCACAGCTGCATCATCATTGCTGTTTACAGGCAACGTCCGGTCTCACAGATAACCAGCAAGGCATTGGGACTACCCCTGCGGTGACTCAGAAGGGGTTATCCACTGCGGGCTCCTTTGGAGCTTCTGCAACTTGGACCATTCCTGACGATTATTAGGAACCTCCTCACTGATACCTGTGTCTGCCAATGTCTGAATGCCAGCAGGAGACCTAACCGCTAAACCTGACCCGCTCAGACACCAGGCGCTGTGTCCTCAGCAGACGTGCCGTGTGGTTATGCTCTTCCTAGCTCTGATGAGTCTGCACTAAATAACACGTCAGGTCTGGGACTGCCAGAACACTCCTTGAAACCCATTTGGAAATGACGAGTTACCAATACCAGGACTGCACACACACATATCCAGACAAAAATGTCTTACAGACATTTGGATCCCAGCTCTACTTGGTAACGAAGTTTCTCTGTGAAAAAGCTGGATAATTTAAACCTGAATGGATGGATATAGTAACCGTCAGGGTCAACAGAGTCTGAGCTGTTCATCTGTACCCATGTACATAACATTGATGTATAGCAGCAGCATCTTCCAGTGGTTTCAAAATTTCATTTTAATGGCTGTTTTTACTACTGTCTTCTCAGCAAATAAATAAAGAATTAACAATTAAAAACAAAAAAATCAGAAACAGCCAGGCACAAGTGAATAAACATTTCAACTAAGAAAATCTTAGAAGAAATGGTTAGACTTACCTGTTGTGGGATTTTTATAGACTCACATCTTATCTCTCTCCTGATTTACTAATCTACAGTGTACAAGCCACACCTCTGGACACGTGGTGCCATGATCCTTATGATAATATGAAGGGACGGGACTTGTCCCTCAACCTCTCTAAAGTCCCATCTCTTACTACAACTCAAAAACTAGACACTGTTAGAACTGCAAAATTTGACAACAAAATCCCTCTCTAGAGCATTCTGTTCCCTTTCCTTCTGAGAAGGGAAATGCTTCCAGTTAGTCAACAACAAAAGTACCCGAAATTGTCTTCACCATTCATGATGCATCTAACCCTCCTGGACTGCTTTCAGTGCTAAGATGCTTTTTACCTGACATGTAGTTATGACAGAGATTACATCATAGTGAGAGACATGATGCATCACCTAGATTCTGTGGGTGACTGCAGACTAGTATGTATGATACTGTGCCTAAGTGACATAATTTTTCTGCAGTATTGCTTTGACGAGCAAATAAAAAGGAAAAGGCATGGGATATAAAGGTCTGCTATCAAACACAACTTCGATCCTTCCCTGGAACTTCAGCAATAAGGATAATTCACCCTTTTACTGCTTTAGTCATCAAATTTTATTACACTTTTGGTAGCATGCATGTTTTCTCTCTAACACTCCAGCATTTGCTGATTTGTAAGGTCTCTTTGTTCAGCTTTGAGCAAAAAAAAAAAAGGTGCAAATTTTAATACCTGTTACAATCACTCCTCTCTGCTCTCTCTTCCCATGCCTGAGACTTTCAGAGCCTAAAATGCCTTTAACAAACCGAAGAAAAGTATTCGCAAGACACGGGTGCTCTCAACAGCCACACACTTACAATATCATGCAGAAACACTTGGGGCTACAGTCCCAAAGCTTTGACCCTAGAGTAATAGCACCAGTTTTCTGTTTTCCAAAGCAGAATATTTGTCTCTGTTTTTTTTCCCCAGTCTGATGCTTCATTTAATTGTACTTGTGGAGTGAATCCTTTCAGATTTTTTGCCAGGAGACTTTTTTCACTTCCAAAGAGCGTCAGAGGAGTCTTAAAATCAGGTATTCAAACCCGAAATTACTGAAATGCAGGCATTGGGAACCCAACTGCACATCCAGCCACACAGTTTTAATTTCATATGCATGATCATGCACCATTGTCTTTGTATAAAGAGGAGCACAGAAATTTTGAGAGTAAATTTAAGCTGCGGCCCTTCAATTAAGCGGATGTGCACTCAATTAAGTCAAAAGTCAGGTTGGAAAGTAATGTGCCAATATGACGTGGCATTTCACCCTTCCCTCTATGCAGTCCTTCCCTATTAACGCACTAAAGCTTTACATAACCGGATTTCAACATTACATAACACGTATGACACATAACAGTATTCACAGCTGAATCAAATAAGCACATGCATTAACAATGGTCTAATAATAATTTTCTAATGAGTTTGGAGTTAAAAGCCCTGGAGTCCATCTTTAATGCTGATCACCTGCAGAACACAGGAAAACACCCACAACCTCTTTATGTCTCGCTCCGTCTGCCATTTTAAAAAAGGGGGGCGACATGATGTCAACCCCACTTTGACAGCGTTATCACAGTAGTTAAATTGCTATTTGTGAATTACATTAAGAGCTTCAGGATGAGAAGATGTTTCAGTTATTGCTGTTAAACAGTCACATTCAACACATCACCATTTGTCTGCATATCTGCTCTGTTACTCATCCAAAGAGCAAAGAATTGCACAAAGGACAAGGTGCATAAAAACTCTTGGCCTGAGACCCAAAAAATCTCAGAAGGCTGGAAGTGACTCTTACTCACACCGATACGCAAAGTTACAGGTATGTATGACTATCAAAACACGTGCACATACCTGTATCTATTCACACGTGCTTTTTACCACCATTTCTAGCACCATGCATGCTCTCTCACCTATTCTCAATCACTGCACAATCCAGGAAAAACTACTACAGGAAGCAGCTTCAACTTTCCGTGATGCTAAACTGTATGACCCTGATCTTTGAGGAATTCCTTAAGTGTTCTTGAAAGCAAACTATTTTATTTGAGCAAGGACTGAGATGGAGGGCATTCCACACACAGCTGTGCGTACATGGAGACAGATACACACCGCGTGTAGACTGAGAAATGAACACTTAAAATTCTGCAAATTATTACTTATTAATTTTCCATAAATTGAAAGAGTTTATGAAAAGTATGCTATTTTCCTTACTTAATCTCCCACTCAACATCCACCTCTCAATATGAAATCAATTTAGACTCTTTTTAAGCATCTCTCAAGGTACATTCCATAGCATCTTGAAAGAAGATCAGAAAATACAGCCCAAATAATCCTATGAATCACCAGACTTGAAACAACTCAGTGAGAAAAATAAAATCAACATGTTGGGCAGCCCTTTAGCAGAGGCAAATTCCCTAAGGCTGACGCCTTTTCTTTTATGCTGCATCCTTACTACTGCTTTTGAAAAATATTGCCCACCTTTGGTTAGAGCCAAGACTAATGCATGTTTCAGTAACTAAACTGAGCTTTCAGTTGCTAAAATGGCAACTAAAAAGAAAAACAGGTCCTAAAAAAAAGATATAAATTCTTCTACGTACTAACACCACCACCTTAATGGTGAGTAAAAACTAAAGCATTTAGCACATACTTTTTGTTTCCTCTTTGGTGTATCTAAGCACATAGGATATTGCAAAACCACTTCAATAAAACTTTGTATTCTGTACCGTAAGATAATTTATCTAGCGATCCTTTCTGCCAATTGTTAAAGCTTAAGAAAAAAACCTACTAATATAACCTTAACCTATTGCCCTTCAGTCTTTGAGTTATTTAAAAATCCAATCTTTAACTACAAGATACAGAAATATGAACAAAAAGAAAATGGATCTTGTAAACTGAAAATCAGTTCACCAGAACTACACCTGAAATGCCTTAGTAAGAAAAAAGGACCCTTGGGCTCTGGCATCACTCTCCGCTCCTCCTGCCCCTTAAAGCCAAAGTGGCCAGAAAACAGCCTTTTGCTCCTACGTTCCCAATTAAAATCTATCTTTAATCAGTAATAACTCAACAATTGCCATCTTGAAGGTTTTCTGGTTTACAGTAAAGGAATCTGAGGTCCCAGTCTAGCTCCTGGAGAAAAGGTGACCACAACATGACAACTGATTCAACTTGGCAAGTTCCTTTCCTGGCTGATTCATAAAGACTAGAAGTAAATGGATATGAAAGGGAAAGCACCTTCAAGCTTTTATAAGCAGCAGCAACTCTGCCTTGCTGAAAAGCTTTGATGAAATGTGCAGGCAAGGCTACATTGCTATTACACAAACTGCTTTGGTATTGGAGAGCATACAACTCCAAAGATACTGACATGGCAGCATTCATTCACCCTACGTGTTCTTCAGAAGAAACGTTAAAATCATACATGGGTCTGTGAGCAGCAAAACTAATGACATCTGATTTCCCAGAGCTTTCTGGTTGGATTGCTGATGTTCAGTAAGGTGCAAGGACTAAAAAAAGTTCTTCCAGTAGCTGAAGCATCCATACCATCCCTTTCTCAGACAGACTCTGGTGTTGACTAGGCACTAGGCTCTTCCTGCAGCTTTTCATTCCATGGGCTCACAAATAAGGTCTTTCTCCTTCACCTGCTTCTTATTTTTGAAGAAACCATCACATCTCTAAGACCTGTTCCTCTTTTGGCGAGGGGACTACTCGTTCCAAAGTTGTTGCAGAGGGGTGAGAACTAGGCAGGCAAACAGGCAACTGAATGTCTCCAAGCACATGCATGTGCGCACACACACGCAATGTTTGTGGACAGTCACTGAAGCCATATTTCTTCAGGAATTTTAAACAGGGAAGAAATGTTTTGCAGTGGTTTTAGTACATAGTAATTCTCATTTTACTTCTAAGTGTCTGAAACATTAGCAGAGGAAAATATCCAGAGCTTAGCAGCATCTGGTAAACATTGCATTCTGCTAAAAAAGTAGTTTGAGCTTTCTGGAGAAAATAAGTCGGCCAGAGCTTCTGGCTCAGTGGAGATGCATGCTCAGTAGCCCTGTCCCCAAGGAGAACAGCCGAGCGTCTCTCACTGTAGCTGGAAGATCCTTCTGACACCTACTCCCCATCTGCGTTGGACCACAGACAACACTGCGGAGCACAGAGCGCACCGTAGGCAAGGCTGCACCCTCCCACCCCAAACACCAGCACCTCAGCAGCTGTGAATCTGCTGAAAATTTTGTATGTTGAAGATCCTGTCTCTTCCCTTGCAGCCCCCCTAGAGATCTGGATGCCACTGGCGTAGCGCGGTAAGCAGAGACCGAGCAGTCTCTTCACAGACCTGAGCTCTGCCTATTCCATCTCTGTCTGCCAAACACATGATAATATTGAAATTCGTGTTGTTCAACAATACTCTAAAAATTCTTCTCTTACAAAAGACACACAGGAAACAGTTTTGTATTGTAATGTAATGGGCCAAGAAACTTTGTTTATTTGGAGCTGCAATTTTATCACTAAAACAATAAGGAACTGGCAAAATCAGATTACCGATATCTGAAGTAGTATATGATCTGAACTGCTGATAGGTGGATGACAACAGTAAACTAAGGAATGGAGGTCAGGTTGCCTATCCATTTGACAGTTGCCAATGGTACCAATATTAAAAATAAACCTAAACAACAACAAAAAAAACCCCAAAAAGCAAGCTCTCCACTTTATTTATTTGTTCCTTATTTACTGACTGATCCGTATTTGACCTGTTTATGTAAGTAAAACAGGATAGCTGTTACATTTTAATGGCATCGTATCCTAGGGTAAATATCATTACAGAGTAAGATCACAGGATTTGTAAGGAAGTGGTAAAATAAAATAAAAAATCTAAGTCAAGAAAATTTAGAGAGATCACAGTTCAGGGCGGAGGTGAAGGCTCAGGAGTTTATAATCATCATGTGAAAGGACACATTTGCTTAATGCAGAAGTCACACCATTCATTCAATGGATCGAGGAGTTCAAGGCCATTAAGAATATATATTAAAGAGGAAGTAACTTCATTTGCCACCAGGTATGCAGTGCCAGCACTGTTTTGTCATGTTTACACAGGCAGAGATTACTGATAAGATAAAGTACTCTGGAATCTACCGTATCTGCCTGTTAGCAACCTGCTGCATTTCTAATTTAGATGAAGATGCAAATTCTCAAGTCAAAAGATAAGGCACAGGACAACTTCTAGATACTTCTGGTTTTTGAGTAGAAACAAAAATGCTTGCTAAAGACGACTGTTGTAACCAATGGCTTACACATTTTTTTGTCTGAGGGATTTAAAAGGAAAATTAAACTGGGGACATGCTGAAAAAATTTTATTCACTCTTGCATGGTCACTGGCCAAAAAGCAGCACAGGTTGTGCTGGCACTGTACATGGCTACTGAACCAACATAATATTTACTGTCACGTCTTAAGCAATGATGTTCTTGCTTTTGCCTTAAGTGAGGAAATACTCTGAAAAAAATGAAGATTATGTTCCCCTTCTGTTTTCCCTTGAGAAAAATTCAGAGAGCAGTGTCATAACCCAATGTCCATTCTTCTCATCTACGGATGACAGAATGGAAAATGCCACTTTATTTCAAAAATGAGCTACTTGTTTCTTCTTCCGTTAGTCATTCCTACCTGCGGGCACAAGGGTTGTGGGGATGACTCCTTCAAACTCATGTTTAGAGTACTAGTGCTTCTCCGATCCGACAAGCTAATGCTTGCATACTTTGATAACTCAGGCAGCTCAATCTTCTACCACGCTAGTTGGCCTCGACGTTATGAGAGATTAAATTCTTAAATCAAGAAGCCAAATGACTTTTATAATTTAACTACAAATTAACAACCAGAAATATCTCAGTGGTCTACTTGTCCTTTCATAAAGAGGACAACCTGACTTTGCGAATCTTTTACCACTTAAATAACCTGTCTGAAACGTGTTCAAGGTCTTCTGACTATGTCAAACTAGGCCAAATCACTAGCAACAGTAGAGTGCCCCTTTTTTGACTATGCTGTATTGGAAATACAGGAATGATGTAGAATTTGATTATCTTTTATATTGCTGAGGAAAAAAATCCAATTAGGTCAGAGACCTCCCTCAGATATTTTGACAAAATGCAGGACTTCGACATAGTTTACTGAGATCAAGAAAACATCATTTTCCTTCTCTGTTCCAGAGGGCCTCAAGTTCCTACTGTTCCCTTGAAGAATGTCAGGACACTGCTTCGCTTTTTGCTGATGGCATCTCTTTTATGCTACTGCCCCTTAAAGGTTCACTATAAAATGGTGATACTGTTTCAACAAATTTAATGAAAACAATTACAAGATCTTCATAAGCAAGGTTGAGCATCTAGATCCCTCTTCCTTTGTGGGCTTTCTTTTTTCTTTCCCTTTTCATTTCTATCAGAGATACTAACTGCCACTTAAACAAAACTACAGCCTTACAAATTAAAAAGATCAGCTCTATCTCTAATTAGAGAGTGGAGAATCAGTGTCCACTTCTGTGTTTTTACAGTGCCTTTATCACTGCTGTTAAAAGATACAGGATTTTTTTATAAAGGATTTTCTCCTCTAAGACATTTGGGAGACAACAACTTGCTGCTGTTTACCAACAGAAAACTCCCTTCCCGGAAAATAACTTGGCCATTAAGCAGGTCTACTGGTGCAGGACTCTGCATCTCCAGTCCCCTCGTCACTTCCAGGAGAGCGACGCATATTTCAGCAATACCCTTTCTCAGAATTAGGACCAGTAACTGTGAGAAGGAGAAAAGTTACTTCCAGAGCTTGGTCACCTGGAAGAGCAGGTACAGCAGAAGCCACATCTGTTTTGGCAGGACACAAGGAGGTGGAAGATGCCAATTAATTAAGGCCTTTTCTCCAGGAGGTAGTTCCTCACCATTTTCAACAGTTAAGCTGACTGTAGTTTAGAAATGCATCCACTGATCAAAACAGAAAAGAAATTTACTGTATAAATACCAGCCTTATGCAGAATTACTTCAGATTTGTGAACATCAAAACAGAAGAACAAAAGGCTTAATTTCTCTGTCTCTTTTTTCCATGTCCTCTTGATAATGTAAGCAATGGAGCCAAATGAAAAAAACCCACAAAGGTGGCTGGGTGACCAGCTTCATACAGGTTTGAAATTAAAACAGAGGTATACATGGGAAAATACTGGCATGCCAACACCAAGGTAGAAGAGGGGTGACCTACGGACCTCCACAGCTCTTGAATGCACAAAGGCATTACTGTGAGGACTTCAACAAATCAGTAACAGTGCTACTGTATCCTGGACTCCTTGAACCTTGCTATGGAAAAAAGCATAGCGGTAGCCAAGCAGGTGGATAGTATGATGTTCTTTTAAAGGTGCTACAACATAATCAACTGTTGTTGGGGATGTTTTTTCTCCACTATGTGTGTGTGTGGGGAGGGGTTTATTACTATTTTTATTACTACTTGTCAGACTACTCGTCTGAAATACATTATGAGGCTTAATTTTTTAAGGAATATACAGCATGCTGGGAGTCTGTGATAGAAGACACTCTACACAGGCCAACTATCATAATTATGCTATGATTTTACGCCCAGCAGGAAACTTATGATTTGCCACCCAGGAACAAAGTTAAAGAAATGATCTAAGGTAGCCAATTAAAGTTTTCATAAAGAAACCCTCATCTATTCTCAAAACCCAAAATCTCCTTTTATAGCACAATCCTCTTAGCACTTATCTCTCCCTTCCTCATTAATCCAGTTTCACCTAGCTGGCACTGACACATGCAGAGACAGGGAGGGAGATACACACACTTTACTTTTTTCCTTCTGTTCTTCTTGACCTTTCTGATTTGGTTCAGCATTTATACTAGCCCACCTGTCTGGCCGATCTTCCCTGAAACGTGCCCTTCAAGATGAAAAACATAGTTTGATAATGCACGGTGACAAACCTTGCAGAGAGCAAGCGGGCGAGCAAAAGAGAGAGAAAGTGCTAAGGGAAATCGCTTCTAACCAGGATCTGCTGCTGCACAGCTAATCAGGCAGGTATTCAGTTGTTCACTCCTGCAGACTTGCTTAGCATAGAAATAGGCTGTCTGCCCAGGAAGATGAGGTAATGTCTAGGTTTAATGCCAATCTCTGTAACTGGCAGGACACATCGGGTAAATATTTCTGCTGCAGGAGATCACATTAATTTGATTTTGCTACCAATTTTCATTATTGTTATTATTTCTATCACTATGAATATGCATGAGTTTACCTGCTAACGCTAAGGATGGAGAGGGCACAGGGCTGCAGGTGAGGCTGCCTCCATGCTGCGGTACTGCTCTCCCCCCTCACGCTCCTCCCCACACTCAGAGCTGCCTCCACTTTGGCCTCTCGTCTTCTTTACTGAAGGACCAGGCATTTGTCTGCTCACTTATCTTCTCTACTCCATTTATGTAGTATACCCTTTTCCGCTCACAGCATATGCTTCGTCCCTCCTTACCGTACCACAAAACCCACCCTCCATTCAGTACTGCAATACTGTGGTCATCCACAAGTCCTTCTTATGCAGGCACTGCTTTACCTGCATATTAATACAGCCATCTCTTCTATCAAACTGTCAAAAGAGAACAAAACCCCCCAAACATCAAACAAAACTTCTCACAAAACACCGCCAAGCAAATATGCAGAGGGGTCTTTTCACCCTCTTTGCTCTCTTCCCAAGCAGAAAAGGTCCTGAAACGTCAAAGTGAATACATAAACACAAGTGCAAGTCTGTCTGTCCATCTTGGAGCTTTGTAAACACAGACAGAGCTCTAACACTGAAGAGAAGTTTAAAGTCAGGAGCAGGAGAGCCTGTGAAGAGCAATACGAGAAAAGTGGAACAACCCTGCAGGAACAACATCACAACTGAATTCCCCTTGACATGGCGGCTCCAAAATGGGTAACGATTTGGGTGGAAAGATTTCATGACAACGGAGGACATGGACTTATGATCTGAGAATGGGGTTGCAAACAAGGATTTCCCCGAAGTGACTTGTTCTTGGCCTTAATCACTCTCTTTATTTCTCTATCAGTTAGAACAAAACCAACCATATGTGCCTTCAAAAACCCTGCCCGATATACTACATTTTCAGTTTCTGGATCATTCGCTTTTGAGCTCTACAGTCTACTTGGGGATACAACAGTGCTCGTTGTAGGCTTGTATTGGTTAGAAACAGAGGCAAGGGCAAAAATTTCTTATTGGCAAATATAATTATATTCAAAGTCTTAATGTTGCTTTTATTCAAGTTTAAAAGCCTCACATATAGATAGAAATTTCTAGATTCCAACCCCCTAAGTACTATCCATATAAATTTCTTTAAATCTTTTGAGTTTGTCGGGATAATGGGTACAATCGCACTTTCAAAGCTACCACGCTCTACGACAGTTGCATGCAAACTTGCTCCAGTCTGGGAAGACTGTGACAGCAGGGAGCTCAGGCTGAACACCCCTTTCCTCTCCGGGGGTCTCTCAGCCGCGGCTGCGGGACAGGTTCACATCGCAACCGGCCCCCATGGCAGAACCAGTTTGCAAGTCCAAAGCTCAGGTCTAACGTGCAGGTGTCTGCATCTTGCCTTCCAAAATACTCATTTATATTCATTTATATGTTGTTGTGCACAATTATATTAATGTTGGGTAAAATCAAATATGGCCATTTTATTCTGTTCAAAAGTTTGACGTGCTTAAAGCAATCTTATCAGTAATAAAACTGAACAAAATCTTTGAAAACTGCTAGCAAATCTCTTGCATTAAAACTATTTTTTTCCTTGTCTCACCTTTCATGTCTTGAATGTCAGCACACGATTTTAAATCATGTAGCATCAAAGAGGGTGAGGATATGTTTGAGTTCATTCTTTTCCCTTTGATATCAGTATATAGACGAGCATTTCAGTTTAAAATCTGTTACCACTTGTGATCAGCATCCACGCACTGAAGATCCAACTCTTCACTTCTTTCCTTTGTGCTTCAGGGCACGCTGTCTTTTCAAACTATGCTGTTCCATTTGGTTCCACCATAACCATTCCTTGCATCAGATTTAATATTTAAAATGCACGGTCTACCACCCAAAAGTACTACACTAGCTGCCTTGGGGTTCAACCAATTCAGGGCAGACACAATACAGACTTACCCACTTTTACTACACACATGTATTTCAATCAAGTTCTTTGGAGTTTCTGCTGAAGAAACTGCTCAGGCAATCACAATTACATTACAAATTTATTTCTGGTTCACCACTACCAGTCATTCAGAAATACAAAAGGAACATTTTACGTAAAGGAAGGCTAAAATCTGCATGAAGAAGAGAGGCGGAAGGTGTCACAGTTTCTTCCAGACAGCTCTCCATGGCAAACAGCAAAGAGAAATGAAATTGAGGAAACTTGTGTAAATCGTCCGTCCAAAGTGAGGTCTGCCTTCTTTCCTCTCACGTGCGCCGGATACCAGTGATATCTGACAAACCTTAGACAGAAAATGATCCAGAGACCTTTGTCAGAACTAGAAAGGAACGTGACTCTGTCTGGCAAGAACGTGGTGACTATTCCCAAGCTGACTACAAGCCAGAGCATGAAGAAAGGAGCCCATTTTCAGCATTAGGGATGGGCTGGCACAGAAATCCAACTTGGAAGGAAAAAAAAATCTCCCCTCACTGTGAAGAAAAGTATAGCTAAAATGAAATCTGTGGGCTTGGTGTTACTGGGACCAAAAAACTACTCTATGCTCAGCAAGCCTCAGCTACTTGGGCTGACAAGACAAAGGTAATGGATGTGCTCTGCATGCTGCTTGTCCTGATAGAAATATGTTCTCACATTGCATATGCAAACTGAGGCCATGTCCTGGCAAAAAAAGACCAGCATGGATTTGACAGATGACACATTAAAATGATTTTTCAATATTTTGTAGCAGAAAAATGTGTCTGTTTAGAGGAAGGCTGGATATGCCTGCTGCAAAACAGTAATGGCATCCAAGTATCGGACATTACCAGATTGCACTGTATACCAAAGTGCTAACACACTTCTTCGCATGCTTCCATTTGCTGCCAAAACCCCAACAAAACAGGTTCTCGTGTCTAGGTGCCTCAAGTTAGCATCTTTTACAAAGGATGATTTCACTTTAAAATACTGGAATTATTTTTAGCAATTCCAAGTTTAAGCCATGATGTCACCAATACACAGTAATCAAGGACAGCTGCTTTTGAGTGCCAGTACCCTGACAGGTTGATGATACCTCTGTCTTATGCCCTTGAGTCGCTCATTCTCTCCTTCTGTATGAAAGCTCCCTCAAGAGGTTCTTAGCAGAGATTTAGCCACGTTCAGTTTCTACCCTGGAGACAAAGTCCAATGACAAGATAAAAGCCACAACTGCAACGAGATTCCTGTTGTAACGCTTGGCCTTCCCAAGGATGCCCAGGCTCTTTCAATAAATTTTCAGAATTATGTCATGAAGAAGAATATGTTTCTCTGAGGTTTTTTTATTTTATTTTTTAATAGAATGATAGCAGCTTCGTATCACTTAAAAAAAAAACAGGGAGAAAGAGATGGAAAAATTAATATCCTAGCCACAAACCAGCTCTGCGGAGAGTTAAAGCTCTGCACTGGGACAGGCCAAGATTGAGCCAAAATATTGCCCTCGGTGTGTCCTGCCAAGCAGAGAAAAGAGAGCAAGGCAGATTGGTGGGTATGCCAGATTCTCTGTGACACGAAATACGTGCCATATTGTGGGTGCAAGCCTCGGCAGCTGGAGCACGAAAGTCGTGATTAGGTCTCTGTGATCGCTGGAGCAGCTGTGACGATCAGAAGAGGTGGCAGAGACGCGCCTTTAGGATGCAGGGAATAAGAGGTCTTTCTTCTTTGCTACCAAACGGGAACTCAGAGCAGCCCTCCGCAGCTGGAGAAAGGGGATTGGGCCACTTTATCACTATTGAGCAAAGGTTTTCATAACTGGAAAGGGAGGTCTGGTGGATACAATGAGGGCACAAGGAGAATTTCTTTTTTAAAAAAACAAACTCAAGGATTTTGACAACAGGGTGTACTCAGGGCATCTACCACAAAAGTCACTCAGCAAATCTCACACATACCTCTAGGCTGATGTGAACTTTTCACTCTTCCCTCCAATCTGCTGAAGAAATTCTCCCAAATCCCCTCAAGTGGTGACAAGTGCTCTTATTCTTGCTGGCTGCCAAACCTCCTTCCTCCCCCAGTAATGCAGGGAGGAAATAAAGAGTCTCTAACATGGCTTCCCTGAATCCCAATCAGTGAAAACCAGGTTGATGGATCTCTTCCTGAGAGCAAAAAAGCTTCTGTGTAACTGAAGTATTTATTATTTGCCATGTTCTAATTGTGCATCATAACCACAGGACTATAAAGAATATTCTGCTCCCTCCAACTCAAACAGAAATTGGGCAGTTGAGGATAGTGATTAAGTGAATAACAAACAAAGCTTTTTCTTTTTTTTCATTTAGTACTTAAATTTTCTCCAACATAAGTTATCTTGTAAAAACCATGTGAAATTTAGCATTTAAAAAATTCTGAAATGAAATCTTTTGACAACTTAAAAATTGAAATACTGAAGTACTTCTCTAAAAAATTATTTACCAAGTTTGACAGAAATTTGTGACAAGATCGAATTAGCTCTAAACTGTGTTTCTCAGCAAGCTTACACCTCAGCTGCTTTGTGGTTCACACTCCTGTACAGCCTAGCTTCTCACTCAATCTTCAACAGCAATTTTGCACCAGCAACTACAGGTCAGACTACATCAAAGTCCAGAGATCCGTGAGAAAACTTGTATTGAGATTGGTCTGTTGAGTTTCAGAGCATCAAGACATCATTCAATATCCAGTGATGTTAGCACTAAAAGTCCAAAATTCAAATTGTTTCTTAATTTGTCAGTTAACTTTGTGGCAATTTCCAATATCAAACATAAGGTATTCCCTAATTATTTCCTTCACATAAAGCCACACGGTTTGTTTAATGCTGAAGTTTTGTGAAAGCAAGCAAACTAATTTTCTACCCCTCTTAAAAATCCTACTACCTGATCTATTGCCACGTATCCTTGATGATAAACCAGTGAGCTGGTTTCTCTGGGACACTCCTGAATCAGGAGCATGATTCTGATTTTGAAAAGGCTTCTTCACATGGCCCTACCACACAGATGTCCAGGACTTCTAGAATTACCATTTATTACTTCTTAAAGAAAATGCCTTGCTTGCTTCCTCGCCATGTACTCCCCGCCCCTCTTTTGTGTTCCTCTGTTGTACTGTCTGGGTAAGAGACAAGCAAGAAAAAGCATTGCAGACATTTTCACATAGCTAATCTTTATGAACCAACAGCGTTTCTGACAAGCCATTACCCACAAACTATGGCTATTACCAGAGGAAAGATATTTTTCAACCACTTACAAGGATACAGCAACAGCTTAAAAAAACCCTGACAAGAACATTGTATGCATCACTTCAAAACTTTACGCTAGCCTAGATCATCCTCTCAGCAATCTAAACTCTCCAGGGAATACTTTTGGCTTTTTTTTTTCTGCTTAAAGTCTTGTAGTTTGCACACATAGGCTGTAAAACCAGGCTCTCTCAAGAAGATGAACAAGTTAACTCACTGGAAGTAGCAAGCCTAAAGTTGTTTCTTAGGCTGATGACTACAAGACATTTGTTTACTGAAACCAGTAAAAAAACATAGTGGTTTTTTTTTTCAATGTGGAGCTCTAGTTTTGAAAAGGACTTTGACAGTACCTTGAATTTCTTATCCTTGTGCTAATCAATCCATTTAAAAGGTGTGATAGAAATTAATACTCTATTATTTTAGTCCCTTCTCCAATTCCACTCATCCTTCCACAGATCTGTGTGCTCTTCCCCGCCCACTGCCTGCAGGTAACGCATGTAGCAAACGATGGCCGCAGTGAAAAACTACCACCAGGAAAATAATGGCTTCAGCAAAATCAGACTGACTGATTTGGCACCACTTCAGCTCTGTGAAAATCATATGAAGAAAAAATGTGAATTACGATTTCATCCACCCACCCATGCCCACTCGTGACACTGTTTGCTCACACTACCCACGCCGCAATGCACGGATCGGTTCCAAATTACCACCTCTAAGAGAAAGAGCCGAGTGGAAAGTTCCCCAACCTTTCCAGAACAGTACTGATTAACATCAAAATTACCTCTGCATACAACAGTACCTTCCTCATTTGTAACTACATTTCTTTCCTATATGGTTATAGACTGTTGGTATTTTGAGTAACAGCCCATGGTACCATCTTTTCGCTAGAATCTTTAGTGGAACTCAACATATGCCATTAAGATCAAGGAGATCTGTTATACTAAGGTCTAACTCAGCCTTGTGAAGTTATCACTGTTGAGTAGAGATGGCTAAAAGACAGTCAGGCTTTCATCTGCTGGAAACGCACTGAAATTTACTCTTTAAATACAGCACATTGTAGGGTGCTGGCCAGTACCGGGTCTTTCACTACTATGATACCTGTTATTAAACCCACTTTTTAACACACTGAGCTCATTGAAGTTTTCATTTAAAATAAAATGGTTGCCACTGAAGACGGTCTACCCTGCAATCTTGACACTCAAAGTCCAGTAGCCCTTAGGGCCATTAGTGAAGTCCCTTCAGCCTCTCAGATTTGGAAGGCTGCATCTGCCACATTTCCAAATAACAGATCACTGTTGTTTGGGTGTTTTCTTCTTCACTTTGGGATATCCAGGAGAACACAGACAAGGGGTTTTATATCCCATTTTCACTGAATATACGTTTTCATGTCAGCCAAAGTGAAAGCTAACACAGTTGGAATATAGTAAATGTCAATATTTAATCCGACCTTTCCTTTCCAATCTTTTAAACCACAATGCATCATCTCAGCATGATTAATAACAACTCTACTGTTGCTTTCCCTGAACCGACCTGAGGTATTTTTGTTGCTAGGTAATGTTTTGTTGTGAGCTGTCCTCCCAGCATCGGAAAGATTAAGAGATCTCAGATGGAACCAAAGACGGCATGCCAGTAATCACAGCTGAAAGACGCTTGCACTTGACATCTTGAGATGGGAACAACATGTCTATTGTTTGGAGCCATCAGTCCTTTGCTATAATGCATGACAGACAAAACCACCTACCTTGTCAAGAATTGGGAACCTTGTCAAGAAGTCATTTGTACTGATTGGATAAACAAAAGGAGAATCTGGAGAAGCAGGTTCATAAAACAAACAAAATGTCCTAAAAATGGCCCATGTTCACCATTACATTCCAGAGTAGAAAGGAGCTCTCAATCTACTTTAAGTGGTCGCAGGAGGATCCAATACTCATAAAGAAATCTTGCATTGACCTCAAGCTTCCACAGCAGCTTTTATAAGAATACAATGCGGCGCTGCCAAGGGAGTGGGTTTAGCCAGAGAAAAGAGAGTTTTGGCCAAGACATTCCTCCATCTGACTAATCCTTGGCTTTCCAAGAGCCTGTTGGAGCCACTGGCAGCTGATTCAAAAAAACTAACACCTTTTTAGTCCCAATCTATATGAGATAATATTTCAGCAGCCCCAAATCAGGCAAAAGTGTAGTGACGTTGCACACTTCCTCCAGACTTTAACTATTCTTTTGCCCAACCAGAGTATTTATTCTTAAACACTTTTTCTATGCAAGGATCAACATTCTTATTAGCGTATTTACAAAAATACATAGCCATATCTCCGAGTTTCCCAGCAATACCCTTGGCAGAAATAAAGGAAGCCAGACTGACAGAAAAGTTATACTCCAAGATTACTGTGCTGTATTCCTTGCCAAAGGGTAATTTGTCAATGCAGTTGACAAATTGAAAAAGGGGAACATTTTTAGTGCCAGCCCCAGAAAACAACAGAAGTGAAAAACAACGCTTATTCCCTTACTGAAAATACCACCATAGAGCCTAAAAGATAAGGAGGGGAAATATGTGGGAAGAAAAAAGAAGTCACTGCACTGAGGAACCTAACTCCTTAATCTTATATTCTTTAAGACTATCTGAGTAAACAGAAACACAGTCTACTTTTCCCAGTTAACAAGCTATTTGCACATTCTGGTGGCACCTAGGCTCCCATCAGGAGTCAGAGATCCTTTTGTGCTAGGCACTGTAAAAACACTTACTAAAAGGACAGACAGCCCCAAAGGCTTTATTATCTAGAATAAATAAATTACCATGAATTAAGACTCAATTTTCTAGCAGTGTGGGTAATTAAACACTGGAACAGGTTGCCAGGTGGTAGACTCCCATCACATGGAGTCTTGAAGACTGTATTTCCATCTAAAAAATATGCTTCCAACTAATTTATAGGAAAAAACCTAAATGGCTAACTCTAACAGGGAGGGTCAAGCTGAATAATTACAGTGATCAGTTCTGACCCTTGAACCCATGAATCCCTCCTATTCCATCTCTTATTGTGTTAAACCAAAGGCAGATAAATAATAGTACCGCACTCAGGTGCTACTAATACTTACCATTCCGCATGACGCAACAATGACAACCACACTTCAGAGCTTCAGCCACGGGAAAGAAGGTTTTCACCTGCTGTGCATCCCAGTTTTATTTTCTTCTGCAAACCGGAGCAATCCTCCAAGGTGCTATACCACAGCAAGAGCCACTGGGTAGGATGGAACGATATTCTATGGCAATACAGAGAATTTTACTTCCTCAGTGCCTAATCTGGTGGGTGTTATTTGGCTGTACCAGGTTATGTTGGCAGCATCTCCCCAGATCTGGAATCCCAAAGGAATTTTCCTGCAGTTGTCTAATGACACTTTTGCTTTCTTTTTTTAGTATAGTGTGTGAATCACAGGGTTCAAGCCTGTATCTCAGCTTATTCAGATGGGCATGTTAAAGTTTTGGTGTGACCTCCGTTCTGATCTCTTTTCTGAATGTGGCATGCAACAATTTAATCCAAATAAAACCCCTGGGGTCAATATGGAGTGCCATATGAATGAAATTCCAAGGCCTTTTAGACCCTCAAATTAGACAATCTAATGAAGTCCTCTGGGCTCTAAACTCTGTGAAGTTGATACAACAGCTTCTCCATGGAAAAAATGCACCCAAAACATTATTTTCTACCATATATAACTGTTACTTTCAGTTTAATTAATACTAAACAACTTAATCTTCATTATATATCTCACTGTGTCTATGCAACTGCCTTGGCTACTTGGAAGCATTAAACTACTTGTCCCCAATGACTTCTTAATGAACAGCATTCTTCTACTGCATGTCTGGGAGCTTCTCTCCCTTTATTAGCCCTATTACAGACCACTGTGCACAGGTGGTCATAAACACTGTGCTACATCTATACATTATTCATATGAATTACCATATTAACCAAACTCAGAAATGCAGAGCAACATTAAAATAAAATGGATTTCTTCAAAACAGCATTCTTCTCCTGAATTAATACAAATGTCTGTGAGACGTGTCACTCCCTTAGGCCCCCAAAACCTTCCAGGACCGCAGCAGAGGGAAGGCAGCAGTAAGACCTTCAAGATTATGCCGAGTTTTGTTATTGCAGCTTTAAGAAAGCTGGCAGACTGCTTGCCACATCCCACACCCTTCCCACATCCCTGCCAGTTGTCTTGAAGAGTGAAGACAAATTAACCTTAAAAACCTGAGGTAGTCGGCCAGCAGCTGTGGAAATGCGAAAAACAAGGAATGGTTGAGCCAGCCAAATCACTTCATTTCCTTAGGCAACAAGAAAGAGAAAAGGGAACAGGCAAAACCCTTTAGGACCCGGGCGACTTTGGGTATATGCATATTCGTGCTTGAGGATAAAGTACTCCCTTCCTGAATCAGAGAAGGGAAATAGGTAAGAGAAGTTGGTGTTTCGGGTTTAAAAAAATCTCAAAACCCCAAGAAAACCCATCACACTCCAAATTCAGCAGTTTTTCCTTCTTTGCTTGAAAGTCATTGACCGAATATGACTTTTATTACATTCTCATTCTAGTTTGAATTCCAGACACAATGCAAAGCACAGAGAAAACAAACCCACTCCTATCAAAGAAAAACAAACCTAAAACCCAGCAACCCATATAACCACCACTTTTCAAAAAAGCTCTGCTTATAAAACATTAAGAGAAGAATAATTTGCGTCCATATACCATTCAATCTGGCATCACTACCCAGAAAGGCTGCCCAGTATAATCAATAAGACACATTCTAACCTTCAGGGATATTTTAATCATCGCAGCTATCCATGGTTATCAGCTCAAATTATGTGTCCACTCCTAAAACATTCTTCAACTGTACTGGCACTAGTTTTAGGGCATGTATTTTATGATATAACAAGTAGCTACAAGTCTAAGAGGACCGCAATGTTTCCAAAATGGCATAGGCATGCCACCCTCCTATAAAATATAACAAAAATCTATGTCAGATCAGTGCAGGGGCTAAAGTTTTATGCAGAGTAGACATCTGCCTGGTAATAACCATCAGCATGGAGCCCAGTTGAACATTGCAGCAGGAACATCTTAGGTGCTACTTGTCCAGCAGGGTTTATGCTGGTTTCAAGCCTGAGTAAGCTTCATTAGTGCAAATAGCAGCTCTCCCTCAAAAAAAAAAAATAACCCAGACGAAACCAATTCACTCTGCATTACTGCTCGGGACAGTTACACCCGAGTTACACAGCCTCTCTCTCCAGCCTAGAGAGAAGCAAGGAGCAGAACGAGACAGCTCTGGAGAGGGAACCTTCAGGACACCCCAGGCACTCTCCATAGGAACACAGTTATCCAGACCTGACTCATGTCTGCAGCTTAGCCGCTTGCACTGCACTTTACTCTAACTGCCATCTTAAAAAAAATAATCAGAAAACCCAAACCAAAAACCAAACCAAACAAAACCCCTATTCAGTCACAGATAGGCATCATCTGCTTAATATAACCATATCACTCCTTTCCAAATTTGAGAGATGAAAGGCTTCTTTTTCAAAAAGCTGTGAGACAGCAAATTAAACCTTGTGATAAAAGAAGTTTCTGATCAGCAGGTGCCTCCCATGCTGGCAGCAGGCGAAGATACTCCTGTCAGTCAGCAAACACGGCGGCCCCCGAACAATGAGGGCTCCCACCTTGGGGGCTCTGCCAGAAACACTATCACCACCAATATCAAGTAGCTGGCAGCACATGGTGTTATGTGCAGAGACCGCCCAAAGGTCACCGAACATTTACCTTATGGTTAAAAGCCAAAATGAGATTATCCCCACGGATGCCACCTAATAAACACACACACCAGGCTGTAAGGAATGCCAACTTGTCTGGAGCGATAACCACTCGCAGCGCTTGCGCTGGCTGGCAGGAGGGGAGCGTGAAGAAGGAGCTCGCCACGTCTGCGCAGCCCCTGCTTGGGAGGAACTCCAGACATCCCCGCCGTCCGCTTTACGGCCCAGGCGTTGCGTTTTGTGCTGTAAAGCTTTGCCCTGTGCACAGGTCAAGCGGTGCCGCCTGAACTGCCTCAGTGTACCCGAAGCAGCGCTGGTGCTTCTTGTCTGTCAGCAGGGATTTCGTTAGATGGGTATTTCAGCCGAGGTCTGCAGATCAGCACAGAGTTGTTACATGGAAAATCTATGCAGCGGATACCTAAAATGTGGGCAGTCTTTAGAAAAAGGACATTGCTGTCGGAGATAGCACTGCAAAAAAGCTCACTTCACACAGATCCGAAAGGTATTATTTAAAAACAAAAAAATAAAGGCCAAAAGAAATCCCTCAAACTAAGAGGAAAGACCTACAGAGAGTACGAAAAAGAGGCTGAAACAAGATCCTTTGCTATTTTCTCACTTGCAAACATAATTTCACCAATGACGCACAAACATAAATAAATCCGTAACAAATGAGTACCATCCCAGGAAGAGATATTACTCCATGGCAATTCAACAAGGTACAACAGAGTGAAAAATAATGCGCTGTGTTAAACTGGTCATAGATAAAACCATCCAGCACCCTGGCAAGGACCAAATGCTCAAGAACTCCAGGCCACAAAACTAGCTGATTTCTGTATAAGGCACCATCTTGCCCTGAAACCTCCTCCATCATCCCCATGTGGATAATATGGTCATGGGCTTGACCCAGCCAACACACTGACTCACTGGCACTGTACTATCAATTAAGTGGACCTTTATGAAGAATAATAAGGAACGTAGGGTGCTGCTCAATATTGGGTTACTTCTGTCTTCCTCCTCTTCTGCTTTTCCACTACCAGCTCACCCCTCTTCAAGGGATGCTATAAGTCTCTTCCTTCAGATGACTGGCTATACAGCTTATGTTTGAATACAATCCAAAAGAAGCCTTTGGTTGAAGGCCATGTTATTTGTGGCAAATGTTATTTGTCCCTGACACAGACAACCGCTGACAATGGTTCTCCTACTGTTTGTGATGTCCTGACACAGCACCAGCAACACGCATCTCATGCACATCTTACAACTTCTACAGCCAACATGGGGAACCACCACCAGAAAAATAAATAATCCTCCTCTGGCAGCTCAGGATCAGATCAGTTAAATGTGTCCAACTGCTCCTAGGAAACTCTCTCTCTTTATGAATTATTGAGAGGTAGGTTCTGAGTTGTCTAAATAATTTTAGATGTAGCCTCCGGATATTTCTCAGCAGTAATCGAACGCAGACAGTACTGGTCCAAAATAAAAGGTTAACACTTTTTAGGATCATGCCCATACTATTAGCAAATGCCTTTTTAAAACAACTGGCGCTCTGAGTTTGTTGCCTTCACAACATCAGGAAAACAAATGTCACACCTCACACCAACTAATAATGAGCTGACTTCACCTAGTCAGTGGAGAGACATTTGCGTGGCCCCAAGAATATCCCACTGTTCACCCTACACCAGCAAAAGGCACCATATGGCCTACTATATTGGTGTCATATCTAATTTCTGAAATTATGTAGGGCACTCTTTCAGAGAAGTAGGTCGCTGTGATATTTTGGATGCAAAGGTCTTCCACTCTTGGAGACCTGAATCAAACTTTCATGTAAGCATAGTGCTTGTTGCTATGACATAATTGCAAGGCTTGTTTATGTTATGAATACTGTGTAATGAAGTCTGCATGCAGTCTCCTCTATTCTGGGATTGAAAGTACTTTGACTTATGAGTTATGGCAAACATTTTCAGTCTGGGTATCTGCTGTCACAGGAACTATTTGGAAGGCAGTGGGGCAGAAAGGCGTGCACAAGGGGAAGGTGCTCAAGGACGTGATCAAAGGAACAAGAGTACTACTCAAAAAGCAAACCCACTGAAATAAAAAAGTGCATGAGGTAGTATGTTCCTTAGATTCCTCTCTGCTTAAGACAAGGCTATTCCTAGTAACCCCCCCCCATCCCTCTCCAAACTAAACTGCTAACTATGCATGACAGTCACCAATCTGACTCAGTACATACATCAGTCCCTGAATACACATCAATTTAATTTGAGACAATACAACAGTCATCACTATTCCTTCCCTTCCCCACAGCTGGCACAGCCACCTAGTCCTCCCTAAGGAGGAGGGTATTACTGGAGTAGGAAACACTGGCGTGACCTTTCACAGTTAAGTTGCTTTTAGATATCAGTGCAAGAAAGAAATATTTGAGATCCTGGACACGTATCATAACCATAATTCCCCCATCTGAGGTGGCAAAGGGAGCAGCTCTGCTGAACACAAATGCTCTTGAGTACTGATCTGAAGCTTATAGATAGATGATGGGTTAACATTTTCTAACTTGCATACTCCCATTCCCAGAATATACACACAAAAAAGCAGCAATTGTCCTTCTCCAGTTGATCCAATCACAAGAGCAGTAAATATCTCAATAGGGTAGCTTCACCCAGAAGAGTCTTGGGAGAGTCTTGGCACTGTTATTGCCTTCCCCTGACCAAGCCAGTATTTTTACTCTTTACAGAGATGTCTGCAACTTTGTTTTAAATGAAGTCTCAAGAATTATGAACTATTTCAGGTGGGTATTGGAGAAGGACAAAAAAAACAGAGAGAGAAAAACAGATAGACCAAGATAGCGACTATTAAAATTTCATTCTATAGTTTTAAGAGGTAATTCTTCAGGAGCATGGGAAGAACATGACTTGAGAATGGAATATTCACCGTCACAGCATTAATTGCTCTACCTGAGAGCATAGGAACAATTTAGCCAGGCTTGTGCTCTCAGAGTGGAGCCAAAAAACCTAATTTCATAAAACTGAGCCGTGGTACAAAACTTCATTTCTCCTCACAAGGGAAAAGTACTGATGATTTCTTTCCTCCAGAGCTTCAGAAAGGAATTTTTCTTATATTTTCCTTGAATTTGTAACAAAAGGCAGTGGAACTAAATACATACTGTCTAGGAGAAAAAGCTGGTGTCAGAAAGGCCACAGGACTGTATAAAATAGTTTGCAAAATGGAGGTTACAAAAAGATTAACTGCACGACATGCTCTAGCAGGGAAAAATAATGGAGGGACTAAAGCTACAGTCAAAAAGAAAAGAAAAAAAAGTCAGATTATCTAAGGGTAGATGATCACTCAAGCTTACTTCAGGGTTTGGAAACCAGATCCAAACATTACTGGACGACTCTCTCCCAGGTGTAGACAACACCACTGAAAAGCTAAACTCCAGTTGTTACCTTCTCTCTAACATTACACACAACCGCACGCGTCCTCGCACTCCCTGCAGCTCTGTAAGCCAAGCTTCACAAAGATGCTTCTACAACCACCTGCAGAATAAACCTGTCTGTGCTTCTGGTTATTCAAGGCAGGGAGCCAAAATTGTGCGAAGGCTTTGAAGGACCATCAACCCTCCAGTTATTTAGGCTCTGTCCTCACTTCAAGATGGCTGCGATACAAGCCTCGGTGAACAGAAGGAGCAGGGCTCTTGACTCTCAATCCTACCTCCAAGCAGATTAGCCTGTCTGAGGACAAAGCACCAACAAACTGCATTAAGAAAGTTTTATGTATAGATAGGAGCAAAGCTAAGGGCAACACCCGAGAAACCAAGACAGAACCTGGAGTGCTTAAGAGGTTGTATCCAAATCAAAAGGAAGAAAACACGTTTTCTTGCTATTCACATTTTTATAGCAGAAATAAACACACACCTTTGTTTAGACCACCTTTGACTATAGCTCCAAAATCAAGAGAAAATTGTTAGGAGAGGATGAGTAAAATAGAAAGCACTCACTGGCAGAGATTTGCATTCTGCCAAAAGAAAATCAAAACAAAATGTAGATGTAGGGCCAGTTGAGCACTGGGGGGGTGCCAGAGGTCCCCATAAGGTACTGAGGTACACCGACTGAAGTACGTTTAAGAGAATACCAATAGCTTAAGGCTACACTATCATACTTTGTCAAACTAGAATGCTACCTTACTACAGCATTTATCTTTATGAACAAGACTCTGTGCCACCTCTGGTGATTTGCATATTGTCTTCATTGTTTGCCAAATGCCATCAACAACCTCTCAAGGCCATTTAAAATTGGTAACATGCTGTATCTGTTTTAAATTAATTGAGCAGGTGTATATGGGTTCTCAAGAAAAGTGGTTTGGCTTGAGCAGAAAGAGTAAAGCCTTTAGTAAAATAATAATAACTGGAAGATAAACATGCATTTGAAAAATCACTAAGGCAAGAGAACGACCTCGAGTTGCAAGTCAGAGCGAGCTAAGTGAAAAAGCACAAAAGTGCATTTTGCTGTCAGCCTCTACGGGCCAAATCATGAGAGGTACTGAGTGTTTATTTGCTAGGGACAGCAGTTACACAAGGCACCCTTCCTCTCCTGCTGCCTTACGTAAGCTTCCCCGTCTAGACACAAGCTTGACTTTGACAGAACATGCTGGTCCTACATTTTTCTCGGGACTTTCCTCACCATCTGGAAGCTACAGGGGAACAACAATGCACTCAACAGTGACTCTGCCTCCCTTCAGCTGCTTATATAAAAAGTCTGGGCTTTTAAAGTATTTAGTGGAGGATGAAGAGAGCAAAAATTCAACTGCTTGGATTTAATTTCTTACTTCAGTGATATTTCCAAGGGGTTGATCTGTCATGCCAACATAGACAAGAATCAATAGTCCTCAGTTAACTTCTGCAAATAGAAAACAGAATCTGGATCAGCCTAGAAAATAAACACACAGAAAAGGAAAAAAGGAAAAGGGAGGTAATAAAGGGCAAGGAAACTACACGTAAGCAGGCTATATATAAACTGTTTTATATAAAACACCTTCTATACTCCACATGCTTTTTCAAGGCTTCCTGGCAATAACAAATGGTATTTTGTTCTCTGGGAAATAACATGGTCTAAATCAATGACATGTTGAACTCTAATACAAGAATGCACTGAAAGTAACATATGGGTTTGGTTGAGGTCACGATAATACCTTTCCTAGACAAGCTAAAATTGCATCTTTTACTGGGGTTCTGAGAAAATCTGGCATTTTAATAATTCTTAAGGCAAAATGAGGGCAGAAGAGTCTCTATTAGATGTCAGGAAATGGTAGGAGTTCACGGACCAAGATCTGTTCTCAGTTTACTAAATATACAGGTACACACAAAAGGAAAAAAACAGGCAATATTCATAGCCACTGAAAGTTTGTTTTCTGGTAGAAAATAAACAAGAACAAAAGGTAATGAAGTTCATCTCCTAGTGGAAAACACTTGGGCATCCCTTCAACTTATGCTAAGGAAAAACTCAAAACCATGTAATTTTCTGAAAATCATCCTCTGGAGCCTGTGCAAAGCAAGGCAAGTATCATTTGAGATCAGCCATTAAAAAACCCCACAAACCTCTCCCTCCCCAAATAA
Organism: Aramus guarauna; assembly: GCA_013400195.1. Classification (NCBI taxonomy): domain Eukaryota; kingdom Metazoa; phylum Chordata; class Aves; order Gruiformes; family Aramidae; genus Aramus; species Aramus guarauna. Next base: position 349,711 of record VXBL01000376.1, on the reverse strand, counting down.
TAAAAAAAAAACAAAACAGGAAAAAAAAAGTCTGTTGTAGTTATAAATGGCTTGTTAGTGGAGTTCAGCAGCAGGGCAGTGTGCGATTGATCAGCTTGGCTGTCACCAGTGGGAACTGCTATAAAGGTTTTTGGCAGGGGGATTGGAATGGGATGATGAAGGTATTTGCTCAACTAAGGAGAAAAGGGGAATAATAATAATGTTTAATAATATATATATTAAAAGATATTCACAAACATGGTTCATGGTAACCCTATAAACTCAAGAATTTTCTGCAGTGACACAGGAGGACTGAAGGAGCTGTTGACAGGAGGAAGAAAAAGCATTTTATTCTTATGGGTATATAATAAAAAACACCCTTGGCTTTTGTGAGAAGCCAGTTAAAAACTGTTTGGCATCTCCCAAGATTCCTCCGCTTTGATCTCACTGCCAACATGATCCATACTAAATGAAGAAACAGAGATTACACTATATATCTGTCAGTAAGAGTCAGGAAAGGCGTCGGGAGAGGCATCAGGAAGGAACATCATGACATTCTCACCCACGTCATTTTTGCAAATCAAGGCAGAGTTTGCTATAAAAGGAAGAGAAGGACAAAAAGCCATCACCTCTATGTGAAAGAGCTTTTAAGTAATGGGTGAATAATGCAGAACAATACGATTAAACAAAATGCCATTGTTCACTACGTATAAGGGGGGTTGTATATGCATACATGTACATCCACATGCAATTCTCCTGGTGGCAAAGAAGAAGAAAAGGATGTGGGTGCCTTGACTGCCAATGTGGAACCTCCATCATCCACCCCAAATTGCCAGCATTCATAACAGCTGTGATTCTGGGTCCTTATAATCTCGCCATTACAGATTAAGTGATATTCTCAGCATAGCAGTCTTGGGAGAAGAAGGAGATTAAGGAAAAAAGAGTAAAAGTGACGCTGTAACAAGAGTGTAAACCAACAAACCATGGAGACACTGGCCCATTCATTCTCTCTGGCAACGTTGCAGCTGTGCAGGGCATTGCTGGTACCTGCCACCACAATGAAATCTGGAGAGACATATTTACAGAACAATAAAAGTGGAGTTAAATAAATGGTGGAAGGACCTTAATTACTCTGCACTTAGCCAAACAAAATATCTGGCCATATAGCTGAAAAAAAAAGTGGTGAACTGCCAAGATCTGAGTGTTTATCAAAATTAAAAGAGAGAGGCAAAAAGCTGAATATATCCTGTATCAGCATCGGTTTGAACAGTGTTAAAATTGTTGTGAGTGGATAGCTTTTGAACAGCCTGCATGAGATCTCACCTCTGTGTGTACTGTACAAGTGTCCACACCACAAAGCCATCAGCCCAGCTGGCACTCTTACTGTTTCAGCAAAGAAGTCAATACTTCAACCTGACCTGAAGACCAAATACATAAAAGGTATTTGCTGCCGAGACACTAATGCTGGGCAAGCTTGTGGTAGCACTGTCCATATGTTCTTCTCATTACAGCACTGCCAACACCAAGTACTCAAAAATATGAGTCAGGTACCATAAAATTTCACATTTGGCATAAAACCAGGTGTTTCTTTTAATAAATAATGGGACCTCAACATTTTATTTCCTTCTAATTTCTGCATACTTACAGCTCGTAAGCATTTTTCAGGAATGTTACGAAAGCACTCCTCTAACCCACGAGTTGAAATCCTCATGAAATCCCGTGATGCTAGTAGACAGGCTTTCCAATAGGAAAGAAGCAAATACCATGAGACAGGAACAAAATCGGAAAGTTAGCAATGCCTTTGCATAAGCAACCTCAAGATCATTATCCACAGAAAGGCAAAAGGACAGCAATGCATTATCCTTCTTGCCCAAAGCCCAGACTTCAAAGCTAAAAACCCATTTTAAGTAAGTCTATCTCAGTTCTTGTACAATAAATGAAATACTTGCACTTCTTGCACAGTATGTGATTTTCACACTAGAATTTCACATTGCCACGGTAGGTTCAGAAGGAGGACTGCTGTTCTGCATGTAATCACACAATTGAGTTATATTTACCTGCTCTCATAGAAAAAAAGAGAAGTGTTTCTATTTTAAAAGGAACTGCAGCTCAAACAGACTTTTAGTTTTGAAACACATTTCTTATTAAAATGCCAAATGGTCAGAAAGCAACACACCACACCTAGGTGAACATCACCGTTCTGGGGATCACCAGATCTCTGTCTGCCAGCCCCATAGCACACCACCAGCTTTTCTCGGTGGAATGAAAGCAGTTCATTCTTCACTCTTAACACTTCTTCAGTCTGACAAACTCAAAACCTGTAAACCTCAATTAAATATCCTGCTATTGTAGAGAGCTGACATCTCTTCCCCAACTGAAGATGTGCTACGCCTCAGCTACCTTAGATTTCTGTGACTCATCGTTGGGAAATCTGCAGTTTCACAGGGTAGCGTCTCTTTAAATAACTGTTTTTTCTCGGTTTCATTAAGTTGTGTATTTACTTTAAGGAACATTTCTTCACTGCAGAGTCAAGGGATTACTGGAATTTATTCCTCAGTGATTTCTCATCACACAGACAGAAGTGCTTCCACAGAGGAGGCAGGTGGGCAGCAAGTCCGTAACTCGGCTGATCATCGCTGTCCCTGTGGGAGCTGCTCTTGCGTAAGCTCCCCATGGAGCAGAGCAGACACAGAGGAACTCCCAAGCAGTGACGCAGGGGCTCTCTGTTGCTCATCTGTTGATGCCACCAACTTAATTCACAAGGAGATGGATTGATTTGGTTCTCTTCATCCCTGTCTTGAGCACTGTTACCACTCTGCAGTGAACAAAAGCTAAACTATGATCATAAGATGTCTGATCAGTTATTGGCAAGTCCACCTCTCCTCCTGCTCTCCTCACCCAACACAAACTATTTCATCTATTATTCACTACCCCATTCTCTGCGGGCAGGCCCAGAATGCACTAGAAATTATATGGGAGATGTAGAAGAGACAGAAGAAGGAGAGACTAAACAGGCAAACCTGGGGAAAAAGCAATGGTGAGAGTGGCCACGTTTGGATTATATGAAAGCCTGAGGGTTGCAGGGTCCAGCTATCCTGTGCTGATGTCTCCCACAGACTGCATTGAGGGTGCTTCCCATTTGCCACCTTGCTTGGTCCCCTCGAGTGCCGCATGGCTCTCTGGCCACCGGCCGCAGGAGCACGGCCATCCCAAGGCTTCCCCGGCAGCCAGCGGCTCCCAGCAGCTCAGTATCTGCAGGGATGGCTACCGGTGTGACTGCAGGATCCCCCGGCACATCCCAGCGAGCTGTAACCCCTCGGATTTGAGCTTTAACATTACTGCTGCCACAGAAATGGGTTTGAGTCTGCGCTGGATTCACGTCTTCAAGCAGCTGGGCTGAAGCCTGGCTTCTCTGATCGCCACTTCTACCAGCGACTCAGCCCACGCAGGTATCTCTGCACCCATCGTAATTAGAGCTCCAAATTGCCACGCAGGCATCGCAGTGACAAATCTCTCTCTGCGCCTTTACACTCCCCTCAGCCTTTGCCAGATCCAGCAGGGCATGTGAGATGCAAATGCTTTCACACCTACGTGTTTTGTTTAATCAACCACAGATGCTCAGATTGATTGAGCAGTGATTTGCATAGATTAGCGTGATGTCAGTATTTATAATACAGGAGGAATATCATGCCAAAATCCACCCCTGAGGTGGTATCTATTCACAAACTCAACAGTAATTGGACAGATTTTACAGGAGAAGAAAAAGATCAAAATTAAAAAATTGAAATCTTTGAGTCAGATTTATCAGATTTCCTCAATCTTCTCCCATCTAGCAGGCTTCTTTCTTCTTGTCTATCTGGTGACATTAGAAATTTTCCTCCTTACCTTTCCTAGAACAATTACAACAGCTGTCAAGGCTGTCACAGTAACCAGATCTAACTGAAGAAGATACACACTGCAAAGTAGGTATTTCTATACATTGTAATTAGTATCTTCCTTGGAGCTACTTGTGGGTAAAGATCATCATTTTTCCTATGAAAATCTCCATGTTTTAACAAAAAAGGGGAAAATAAAGTAGAAATTATTTCAAAAGTTCAGTTTAAAAGTAGTAAGAGTTGTCCAAAAGAGGTCTGAAATCTGTAGCAGTTTTTTGCCAAGAAACATTAATTTTTTAAAGAAGACTTAATTTCAGACAAATACAAATTCTCAGTACTTCTAAGCAGCACTAATCATTTTTCTCCTGGCCTAAATTACAGACAGCTACAAGATTCACTTTTGTATTTCAGTAATATATGTAGTGACTACCTTTATTTAAAATTAATTTTAAAAAAAGCCCTGAATATGTAACTCAAAAGGATGAACAAGAGAATTAAATTAGATATTAGGAAGAAATTCTTCACTGTCAGGGTGGTGAGGCACTGGAACAGGTTGCCCAGAGAAGCTGTGGCTGCCCCCTCCCTGGAAGTGTTCAAGGCCAGGTTGGATGGGGCTTTGGGCAACCTGGTCTAGTGGAGGGTGTCCCTGCCCATGGCAGGGGAGGTGGAACTAGATGGTCTTTGAGGCCCCTTCCAACCCAAAGCATTCTGTGATTCGATGATTAAATTAAATGCTGCATGCTCTTCTGGAATTCAAGTTAAACATTTTGTTGAAATATAGTGAAACACAGTGAATACAGATTACTTTAGACAAGCCAATAATCCCCATTTTATCATACAAGATATTAATGCCTATTTTACAGCCAGCCCTAGTAAACATCTATCAAAACAGCAGAGTAGAGACCTTTGCTTGCAATGTGAAATGGTTACCGTGACCAAAGGATGCAAGTACAGTCAGCTGTCATGAGATGCAACTACTACACACAGGAACACAAACCCCAGGTACTTCAAAGAGTAAATCAGATGGCTTTTTGCAGAACTTCAGAGAAACTGGCAATATTATCATTACTGTACTGACAGACATACAAAACTAAGGGTTTTTTTCCCCTGAAGTTTCAAAATAACATGAGGTAGACACCTTGGGATTGACTTCTCTATTTCACTGCCTGCTTCCAAGCCCTAATTTTTTTTATTTTTTTTTTCCCTTCTTTTTCTTTTTTTTTTTCTTTTTTCAAAATAACAGTCCAGGATGATGTCCCAAACATCATACCAGTAGCAGGCACCAAAATCCAGGACCACCCAATGCAGCTCAGGCATTACTGGCATGGCACATCAGCTATGAATTCTTTTCATCCACGGTGTACCTCCTCAGAGGATGACAAATGGTTTCCAGACCACTGAAAATTACCTTGGGGTTGAAAAACCCATTTAACTTGTTTTGAAACTGAAATGTAACTTGTACTCTGGTAAGACTGAACAAGAGTCTCAATTCTGCAGGAAAAGATCCGTATAGTATTAAGAGAAATAGAGAGAGGTCTTGTTTTCTAAACTGGACTTTGTTTTATGTATTTTAAATAGTAAACATAGAGAATTAAGAGTGAATTCAGAGAATATTTCAATTTTACTCTATGAAGCTTTCCAATTCAGTGCCCTAACACTCAACTAACCTAACCATTCCTGGCAATAAATTATTATCTTTTAACAGATATTACTGACTGATTTTACTGCCCTTCTTGCAGATGTTTTGTTACCAAGATGTTTTTTGTTTCCTTGCTTTTACACAGAAGTTGGGATATTTCTGAGCAGCAAATTTCTAAAGGTGGCTTTAGCTGGCAATTAAAATGTACTTTTTGCTCCCGTTAATTATCATTGAACATCTGCATGCACTGATGAATCCCCCCCCATACTTCCAGTAGAAAAAGCAAAGCTACTAATAAATGAAAAGTGAAGAAAATATGAATTAAAAAAATAAATCAACAGACCCAAACCCCAAAATACATGGTCCTGTCCTTGAACATCAGGACAACATTTTGAAGGTGCACAAATTCTTGAGGAAAATGCAGTCAGTCTGTAGGAATCGACTCTGGGTACAATGATGCCATCGGAAAAAAGCATGCATTCACTTGTTGTTTCTGAAGTACATGAATACGCACCTTCCTCTCTATAAAATGACCAATTTACAGTTCAGAAACTGTCAAGCGATAATTATTGTACAAGGTTAAAGAGAAAGGAAAAGAAAAAAAGCCTTTCAAGGATGCAGCAAGAGAATTTTCTGCCCGAGGCGACATTAGCCAAAATAAGAATGTCCACTGTACAATATCTAATTTCATGCATGAATGCTGCTCTGGGTCACAGCTCTATGCTCTCTTCCTCTGAAGCTTCCCCATTCACCTCTCTACCCCAGCCTAAAATATTGCTATTTATAAACTGCTTGGAAAGCTGGTGTCCCAACAGCCTCATAGGTTTTATAAACAAATGTGTCTGTCTAACCTGATACTGAATTTATAACATTTTTCAACCAAGAGGAGTAAACAAGATGATGCACAAGGCCATTACTTCGAGATTCAGGCAGAATGGAGAGGAGTGTTATTGACAGATGAAAAATTGCTCCTATTTTTGCCAGCAAAATTAAGAACTCTGCTGGAACAAAATGAAAAACTCTTCCAAGTTCCATTAAAATAATTTTTTTTGCTTAAATAATAGAACTCAGGTTCGTTTTAAGAAAACCATTCTCAGGGCCACTTAAGGTCTGGTTTATCAGGAAAAACACTGTCGGGTTTTTTCTATTTCAGTTTAGGAACAGCAAAATTTTTCAAATATGTCCTATATTACATCCTTGGGGACCGAAATCTATGCTGAAATAAAATAAGGGCAGATAACCAGGCTCTAGAACAACAGCTTTAGGGCTGGCTTAGACAGGACAGTGTAGTGACGTACATGAGCAATGAATTATCTTGGACTTGCTCATCTACATTAGCACGGCATTTTCCAAGGCTAATGCAGTCATGCTTCTGCCATCCAAAAAGTTAGCTTGGGTATCATGACTCCATCCACGTGGACATACCTTCTGATGTTATGTTGTATAAACACACTGATTCAGCAGTTGCAGCCATCAGCGGACAGTCTGCAAAGGCAAATCAGGTACAACCTAGAAGGGAAGGCAAAATAAATCCAGTACCAACTTGCTCTATGCACCTGTGGAATTGCTATGACTGTAGGAGAGATAAGCTGCAAGTAACAGTTTTATCTGTCTAGACTAAAGGTTTAGATTGGCTTGCAGTCAACTGCTTCAAATAAGGCAAATCTCCAGGACAGGAAGATGAAAAAGAAGAGAGGAAAATCAGTATATGAAAACTTTTTTAATGATATGACCTATCTTCATGGAATCACAGAATGGTTGAGGTTGGAAGGGACCTCTGGCAATCTGGTCCAACCCCCTGCTGAAGCAGGGCCACCCACAGCTGGTGGCCCAGACAGCTTTTGATCATCTCTAATGATGGAGACTTCACAACCTCCCTGGGCAACCTGTGCCAGTGCTCGGTCACCCTCACAGTAAAAAAGTGTTTCCTGATGTTCAGAGGGAACCTCCTGTGTTTCAGGTTGTGCCCATTGCCTCTGGCCCTGTCACTGGGCACCACTGGAAAGAGTCTGGCCCTGTCCTTTTTTCACCCTCCCATCAGGTATTTGTACACATTGATGAGATCCCCCTGAGCCTTCTCTTCTCCAGGCAGAGCAATCCCAGCTCTCTCCACCTTTCCTCACAGCAGAGATGATCCAGTCCCTTCATCGTCTTTGTGGCTCTTCGTTGGGCTATCTGCAGCATGTCTGTGTTTCTCTTGTACTGGGGAGTACCAAGACACTTTCCAAAAGACACTTTTCCCAAAAGACACTGTCTCAGCCTGAAAGTAGCAGATTTCTCCAAATTCAAAACAGTAAATAGTGAAGACTTATTTCAGAGGGTTCATGTAATCTACTTTCTCACACAAAGTTATTAAGCTTTTTTGTTTCAAGGGGTCAGTACTACTATTAGGCCTATGAAAAACCCACCCAAGTCTCTAAACAACAAACATTTTTATGCATACCAGAGACAGATTTATACATATCTTTTTTCACACAATTTATATCTGTCTTCTAGAAAAGGCTTGAAAATGACTAAAAAGGAAAGTTTATTAAATTGTTTACTGCTCAAATACATTCTGAAGCAAAAATAAATGCCTTGCCAGCTGGTGTTCCTGTGCTCTCTGCAAAGAAGCAGTGTTCAACACTTATCTCATAGGACCCAAAATTCTTCTTTCTGCCTTCCCCCCCCCCCCATGCTGTCAGGTTTTTTTCCTAACATTTCCTCTTCAAAAAAAGCTAGATCAATAAATAAATTCTTGATATAGCATTTGCATAATGTCATGAACATTGTGGGAGAGCACAAAGTGATCCTTAACCTACCTCTCACCACCCGGGGCAGCTCAGGCCAGGAGCAATGCCACAAGAAGGAACAGACCATCGCAGGGTGCTGTTTGCAGCCCCCGTTGTGTCCCAGACCTGAAGACCCAGGTGTCCAATCTCTTTAAAAGGAAAACTCCCCTAACCCTTTAAAAGCTGCAGTTTCTGAAAATGGAAAGAAGAAGGGAGAAAATAGGAGAAAAAAGCTTATGCTAGAGTCCTCTTCTTTATCGGGAAAGAAGTAACTTGATAAAGGATTGCTAAAACCAACATTTTAATGAAACCAAAGACAGGATATCAACTTTTAAACTACTCCTCTGCACAATTTTTTCCAAGTCCATGTTGGGGAAAAATAACAACAAGAACACGTTAATCTTGTTCTGGCTTACTAGTAAGTTATTTATAATACACGTCAAAATTTTGGAAAGTTATATTGTGGAGTCAGAGTTGTATTGTCTATTGTTTTACAGCCAGGTGCAGGAAACTCAAGTAGAGTGAACATGCTTGCTGAAAAAAAACTCAACAAAACCCTCCCAAAAAAAACCAAACCCAACCGAAAACCTCTGGATTGCAGAACTTGCTTTTTCTACTTTTCTCAAATATTTTAGCAAATATAGGTATTCCATAAATTAATATACACCAAGCAGAAATGGAGGCCCTCCCATCTTCCTTATGTGTATTCTTCTATAAATGCCAGTGACTATCAGAAGCTCATCTTTGAAGAGAAAATCCAAATTTACTTTAAAAATGTTCTATCTTGCCAGCTGATCTTACATTAAAGACATGTAAGTTAATGCAGTTGTGCTAGGAAAAGGGAAGCTTTTTGCAACAGTTTGGTCTCCATACTTCAAAGCAGAGACAAGCCGACTTCTTGTTCTGCTGAACAGACAAGTCACAGAAAACTATGTGAGCTATTCTTTTTTCTTACTTAGTTTTTGCTGTTCTTGCAGAACAGAAATAAAGTCACCTATTGAAGACTCATCTCACCAGGGAGGGCATTCTCCAGGTCCTAAAGTGGTGGAGAAATCCAAGTAGCAACAGTACAAACACAATGAACAAGAAAGGAGTCTATATTTTAATCTAGATGAAATAATACTGACTTCAACAAACAGATGCCAAATGTGATACCTTTTTCCAAGAGCAGACTGTGTTGAACAACCACAATGTAATTATTAGACAGCTGCCAATTCTGAATGGGATGCTTTTCCGGTCTTGCGCAGTAACAGCCAAAAATTTGCTTAATTTTAGCTTAAGGTCAGGTAGTCCAACACAAAGTCTGTGTCTGGGGAAGTTTTATTTATGTACCACTTATCTGTTCTTCCCCTCAGAAAATTCATTACCCAGTTTTCCTTCCTGCTTAGCCTTAACCTCGACTTCCAAAGAAGTATCAAATTCTGCTTGCACAGTGTTCTTTATAATTAGACACAAATTGTTCAAGAAGTTCAATTATAACATTTTCTGCTGTAGCATCTAAAAAATGCTGGATATTAATAAAAGCTTTAATCATCCCAAAAAAATACTATGTTATCACAATTCCTCTGAGCAGAAAGAAATATAAGACCGATATATTAATTATTTCTATGCACACAGATATCATTCCATGAATTTTAAAAGTTACAACAGTCTTACAGTGTTTAGAATACAGCTGTCGGTTAAGTTTTCCTCTATGGCGCTGGATACAGTAAAGCTTATTTTATAATATACAATATTTCTATTATCATATATTAAGAAAAAAATTACTCTGACTATATTGTTTTATGTTAATACACATTTTATTGTACATACATATATATAAAATACTAACACAATATATTAAATAAGTGCATATGCAAGTTCACATACATATATGTACATGAAACAGGCAAAAGAGGCATTCAGATCCCTGGGATTCTTTGATGGGCAATGTACACAACATTACAGTGCAGATCCTTAGACTATCCAGTTGAAGTGTTCAAGTGCTAGTCTAACAGGAACATATTGCGACACAAATATATCAATTATCGCATAAAGCTAAAAGAACCTACCAAACCGCTGGCTGTTGCTAACAGAGCTTGTAAGACATGTTAACTGTCCAAAAACTACTTTTATGCTCCTGAAGTTTTTTCAATATTAATATACATTTTCAACCTAATATAGGCATTGAGGGAGTTTGTTGTCTTTACATTTTAAGTACACATCGTCTTGTTTTCCTCTCTCAACTGTCTCAAATCTTTCTCTTTTAATTCCACTGTCTGCTAGCAGGTCAGCCTCCCATTCTCATTTTCCACATTTTACATATTTCCTTCTTCGGTCATTCACTGGCACTTGTCAACAAAATTTACCCGCTAACCTGCTTGCTGATGTTGACATTTTCCAGGAATATGTGCGTCAGTGTACAAGGAACTTAAATAAAATGAAAAAAACCACAGGTTTCCTGGAAGATGCTAAATTAGAAGTCCTTTATGCAAAATCTCTTCAGTTATACAAAGACTGGGCACCCAATATAATGTCCTGCCAGATAAACTCGAGCACTGCCCTTTGCTCTGTCATGTCAAATGGCTTTTTCCATCATCAGCTCCTGCTTCCATGGGCCTGGGTTTGGGAGTTTTCTATGGTGCTGCGGGTATTTAGGAAGATGTTTTTGTTTGGTAAACAGTTATGATGGATAAATACAGCAATGGATCACCGTATGCTGGAGACCCCTCTTGTTAACAGGGAACTGTTGCTCCCTGGTTTTTTAAATTTGCTTCAGAAGCTGCTGGGCTTTCCCCCCTTTTATATCCCTTCTGTACAGTTTTATTTATTGCTGGCTCTGATCATTAACAAAAGTGGAGGGCAGCAACTCAAGACCCAACTGTTTTCTTGCTTTTCAACATGCCTCTCTGTAATCCTCCTCCAGCCTATATATTTTAGGTTGGAGAAGACTGTTACATGATGGCTTCCCCAAAGAGACACTTCCAAACCTAAACCAGAAAGTTTCTTACTTAATATTTGCTCTTTGTTTCCCTTCTGAAAAAGAAAAGGTATGAGATCTGTACAACTGGACAATCGTCGATGGAAGACGGGTCACAGATCCAGAAGACTGGAGGCCACTTTCCCAAGCACCAAGAACACAAGACCCAACCTGAAGACACTTGGTACTTTTGAAAACAGTTGGAAGACATGCATGATCCCAAGGAAAACTAGGGATGCAATGACCAAACTGGACAGATTTCTATTTCCAGCAAAAACCTTACATACCTACTAGCACTGTTGCACTCGCTCTGTAGATCATAATCACACTTCCAATACAAAACAGTTTTCATTGCTACGTGATGAACCTATCACAATTTGCCAGTTTAGGTCATTCAGATAGTATTACGTCAATATAGTCTTCAAAATCCTAATCAAAAGTTTTCAGCCTTCCTGTTTAGCTCAGAAAACGTGCAGCCTTAAAAAACAACCTTTTTTACAGGCTTGTATCATAGATCACATTTTCCTTTAACAAATGCTTACCTGACCAGGATATTTTTATTTTTTTTTTAAACAGTAAAGAATTAGGATAGAAGTCTGAACCTGAAGACTCAACAAAGCAATGAAACCTGAGGACTCAGACAAGCCAGATCCAACAATAATTTTGGGGCACTTCACATGAAAGGCTCTTGGGGAGAAGATTAGTTTCACTATAACCATTCTTTTCTGCAAAAGCACACAGTGGGTTTTTTCCAGTACATTTGTCCAAAAGTAAAGTTTCGTTCTAAAGTAAGTGTAAATTTGGCCTTGTTACAGTCAGTAATGAAAAAAAAAAACCCCACAGAACAAAATGGAACCTGTCAATACTGAAGTGCAGCTACACTAGCAAGAGGTGAAAGATGACACTTTTCTCCAGCAGCAAAACTAGTCTGTGCTAGGTTGACTTAGAAAAAAAATACCACGCCCTATCGCCTGTAATCAGCTGAAGTAGGCAGATCTAAAGAGAGAAATGAAACCCAAACAACATAGACGCAATGGAGTTTTCCGAGAAAAGAACAAAGGAAGAAATCGATTGTGCTCATTTTATTGAAAATCATTAAGAAGAATGCAAAGAAACCAATTCCCAGGTTTTTTTTTTTGCTACACTGAATGGCTAAAACCTACTGAACCCAGGACACACTGATGGAGGCATGGTGTAGGAAGTACAAATCTAGTTTTTCATGAGCAATGAAGAAGGCCTAAATCCAACTGCATATAAAAGCAAAACTTTTTACGTACAAAAATCAGTTTTATGAGAAACTTGGGAGAATAACGTCTACTATTTCAGCAGAATTAGGAAAATAAGTCCAAAAACTGCTTTTGAAGCTTCATGTGGCTTCATTCTACAGTGGTTTTTAATAATTAATAGTTTGACATGAAAAACTATTTGATATTAAATATTGTATCACATATAATACATGTTAGCATTAAGTATTAATGTTAATATTAACTTAATTTTAATTAAAATTAGTTTATTAGTTTTTTTATAGTAGCATTGAGTTTATCTTGATTGTGTTGTCCTTTTGCGTAAGTGAACTTCATCTGACGCTCTCTAAAATTATTTGGGGTTTTTTTCCCCTCTTCTCTTCTCATGCCCTTTTCAACTTAGCAGTTTAATTAATATCTATTTCTGAGAATAAGTGCCATCCTGGAGAATTTAACTAAACACGCCAAATGAACCCCGTTTCTGAGAAGACCTATAACAACACACCAAGCTTCAGTTGAGCTTCATTTCCCGGAGTACAAATCCCTCCTTCAGCTCGCTGTAACATTTGACTTATCACTGGGAATGTACAAAGTTTATATTATGTTTTGTGGAAAAAATCTGTAGAACTCAGCTCAAGTCAATACAGACCCAAATGACCTTCTCCAAAAAACTTCTTAAGCTTCCAGAAAATAGCTCTTCATGATAAACCAGGTATTTTTAAGCAGAGATCTAGCTCTATAGAGCTCTTCAGTAAACAGCCCCTTCCAGCACACTGTGGAGACTACCTCCTACCAGGGAGATAACATAAACAAGTTTAAATTATATAAATACATTTATAAAGGAGATATCAATATTTTAAAGCTGGAACTGCTCATTAGACAGTGTTGCATTCAGGCAAAGCGACCCTGTGATCTGACATGGGTCTATAAAACCCAGACTTTGACCCTGAACTGGTTCCTGAAAACTCCTCCTACAGTGGCCAGGGGGAACGATTTCAAAGAACAGGAGTGGGACGGGACCAGGTAGAAAGGAGAAGGGAGAAGGGAGAATGGAGAAGGAAGAAATGAGAAGGGAGAAGGGAGTGGAACTGACAGGTCATTTTTTTCATTACACTTCCCATGACTCAAAACCTGGCGTACAACAAAGGGCAGAATAAAAATCCAGCAGATACAGCACTGAATACTTCTTTGTTCATTTTATTCTAATATATTTTGCTACAAAGAACAGAAGCAATACTGTTAGACTGGAATGTGTCACCAAACTTGATTCTTTTATCTGAAACTGAAGTCTAAATGACTCCTTTTATCTGCCTTGCTGGTTCGTTGTCCCTCTCCAAGTGCCTGAATGAAAGTGAGGAAGCTCAAAGCTGTCAAATTTCCAGATGTCAGTGGATTTTGCAACACCCATAGTTTGAACAGAAGGAAGTGGATTGATTTGGTTAAAAGGATTTTAGGAGGCAAAACATCAAAAGACGGCAGGAAGCAAGAAGAAGGAGGGGAGATCGCTGGCTAGTTCCAGCCTTGGCGCTGATTGAAACAAAGGGACATGAAGCCGCATCTAACGAGCCCCTTTCACTGCTTTCCTCAGCAATGCCCAGCTGAAATGGTAGGTATGATTAAGTAAAAGGAAAGCAGTTTACTGAAGTTTAGTACTTCCACTTACAAGCACGAATTCAAGTTCTCACAGCTGGTACCACCGTACTATTTGTTTTCAGTGTGTTATTTTCAGCATCAGTTCGAGTTGGCAGCGTATCTTTCACTAAGAGTATCATTATCCTACAATCAGCAATTCCTTACCTCCTTCTCTCCCAATCTGGAATTTACTAAAGCTTATCCAATATATAAATTTGCTGTGACATGTATTAACTACATGAAGAAACATTTTAAAAGAGCCTCCTTTATGCTACCAGGTACTTGTTTTGCTACTCTGAATGTCCACACTACAAAGGCCACCCTGGATGTGTTCTGTGTGTCTAGTTCTCAATTTCTTTTGAAATTAAAAGTAGTTAACCCTTGTATATTTGTATTTAATTTTGCAGTCAACCACAGGTCTGAAATATACTGAATACTTGAAATTCTTCTCTTCTCTTCTCTTCTCTTCTCTTCTCTTCTCTTCTCTTCTCTTCTCTTCTCTTCTCTTTTCTCTCCTCTCCTCTCCTTTCCTCTCCTCTCCTCTCCTCTCCTCTCATCTTTTCAAATATTCTCTGTATTTGGTACTTATGAAAGTAACAGACAAGATGAATAATCAGATATCCAACGTAGCTAAATCAACAAAGCTCCTTGGACTCAGTTCACAATGCCTATAATTTCAATGCGAGGTTCTTCCCATCCAGCCCTATCAAAGGGCCCCAAAACAACTCCCAGGTATAGATCACAGCCTAGTTTAGGAGTGAAAGGAATAATGCCATGTAATAAAGAACAAGGTCTATTTTCACCACTAACCTGAGCTGAGACACCATATATGAACAATTAGGACCCTAACCCTGTACCACTTATTTTCCCAGTTGCTTTTACCAGATTTTAAAATGATGGATTATTGCTTCTTGTTTTCTTCATGAAAACACAGCAAGCACAATCAGGTGTTCTAAATGCCCTGTATCTGACTAAACGAGAATCTGTGGATTCTCCCACCTGGAGCAACGTCCTCACTACTAACGCGTGCACACAGAGCGGCTGTCTGCAAGCCCAGCACCATGAACTTCAGGGTTGACCGGTGGGTTTTACCTACACAATTCCTGCAGAAACAGAAGGAACTAAAAATCCGAAGGAGTTACAACAAACTGACTTCAAGGCAACCAGCAGGAAGGGCGGCTGGGAATGTGTGCGCACGCAGTAAGTTTTGGACCACGATAGCTACGCAAGGCAGGGCGATGTCTTTGGGAAATCCAGCAACTTTTTCTTCCCACAACCTGCCACACCTCCTGCTTTCTTCCCACCAAGTGACTCGTCAG
This sequence comes from Aramus guarauna, assembly GCA_013400195.1. Lineage (NCBI taxonomy): Eukaryota > Metazoa > Chordata > Aves > Gruiformes > Aramidae > Aramus > Aramus guarauna. The sequence goes on along the minus strand of VXBL01000376.1, from coordinate 334,293 downwards.
GCAGCCTCGCTCTGCCTACCACAAGTTATCCATCTTCCAGTCTCTCTACCAAATCTCACCCAATCTGTTTGCTCTCAGACTAGTAATGCCCTTGTTTCTCCATCCTTCGTGGACACACCTAAAAGGCCCACTGCTTTTTCTAAGCATTGTCACTGTTTTAATATGCCAATGTAGTATTTGGTGGAAGTCTCAAGTCTTTTAAGGTCAGTTAAAGGGATCTCCTCCAGGCCACGCACACTGTAAACACTTAATGTAGCAAATGAAAAGCTCTATCAGAATGCAGTTATACCTATAAATCAGTGCAAATACTGTGTAAAACTGCAGTGCAAGGCGAGGATTTCACATCCATAAAATACAACATGTTTTATCCATGCCTACTTTCAATATGCTACAGCTGCCAAGGGCCATCAGGCCCAGCAAACAGTCTGAGAAGGAATCAAATGGAGGCCACAAAGTCAAGATGTTGCTTTGATTCCTCTTTAAAACAAATATTGACAAGATTCATAGGCCAGTGGTAGGATTCAGAGACCTGGCTGATGCCTTTAGGAGGCCAAGTGATTCAATCCCATGGAAAAGAAATTATCTCTGCAACTGAAAGGATTAGAGGCTTGCTCCTATTTATAGCCAAGTAACTTTAAAAGACCGTCTTCTATCCCAGCCAAAGAAGGAACATCGTCCCCGTCCCCCCCAGTACTATGCTACCATCTTCAGACACTTGTGTATTTATAGCTGTTCTCATTTCAGTTAAATTTCACAGTGGCTATGGTCAGCACGCTCTCCTTCAGAGTACTGTACTTCACCACAGAGCAAGGCACTGTTGGTATGGAAATATTATGCCATGTGGAATATAAGGGGTTTGTTAGAGATCAATAGTTTAAGAATCCAAGTTATATGCGATCATCACCTATACCTGTCCATTTGTAAATAGCACCTAAACCCCTGGTTTCCAATGCACAGTGCCTGTGCCTTCCCCTTGTTTCCCCCCGAGTAATGTTTTATCACTATCAATCATGCACAGATGCAGCTTCACGCACAACGTGAGGCAGAAAACCCAAGGTATTTTTCTGATTTATTTTTTTTTAACTGAGATAAGCAGATGACTAAGAAAATCCCAATAACTGCATTTCTTTTTCAGATTCATGTGATGAACACAGATTTTTTTAAACCTCAAAAATCTGTTTCACATCTGCAGATTTCTAGCAGTTGTTAGCCCCACCTTGAAATCTGATTTTCTCTGGAAAACCACCTCTGGAGTTGTTTTTTCCCCCCACTGGTTGACAACTATAATTAATTAGAAGAGAGGTGTGTGTCTGTCTGTCTGTGTGTATGAATAATGGAATGAGACACAGCTGGTAAAACTAGCAAAGCCTAAATGTAATGTCTTGACCACTTGTCGCTATTACAAAATCCTATGGCATTTTTCCCTTGTGTATTAGTCTTGCGATGGGGATAATTACATTCTGTCTACTTAAATCCTTAGTTTAAATAGCTACTACAGTTACATATAGAAAGGTATTTGTGTGTCTAGCTCCTACTTAAATGACTTAACCGCCGTTGAAATCAGGGACAAACGTACCTTTTGAATATGGCTTATATAAGACATAATTAAAGAAAAGAATTTCTCTAAAGAGCCTACACAGTCTGTAGTTTAGTAAAGGTAAATTTTCTATTTAGCTAAAAAACAAATATACATTTCCTACAATAGCCTATTGTCCACCTAAGTAGAATATACTGTAAAGTCTATTATTGCTCTTTTTAAGCCACAGACCATCAGTGTCATGAAAAACACACTCTGCAAGGAAGGTCTTGACAGTGAAATAATACTTCAGCTTCCTCACTAGAGAGGCCAAAAACTAGAAATATTTAAAAAAAAAAATCTGAAATGGTTCAAACAAGTAGTTCTGTTAGCTCTGCAGAATGGAGAAAGGAGTACTATCATTATTATTGCTATTATTACTATCATCTAATCCAGCTCAGTATATTGCAAAGTACTACAAAAGTTTGCATCTGTGGGTGCAATTAAAAGATCTCTGAAATCTATTTTTACTGTGCACAAACATTTTTGTACGCAGTTATTAGCCTGACAAATGATGTCTTTATAGAATCCATAATAGAAAGTGTGGCCAAGTATGTAACTGAAATGTTCCAGGCAATATGGAGAAACAGTTGTGCTCATGTAGAAATTAGGCTTTCCAACAGAGATCTCCAAAGCCCCATTTCTACTTGAAAGACACATCTCTTGTTTCGCTTTATTTTTTACTAGCCAACAAATATCTCATCTGTATTCTGCAAAACACACCTTTCAACTGTGGGAGGAAAAACAATGGTTTAGCATTCTGTGGGGAGGGAAGATAAGGAGGGGGAAAAGGGGAGGGGAGAAAGAGGGATTGTTTCCCCAGTTACCTGGAAGATCAGAAGCACTCTTCTAATTCACAAGCTTTTTCATAGGGATAAAGGAGGAAGTTGTTTCAGGAAAGCGTGAGAAACATTTTACGAATGCAGAAATCAGATCAGAGGAAAGTCATCTCTGCATTTATGTTCTGGCAGCAAATTTGGAGTTGCTCTTTCTGATCTACAGACGTGCCTTCTACCTGGAATACAGCGCAGTACAGACTAGCAGGTAACTTATAACCCCAGTGTGGCAACACTAATTGTGCTGTCTGTTACTGCCTGTTCCTATAATGTTGGGCAGGGCTGAAATCTATCACGGATCTGGAGTTCACAAAAGAAAAAAGACCGTTCTAGAATACATGCACGTGTGTGTGCATGCACGTAGGTATTTTTAGGACATACAGCAATTGGAAATACCAATACTTCGTATTGAAATTCTTAGCGATGATACAGTGAAATACAAACTTCAGATAAATTGCAATAGTTTTCCTAAGGAGCCGTTCATCGTACAGGTAATATTACTGTGTACTTCCCCCAGCTATGGCAGTTCAGAAATTGGCTGCTCTTTGCTGACTCTTCACTGAAAGAGGTACAGTGAGAATCACCAAGGAGGTAGTTTAAAGTTGAGGTGGCACACACTGGGTTCATTAGCATGACAGGAAAAAAAATGGATGAGTCAGGTTTCCTCTCCAGTGTTAACCCACTGCTGTCCCTTCAGGGGTACAAAAAGCTAATGGTCCTACACTTACAGTAATCTACACCAAGAAACTAATCTGTTGTAACAAGGAAGTTGTAGATACCTCACTTTCAAAACAATTTTAATTGAAGCCTGTTACTTATGGTACCGTGTAGGGATTACGACAAGTGTGAAAACCAGAGGCAGGACTTGCGCTCAAGCAAGCACACAAGCAGCAATGTTATTCAACATTCCAGCCGCTAATTAGCAGACGGATGGTATCTGAGTAATAGCTGGCTGGTGCATATATGACCACACATCTGTTTCCCACCTCTCTGCAGCACTCCGCATGTTCACAGCCTACACACGTTTCTCTCTGAAAGTCCTAATTAATGGATAGCTTGTGTTGCAATAAGCAAAGACACTGTTATCAGCTCCTGCAAGAAAGACAAGATCTACAAATGTCGTCCACTACCACTGCACATTTATGTATGCAGTTCAGTACATTATGGTTAAGGAGTAGACATTTCTGAAGGCCTATGTAGTAACTACATGAACCTAATGGACAGCAGGGGCTGTAGGAAGCTTCAAGAATCAAATACCAATCCATATTGCAACACATTTAATTCTAAACCTTGATTGCTTATACCGGCTTCCTCTGCAATTCCTAGTACACGTTTCCCATTGGCGTGCTCTCCTGCACAGGGGATGCGCTCAACAACCCTCCCAGGGCTAAAGCCTGGTGTGCAACAGGTAATCCAGCACAGGCTGGCACAGATACCACAGTTTTCACTTGTTGAGCAACTCCATGTGCCAGCCTAGCTAGTTAACCACCTTCTACGAAAAACAGATACACAAGACAATCCAGATTTCTGCTTCTTAAGATACGACGGAAGACTGTCACTTGCAATATCAGTAATTACTTCAGTGAGGGAAACCTCACATAAGGACTTTGAACATAGCTGCACACAAACACTATTCCAAGCCACTTACTATGGACTTCAGTTTCACACCACACGTGGGAACCTATGCGCTGTCCTCCTGGATGAGGACGTTCAGTTCTCCAAAAGACTGAGGCAATGTCCTCTCAAGCTCTCAACCTGATCTTACCGATAGAAATAAGTTTCATGCCTGGAACTTCAGCCTTATGCATTTCCTAACTAGATTTGTGTGGATAGATTACACACAAGTGGACTTAGTGTTCAGAGGCTTCCTTTCTTTAAATATTGCTAAATTCTTGCCTCAAGGACACTGCATGGTAACGAGGTATACGGCCCAAAGACAGGATGTATGAAAAAATTTCTTTTTTATCTGCTTTGAATTGAACTGAGTGATCTTCTAATCTTACGACACAGCCTAAGTTCCTGACCCACCTTCTGTTCAACACCCACAGTTCTGTGTACCTTTTTATTTCCCCACTCTTTACCTAGACTCAAAAGTAAACAATTCCAAACTTTTTGGTCTCTATTCATATCAAAGTCTGTTCACAACACCTTTCTGCTGTTTCCCTGTTTTTATATGCACAGCATGTTTCTATGCTGCAGCAACACTTGAACACAGCATTCTAGATAAAGGTGAAATGTTGATACATGTAACAGCATCATAACAATTCACATCCTATTTTTATTGATTCAAAATATTTTATCTGACCGCAACTATATTCTCTAAAGAGGTCTTCATTCAGCCCTTCATAGTGATGCTTTGGTCCTTTTCCTTAAATTACACAATTAATTAGGATCCAATAAACTGTATTAATAGCACATACTTTGCCCTCCAGTATGAATTACTTTGCATTAATCAAGATTGAATTTCATCCATCATTCTGTTGACTGCTGACCTCATTTGATTAAATCCTTCTGATACTCCTCTTCAGACTTCACTAACAGACAACCAAATATCATTACATTGCATTACATCCACCATTTTTTAAAATATTCTGCTCCAATTGTGGAATTATAGTCGACTGATGAAACTACTTCTTCTGTGTCTAGTCACATTTGAATGCAAATTGACTTTTTATGTGCCTACTTAGAAACTATTTAGCACATCAATCTCCTTGCTCTTAGATGTTGACATACAAGTGAAAAATTAAAGATAAATTTATTAATATTGGACAGTATGTGCTAATGTTAATATACAAAATAAAGCACATACTTTCTAAACTTCTTTTTTAATCCTGTCAGCTTATCACTGTACTTTTTCCAGTATTATACCCCTTTTTGCTGAGGTTATTACAGCTTAACATTTCTTTGCACGTTTTTCAACCCCATAAAATTTTCATCTGCTTTTATTACTTCTGCGAAGTAGATGTACATTATTATCTCCATTTTATAAATACAGAAATTAAGGAAGAAAACCTATAATGATTTCATCAGGATTGCACAGGAAGTCTGTGGCAGAGATGCCAAGCAAACTTGGAATTGTTGGCAAGACTGATCAGCAAGTCTTCCATTCCTTGTATCATTTCAGTCTTTCCTTTAGTTTTCCAACATCAATGGAGTTTATTTTCTCCATACATTATCTAATAGCCTTGTCAAAAGGGGATGTGGTTTGAAACCTGTGTTATATAGCATAGTAAATGCATTTGCTGGAGGAGCACCAGCAGCCCCAAATACTCACGGCCAGTTGACTGATCATCTAGATTGTAACAGGCGATCAAAAGTGACAGGTACTCACAGTGAGAACTACAGCTTATTACGAACAAAAGCCACATGCACCTTTCATCCTGGTAATTAAAACAAACAAGCCAGTACCTTTGTCAGGGAGGGAAGAGAGCGAGCAGGTTTGCAACATAATGATTCCCGACAATGTCTAGCAAATCTTTGACTGGTACGAACGGTAATTTCTTCAGGTATATCTGAATCTGCTGGAAAGAAGTCAAGATTGTTTCCTATTGAAACAGGTGGAAGGTTCTACAAGATAGCAGAATCATTCTTGGCATTAGCTGCAAAGCATTGAACACAAATGAAGAGACTGAATATGTGAAATAGCATGAGATGGATGGCCAGGCTGAGGTACTGGAGTTGAATACAAGGCCACTGTGACTGTTCTCCTGGAGACTACCAGCTCTCCTCTGGAAAACATGGGGTGATGACCCTTACAACTGCTCTACAATTTCTCAAAGCTGATGGTTTATTCTGGCCAGATGAGCTAGGTTTTGAAACCAACAACAGTAAAACTAGCTGAAATTTAGGAGATGTAGAGCATGAACTACCCAAGAACTGAGATAATGATCCCCACCACCCCATACAGGAGTGCACCCATTCTCACAGAACCCCCGGTTTGAATAAAGACAACCCTAGCCCAACCAGCCTTAGTCATACCCATTTGTTTATACACGCTTACATTTGTTATCTTAGGCCACAAAAAAGAACATTCTAAATCTTGGTAAAATATAAAAGAAAGGAAGATTGGTTTGGAGGACTGTGCTGCCAAGAACACAATAATATCGCCATCAGCCCCCACACATTTGTTATTGCATTCAGCACAAGTGCCGGATGAACATCTGCACTGTAAAAATTCAGCCCATTAGCTCCTTCAGCTTGTTAGCATATTTTAATACTGTGATCACAGCTTTCTATTTCTATCAAGGTGCTACTAGGTGCCAGACTCAGTATTCACATAGTGCGTCATTATTATCTCTACACCCCCCCAGGTCCTTAATCTGTCTTACTTTTATGAAGCTATTACACAGCAATACTGAAACAGAAGAAGAAGGAGAAATCCAAGAAGGAAAGAGGAAGCTACCAGTGTAGCAATACTGCTGGAAAGATAAGCAGAGCTGTGATCTTATCATGTATGGTTGGACTAACGCTGTATTATGTACATCTCTCTCTAGCCTCTTAGACTGTATTGTTAAGTTAGACAAAAGTCATCTATCACGTATAAAATGCAATTAATTTTACAACTCACTCTCCTGATCTGTTTTCCTTTAGCTCCTAACAATGGCTCAGTATAAAGAGTTGGTCAACTGTTTCATTTATGTTTTAAGTAGAATGTGAAAAATACTTTAGCCTTGATTTTAGCCCTAAACCTGTAATTAAAAGAGCGCGTATTTTTAAACAAAGATAGAAATCCCAAGTTATGTTTTCATAGGAACCGAGGTACAGATCTTTCTATGTTGCTGATATTTTTCGTAATGTTAATCGGTCTGTATTCACTCCTTACATTTGCATACAACATGCATGTAAATAAAACAAAAATGAGTGTAAGCCTGCCATAATATACACACACGTACTCCCACGGTATCTGTGCTACAGAGTCACAGGTGACAACTGTGTTTTCTACATGTAGTAGGCTTTGTGCATGCATTTGTTTTTTTAACCATCCAAGCCAAATTTAAGCCTACTTTCATCACAAGATGAACATGGTTCACGATTAAATATAAAGCTGTCACACAGTCCACAAATCCTGACCAAAAAAACCCCAACATCACTCAGAAAAAATAGTAAGCTTAGAGAAATTAAAAATATCTGTTCCTCAGAAACTAAGTGAAAAGACCCAGGCAAACAGTCTTTCAGGTTGACATGAATCCAGCACTTTCAAGCTTGTGTCCTACATTCAAAATGCCTTAACATGAAAAATATGCGCTGAACAGAAGAAACCAACATGTCTGCACATCTACTGGTTAACGAAGGGATGATGGATCTTCACTCATTCTTACACTTATGAAATGAGACATTTTCTCTTTACCTCAGTTCCTGCCCCTTCTAAAAGCTGAATTCTCTCAGGAGGACAGAAATCCTGTGCTCCTCATGCAGAGCAGTGCAGCATTCCTCCAAGGAACCAGGTTTACTGCGGAAAGCACAACTGTTTATCTAATTTGTTTATACTCTTTCACTTAGCATCTGCAACTGGCCAGTGCCAGATTCAATATTGGGCTAGCTGGGCCTTTGATCTGACCCAGGACAGCTGTTCCTATGAACTCATTTAACTAGCTAACATTATTCCAATAAAGCCCCATGTCTTAAGCCAAACAGGACTTTGTTTCTGAAATGTTGTATTACATTCTACTAGCATGGGTTCATTCCAAATGAACCCAAGCCCATGAACATTCACGAGAGACGCCTTCTGATGCTTCATTCTTTGCTTCATTTCTCTGTAACAAAAAGTCATAAAGGATGAGATTTTCAGAATGGGGGAGAAGGGAGAAAGCAACAATTAGCTCTTAATTCCCAAACTCTCCTGCATTCAGGGAAAGGTCTTTAAGCATATGCTTTAGTGAGCCAAGGACTAAGGCATTTAATAACACTACCATTTCATGGAAACCTCACACCAGTCACAGAGAAACCACCACTGAATGGAGTCACTTGTACTGCACTCTGCTTTGTGCTGGCACAAGAGTTTGCACGGTTGAGCTGAGAACAGAATCAAAAACATGACACCAGCCAAAGCAAAGTGGAAGTTTCTCAGAGTTCACCAGGACCAGAACAAGTCTCCAGCTCAATTCCTGTGTGGCTGCACAAACATTTGCACAGGGCCAAGTGAGGGAGCAACCACAAGGAGCAACACTGGCTTATGCCAGTTTCAAGCACTTGCACAACTGTGAAGAGAATAGGGTTTCTCAGACTTTCTAGTCTGAGAAAAATAGCTGCCCACCAATGGCCAAAGCTTTGGTTAAACGCTACAAGATATGGAAAAGTATCATTTCATACACAATACAGACCATAGAGATCACTCAAAAGCACAGATTTCTTTGAGCACAAACATGATGCTGTATGTTAAGCTACACAGAAACTTCAGGCAGAAAATTTTCAGTGTGCATTTATTTATACCAGAACATAACTCCCAACTCATCTCAGCTCTTACTTTAAAACAGAAGAAGATGAGCCTGCTTAAGAAAAAATAAGGTGGTTCATTTCATCAGGGAAATGAAGTGTTTCTGAAGATAAAGGGTCAGATATGCCTCTGCAGAATGAAAAGCAATCAAACACCACAGTCCGCAGCTTTCCTAGAGAAGGAAGGTCATCCAGTTTGACTCAATGTCCCTTTTGTGTGAGGGATTTTTTAAAAAATATTTTTTATTTTAAAAAAAGCTTCCTCAAAACACATTCTCTGAAACGCTTTACACCACATGAAAATCTAAGTAATCTTCATACCACCTAAGCACCAGGACATCTTCCCATGCTGTACAGAAGAAATAGTTTGTGACTGCTCCTCTAGGCTTGTATTAGTCAAGTGCAGTGCGCCTAATGAGCATTTAACAGCGATAGCCAGTGTGAATTGAATGAATGACAGGCTGAGCGGTGGCTTCAAAATTCACACAGGAGGATTTCAGAACTGCATCTCAAACTTACAGAGATTTAGCCAGGCAGCTCCTAGTGCACTGTACAGTGTGACCCCTGCAAATGAAAATGTAGGGAGGAAGGACAGCAATGAATGATATGTACTAATGTGGACTGAAAATAAAATCAACAAAAGTTGCCCAGTTCCACTCTATACTGATGTCATGTTTGAGCACCTGCTAGTTGTATATGGAATAATGTCTGAAAAGAATTGTCTCACAGTTTATTCTCTTCCTCTCTCCAGGGGGGGAATTGTGCCTGTGGTATGATACAGTGCTGTGGTTTTTGTACTTTAGTTTTAGGCCTGCATTGATGAAATATTTTTGCTACCATGCACTTCTGGTGGAGAAAAGAGTTTGAAAAAGGGTGCCCTCAGAGTCTGTGGGAGGCCATTTCCCTGCCTCAGAGTGGTCCACAAGGAGCTCCTGTCTCTTGCAGAGCCAAACGTACCTGTACGATAGAAAGTCACATCATGCCTGGCACTGCTGCTCTCAGATTTCCATTCTGAAGGTTAGGCACTCTCTCAGATACATAAAAATCAGTCTTTGAATGAAGATTTTAATACACTGTACACCTTGAGCACTTAAAATTCTCTTTTGCATAAGAAATCAGTAGCAGAAAAAAGAAACAGGAGAAAGTAAAAGTGTTACACGGCATAATCGTACTAAACTGTAATGTTTAGTACTAGATGAAGTTTCCTAAAAGCTAAGAGGAATTGAAGGAGCGATAAATGAAATGAGCAAGGAGAACAAACACAAACAGTTCTAACAAATGTTGTTTCTAGATCTTGATTAAAGGTGATACAACTGACTTACATACTTTGCGAATGAATAATATAGCATTTCAGAGCTATTGAAATTCCCACATTTTCATCTGCAGGGCACTGTGAGCTTTTATTTCTTTTCTCATTAACTGTAAAAATATGATTAATGTTCAGCTGGAAACTTTGTGAAATGGAAATTCCTTACTAGGAGCCGAGTTCAGCCCTGTTTGTAAGCAGATGCAAATACCTGATGTTGTACCAGCCTATTTCATGGTTGTTATTGGCCATGGACGTGTGTGTCTGGCTTGTCCAAGTTGCTAACACCATAAGGCTCTGGATGAAGAATGGGTAAACTCTAGCATTACTGAATACCACTGCAGTTTTATTACAGAATTAATGGGACCAGTATTCCACTTCATTTATTAAACATCAGGAAATACAGTATTTTTAAATATACATACAAAATATTAAAGAAAAACACAAAATTCCCCGTAATGTCTTGCTTTGTTTCCAAATTTTCAAGCTTGTATGAATTGCCAGCGTTCCATGATGTGCTTCAAAAATATGCAAAGATGAAATGGTTTCAAAACAAAGCACAGAACCTGCTTATAGCACTTTAAGAAACAAGACTGCACTACAGGCTGAAAACCAACTGGATTTTCTAAATAAAAATATCTATCTGGTATTTAGCTGTATACACACAGAACTAAAATCCAGAGCACTATGGTTTATTCTGTAATACAAAACCCAGAGAATCTCTTGCTTTTTAAATAAGTTAGCATATATATCAAATTAAGTTTTCATTATTACTTCCCCAGTCAAAATTATTTATTGCTCTGTCTACATCAGAAATTTTTATTTCCTTATCATTAATTGTGCTTAGTGGCAGAGAAAGGACAAGTAACAGCATGAGAGATCACTGAACAGTGCAAGATCTGCCCTAGGCTACGGGTCTCACCTGGTTAACACAGCTTCTCCTTTCCAAACTGTAGGTAGGCTCATGTAACCTCATCTTAACAGCTGGGGACATACGGACCCCCAGGTAGGGAGGAGAGATGAATCCTTCTGAACAAGTGGGTCAAATCAAGAAAAAGTAAGCAAGTAAATAAGCATTTTCAAGCATATACGGTGACTAAACCAATCAATAAATACAGGTGACTGTGCAGTTTTATGCATGTGCTTTATGGCCAGATGATGGCTCTCCCAATCCACCCCCACCTGAGATCTATACTCCCAGCTAAATCACCCCGCAGTCCAGGGCAGATGCAGCTGAAATCAATAGCATCGTAACACCATCCCTCTCCTTTCCCCCCTAAATCCCTGTAATAGCCAAGTTTGAGCTGAGATGGGTATTGACCAGCTCCCAGCACCGGCAGGGCCTCTCCTCCCTCCCGGTGGGGCAGGATCAGCCTGGATCGCTATCTGATTAGAGGGGAGCACGTCCTGACTTTCCCCAGTCACTTAAGCCGGCGTCTCATTGCTTGTCCTTAGAGACCACAGCTCCACTCAGGCAGAGAGCGTCTAGACAGTATTCATGATCCATCTGTCTGGCACAGCCAGGCTGATGACAAACTCTATTAGACCCGAAACAATTTTTTTTTTTTTTTTCCTGCTCTTCCCTCCTCCCATCTCCCTTTTCCTCCGAGAAGCAGTAATCTGACACTGAAAATTACTATCATTGTTGCAATGCTCAAAATAGCAGTGCCAGACTTTCATTAACATCAACGCTAGACTGCTAAATATTTAAAGAAATGGATAAATTTCACCTGAAGTGGGACAGCCCGGCACACATGAAAGCAGAAGCACAATCAAAATGTAAATCTAAGCGGTTGTTTTTATCTGTGCAAATTCGGTGTCACAGTCGGAGGGGGATGCCAAAGGTCTCTTTAAACAAAATATTTTCCTTTGATTGAGCTTTTTGTTTTTAAAACAGAATCATTCTCCAACCCCCTGCAGATCACTACAAGGCTCAGAGCTGACAGAAGTAGGTGGGGGTGGTGAAAGGGAGAGCTATATATTTGATTTGTTTGGGTTTTTTTACCTTGCAGAGGAAAATGAACTCCTACAGCAAACTCTTCTATGCCAAAACAGCCATGACACATCACCTCCATCAATGCTGACAACTTGAAATTTGATGTAGACATAATTTTCACATGACAAGAAGGATTTGTTCTCCCTTATTTTATTCTTTAAATTCTCATGCATGTCAATATTTGTGTTTCATATGCCCGCGAACACATACAGGTCACAGGAGAGATAACTACCTGTACTGTTTTCCACCAAACAAAGAACTAAAATCTCCTCCATTGCAACCCTTCTCAATTAGACATGACTTGGATACTGCAGTCTGCAAACAGATGACAGGCTACGCTTCCCATTTCAAAATCTAATTTACTTTTAGCAGGACAAGGCAGGCTGATTATTTGTTGCGAAACAAAGGGAAATGCTCGAACAAATGAACTGTGTCCTGCTAGAAGCAGGCACATTGTTTCAATTCCTCGGAGTCCAAATTTTGCAGGTCACGTGGAGCAGCAAGCTGCCGCCGAGGCCAAGTCTGCAATGTTTAAAATCCTATTCTTCATCTCATTTTTCCTATCACGGCTTTGTGCAGTTAAACACACCCTCGACCTCCAAGCAGTGTTAAAAGAACAGTCATCTCCATTATCTCAATCAATAACTCTTTATAGCTGATGAAAATAAGAAAAGTGGACCTACCGAAAGTTGACACAGGCTACTTTGTAGGAGGCTACCTGTAGGGAAACGTGCAGTAACCTCGGAGTGGCCTCACTGAGAAGAAAAGGTACTTTTTAACATGCATCACCAAACTTGTGTTAAAAATCACAGTGTAAACCAAGCAAGCTGTTATCTTACGCGTTTGGTTTAAATGCCTTAGCATGCATTTTGACCAACTAACACCTGCATGATTGCAACTGGTGGTATCTAAAATCAGACTCCAACACACACTAGCTAATACACCTCATAGCTGGTGCAGATTTTCCCTGTCTGCCCTCCAATTTCTCCGTGCTATAAAGACTGAACTGCCCATTGTAGCTGCATACGGAAACTCTACCTACAAGTCAGCAGAGCAAAATTAATAAAAGCAAAGAGCTGCAAAAATACACATTTTGTTTAACTTTGCACATGTGAGACATCTTACTGAGTTCAGTAGCAACATTTAAAAGACTGAATTAACGGCCTTCACACTGGAGCCAGATAAGAAGAGAGGAAGAAGCAAGGAGAGAGGAAGACTTAAGTCTGGGAGATTTGAACTCCTCTAACACAATGAGATAGCGTCTGCTATAATCACGAGATCCTGGGAGCAGGTCACCCACAAAAAATATCTTTCTATACCACTGCTCATGCAACTTAACTAAACAATAAGCTCCAACGAGACATTCTGGATTTAGCTGCTGGCAAGAGCACAAATGAGAAATGCTTCAGTAGCCAGGAAATATGGGCTACCGCTAGCATGGCACATACTGCTTAAATAAACTGAAGCAGAACTTCCACACGAAAATTTATTTATTTAGACATCATTTGGGGGCAGTGTATATATTACTGTGAAATGAGATGAATATTGTTACCACCACGGGAGGATAGAAGGTTGGAATACAGTAAGAGAAAGGGATTCTTTGAAGGAACAGCAGAAGGGAAGGCATACCACAGTAGTGCCGATGTGCTCTAGGTAAAGACAAGAGCAGTTCCAGGGAGAAACAGGCCACTCTGCTTGGACGAAGACCAGTGCACACTTACATGAAGCTCCTTTCAATGGTTTCCTACCCATTCAAGAACTGTGCACAAGCAAAAAGATGCAAGAACAGAGCTGTCGTGTAACACTGATCAGAAAGGAATTCCTGCTTTAAAACTCAAGTGATTTTTTTTTTTAAACACTCATTTTCTTCTTATAGAGCTGTATTACCTTCTTGTCACTAATTAGAGGCCAATGAATATACGTATTTCTGTGTTGGAAGGTAGCCTCGTCAGCCAAGGCATTTCAAGCGCATATACTCTGGTGTATTGTGGTCGGGATCCCCATTAAAATCATTGAGCAAAAGCATGCACAAGTTCCTTAATTCAACATGTCATCCCTCTAAAGCCTGGGGACCTCACTTCAACAAGTATTCTAGAAACATTTTTTCAATGCTGGAATAAGCCAATACAACCAACCACCACATTTATAATAATGCTCTTTCCTATTGCCAATTGACACTTATTTCTACCACGTAACAGCCTGTTTAATAGCCAGAACATGGTAAATATCACTAATCTTCATTTGTTTTAAATACTGTTTATGGTTGTATTATTTTTCCGTCTGGCTTTGATCTTTTTTCTCTTTGTTTCAGCATTAGGACCCTGTTTCACTGGGTTTTGTTTTTTTATTTAGAACAGAAGTCCCTTTACTTACCAGCACTTGTCTCGCAGTCCCTATTGCAATGAAAAAGTACAGCCACTATCCATATCGCCAAATGCAACAAATAATGAACCAGTCTCTCTGCCACAAGGTAAGCAAAAAGTTAAACACTTCCAAATGCTCCCAAGCAATTATCAACTATTTCCTCTACAAACTTCTCATTTGCAATGTTGTTACAAAACCAGCAAATACAGTTCTTGAAGGACTTAATAAGACTCTTTACCTAATTATTCCTCTTCACTCAGCACTGGGGAGGCCTGAAGTAGCAGGACTACTGGACACCATATTTTAAAAGGAGTCAGAGAAAATGAGCAAATGTATCGGATTTAAGGAAACATAATTCATGTGAGGGAACTTGGTTTTATTTTTTCTTTCAAACCTTCCCAGAGGGTAACTGACAGATGGGTGGTAACAGTTCTCACAACTGTAAAAGGCTGATTTGAGAAGGAAGCAAACAATTTTTCTCCATGTCCACTGAAAAGTGAGAGAAATGCCACCACTTTGATCTGCACAACTTTCCAGAGACAGGATCATGAAACGCGCCAACCAAAGCTCCTGTGCAAGCAGTAGGAAACTTGCCGCTGAAGGTTTTTTGCAGACACATTTTGTTGTGTTTGGTCTGGATAAACTTCACACTGCTGGAGAGGAGGAGGATAACCTGCCAGCTCACCAGCACCACTCCCTTTCAGGCATGCCTGGCTTCACGTTCTTGACCTACTGCAACACCTGAAGGGAGGGATGTGGCTTAGGGGGAGACCAGGAAGTTTGCATATCCTGGATCAAGCAAGTAACAATTTCTACAGTCCAAAGGCCTTTTGAGGAAAAGGCCAGCGTGCCAACACGCTGCTGTGATTACTGCACGATTGCCACACGGACAAAGGGGTACTGAAACACCATCGGCACCCCAGCTATTAGACCTCAAGCTGAAGGAGGCTTTCGGAGTTCCACCTCAGATCTCCACCAAGGAATTCATAGGGTGCCACCGTCGCACTGCAGACACACAGGGCCTCCACCTGTGCTGCCCCAACTGCTGCTTGTCCCCAAAGTCCTTCCCTCCGTCTGCTACCACAGTGGTTCTCATGGCTCCTTTTGGGCAAATAGTTGTGCTGGTTTGGGTTGAAGAGAAGAGCTGTACAGTATCCCAGTCAAACAAACTCCTCTGTTTGAACTTTAAAGATATGCCTACAAGTTTTGTATGCACAAATAATTAGGCATAACTTTTTTACAACTCAAAATCCAAGGTTAGCCTAAGTTCATGGGCAAATACATGTGATAGTTTGATCTGGACCCATCACCACAGCCTATAGCTAGTCCTGGGACTTTGAAAAGAGTTCCACTCCAAAAATCAAATCAAAAGAAAAATATCATTAAATAAAATAAAAGCATATGTAGGCCATTATTATTTCAAAACCTCTGAAATCACTGCAGAGGTACCAAAGTACCACAAAGTACAAGATTTAAAAACATTTACAGTATAACGTTTAGACACATGTGAAATTGGAGGTTAGAGGGCAGAGGAGGAAAGGTCTTTATCCAATACCTGACTTCATCTTCTCTTATGAATGCACTCCAGTGATTCTGTCCTGCTTAATGCCACACACATTCATTACAAAAATCACAGCTACATGCTGCTTGTAATTTCTATTATTAATAACAACATAACTAACACAGATATTCCTAAGCCATAGTTACAACCAGAGGTGAAAGTGCATGCTGAGGGATGTCAGCACTGGCAGAACAAAACCATCTGGAAAGCGGTAAGTAACGTAACAGCACTTCTATTGTACTTGTAGATCAGAAGCATTATTGGAAAATTTCTCCCCCATCCAGAAAGCTGAATTGTCATTTAAAAATAAATTATTGCGGAACATACGAAAACAAAATCAAAGTTTGATTTCACTGAGGGCAGAGCACTAAGAGCACAATTCTGGTGATAAACTCTGGCACTCTGTGTGAGATATTTATGCACCAAAGAACAGCAACTAAAAGTATTTCAAATATATACCTACAAAATCCCAGTGACCTACCAAATGATGCTGATCTCAGCACTAATAAAATATATTTGATTAATAGGACTGATGACTGGAAAGAATACAACTTTCTTAATAGCCTTAACAGCATATAAAGATGGTTACACAGACAAAGCATGAAATACTTTTTGGAACCTTGGTAAACAAATTGTTTAATCATTTTTATATTACGCTTTCTTTCTCAGAAGCCACATATGATCCATATGAGTATAACCTCAATATCTGCAGCACAAACTCCCTTTGCATAATTACAACTTTCCAGGTTTAGAAACCTAGAAAAAGTGTGTTACAAATCACTGCTGGCTCAGACAAAAACAGTGTTACCTTCGTCTCACCACCCCAGATATCGTACTGCAGACCAAGTTTCTGAACAGACTGATTTCTGAGGTAAACAGACATAAATATACACGGATACACACAAAGAGCCAGTACTTACAGCTAAAGATGCCTGGAGGTGGATGCTCTGTTACAAGCAGACAGTTCTCTTCATCACTGTTATCCCCACAGTCATTCTGTTGGTTACAAATCAATGAACCAAGATACAAGCATTTACCACTGGCGCAGGTGAATTTGCACTCTGAAAGGCAAAAAAGAAACCAAAACAAAAATTTGTGAGGAAATTGGTGCTTACCTTCTTCACTGCTAGAATGACTGATATTAAAGGCAATCTGTTTCAAGTAGATGCTATCATGGTGGATGTGTCTTTGGCACTTCATCCCCAAAATAAAGTATTTGTAAGCATTGCACATATAAATATATACGTGACACATTCCAGATCACCAGAATCAATCCACTAGTACACTAGGTTTGCCATTTGGGGAAATTCAACTTCTTAAAAAACAGACAGTATTTTTTTTTTTTAGTTCATGATGATTACAATTCACTTTGGACAAAGACTGTCTTCTCATACATGTTTGTGTGGCACCTTGCGTATTTGGGGCAAGACAGCACTATGAATAAAAATAGTAATTGTCCCACATAAAAAAAAGTTTTGCACAATGTAAAACAGCATCAGCTGTAAGGCAACAGTATAGTTTGTAACCAGGAACAATCCTGTCCAGACACAGACAATTATTCCTTAACTACCTTCCCGAAGCCAATTTGCCAGTCTCCCAACTAATTACAATCAAACACTCAGTCTGCACATTGAACTCTCCCACATGCCAGTTTGCTTTATAAAGTCAGAAAACTTCTAAACCTCTATAAAGTGTCCGAATGCTATACGCTGTACTTTTTGTATTTGGTTCATTACAAAGAAATTAACGGCTTCCCCTAAATACAGTTCAGTCGTGAGAACAATTCCTTTGAGACTAAGTATTTAAACAAAACCTTTGATACTTCAAGTTCCTTCTTCTCTCAGTTTCTCTGCAAAAGGATGCAGTCTGGCTAACTAATCCTCTGTAAGACATCTCGCCAGACTGATACCTAGCTTTTCTAAAAAAAAAGTCAAGGAAAAACTCCTTACCTCAGCTCTCACTCAATTTTACACCTACAGGAGAGCTATGCAGTTACCCCTTCAGAAAGAGATGATATTACCTCCATCCTTGGCCTTTTGTTTATTGGTAAAGATTCAATAAGTTCTAACCAGTGGTAGCTTTTTATGGGAATTACAGTCCAGTGCCTTCTCATCTTGGATGTTTTTTAATTTTCAGAGCCCAGTCAGACTGGGCTTCAGTCTGACTGACTTGCCTTCTGACTGAAGCTGTAATACCTCAGTATTTAAATAAGGCGTTATGTACTAAGGATGTCTACTATGGTTGATAATTAAAATTCCATTGCCCTTCTGCTAAACTGATCATTTAAATGTTACTTCCAGAAACAAAACTTTAGAGTGAGGCATCTGAGATGTAATTAAGAAATGTTCACAAAAATATACATGCAATTATAAAAAGCTTTCTCACTAGGCTTGTTCCAAAGTTAAATACACTACACATATAGAACAGAGGACATATTATATCTAGACAAATTACAATTTAATGATTACACTTCCAGCATGTTGACAAATTCTGGCGATTCTCATTCACAAGCAAAGGCCATGTAGATGGACTTAAAACCAAGAAACACTCACAAACAGTTTATTAAACTAGTGCCATTCCCTGCATCCTGGACTTCCCTAAGGCTGCAGTTTGGCTTGGCTGATTCTGCTTGAGAGAGATGATCTCTGGTCCTCCCCAGCAAAGAGACAGCATTTGTGCATCTTCACCAGCATCAAGAGACTTTCCTCTAATCTGAAGAGCACTACAACAGGACCTATAATTCTAAAACCATCCCTAAAACAGTTACCGAGTCATGACACTTACCCACATGTATCTGATGTGTAACATAAGCATGGTAATAGTGAAGGAGGAGAAAAATAAATTGGGAAAGTGAACAAAATAATTTTTCTTAGTAAATTTGCTTTGTAGGTAAAAGAGATTTGCAGACTTCACTCTGAACACTTTTCATCAAGAGTACTAATGGCATTTTGGTACACATACCAGCAAGGATCTGCTGCTGCAAAAATATATGCATCAACATGTGCAACATGTAAAATGCTATTTAGAAATATAAATAAAAGCCATAAAATACTATGCAAGAAAAGCAAGCATTTCCTGGAGAAAAAAAATCTAACCTTCTATTCCACTTGTTCAAACTGCACTTAAACATCAGGGAGCATTTGCCTAAATAAGGTCCTCAAGATTTAAGCTTTTTCAGTCCAACCCTACAGTACTTGAACTACTCAAATTGTACAGTAAAACACTGTACAAACAAAATACTTTTCCCTGTTCCTTTGTCACTCTGTCCTTCTCTGCTACAACAAAGAACTGAAGAGGCATTTAAGGGCTTAGTTTTTCTGAGTATAAAAAAATGTATAACCAGAATAAGCCTTTAAAACCTAAGGAAGTAAGAAGGTCATTAACAGTTACTTTTGGAAAGGAGACTTAAAAGATCGGTCTCAGTATTAACAATCTGATAATTAAACACTTTAGGACTCATTTCTGCAACTTCATGAAGTAAGAAACTGGAACAAGAAAAGAACAAAGCTGCCTTGGAAGATCAGAAAAGTTGGCTTGGAAGGGTTCAAACTTTCCAGGTATCTTAAATGAGGAATGTAACGCAGGGTGAAATTAGAGTAGCAAAGGACATACTGCTTCTATCTGAAAGACAAATAGCAAACCCCATATTGCTTGAAGTTAGACCATTTGGCACGTTACTTTGAGCACAATATTTAATTATTTCCTGTATCTTTGTGTTGAGTCCTAATGTAAAGCTTTCCATGCTTCCCCCATGGCTGATACAAAGTGCTCAAACAAGATGTCAACTCAAAAGCAATTAAAGCTAAGAACTTTGGGTTTCTATTTGCCACCAGATTATACAGTCTTCAGACAAAAGACCAAATGAAGCATTACATTTTTAGGAGCTCTATTAAAGTCTTAAAATTCTGGGGGTTTAACTAACATTACCATAAGAGGACTAAGCAGAGGAAAGAATTTGTGTTTCAAGGGTGTTTTTTTGTCCTAGATAATGGACCACATTGAAATTTGAATTAAAAAAATCAGACTCGATCAACTTTTCTTGTAAAATCTTATGGCTACTTCCTCCTTTCCTCAGGTACGTGAACATTGCCATTGTCAAGGTGAATAAAAAAAAAGTCATCAGGCCTCTCATCCCCTGTTGATGTGCCCACGTTGACTGGAAGGTTGCTCACAATACTGCAGGAATTCTGTGTTGATTTTAAAATGGCCTGTGTTGCTGTAATCATCTTGCCTTATAATCTCCCACCAAATCTGTTTGCCAAGAAAGCAATCATGGTGTACTGGGGCTGGCTGGGATGGAGTTAACTTTCTTCATAACAGCCCCTATGGGGCTGTGTTTTAGATTTGTGACCTAAATAGTGTTGATAACACACCAGCATTTTGGCTATTGCTGAGCTGTGCCTGCACAGCATCCAGGCTTTCTTTTTTTCTCACTCTGCTATTCCCAGGGAGTAGGCAGGAGGTGGGCAAGAGGCTGGGAGGGGACACAGCCAGGACAGCTGAGCACAACTGACCAAAGAGATCCTCCATGCCATACAGCATCGTGCTCAGCAATAAGAAATGGGGTTTGTCTTCCTGTTGCTCAGAGACTGACTGGGTATTGATCTGCTTGTGGGAGGTGGTGAGTGTCTGCCTTTGCACTATTTTTTTCCCCTCTTCCTTCACTTACTAAACTTTTTGCTGTTACTCTTCCTATTCTCCCCCCTTCCTGTGTGGCAGAAAGGGGCAGTGAGTGAGCGGCTGTGCAGGTGCATAGCTGCTGGCCAGGATCAACCCACAACACACGCATCTGCAAAAGTAACTTCTAAATCTAACAAAATTTAATATCCAATGGAGGACACTGAAGTGCAAAACTTAGCCTGCGTAATCATGTTCTGTTGAAGTCTGAAGGAAATACTCAAAGGAAAAATGTATGAATGGGACAAATTAATTAAATGCATTATTCAATGAAAATACAGATACTTCTGAACATGGAGCATACTCAGCATCAGGTATTTGCGACCTGTAAACAAAAATTCAGTACCTTAAAGTAGTTTGCATAGTAAATTCACTTAAACAGCATGTGCTTTTACTAAAACCAGAAGAGAACCCTTCCTTGTAAAGCAAGGTGGATCAAAGTCAGTCTGATGGAGATAGTAGAGAGCAAATATTAGAGCATCGTCAAACTGAAAGTTGGTAAATAAACCTGCAGAAGTCTGTACCAAAATACCAGGAGTGACCTCAAAACACTTCGACAGGGAAATCCAGACCAGTCCAGACTAGACCAATGTGCCTAATGACACACCAGAGAGCCCTTTTCAGTACAAAGTCTTGTACTTAGCTTGTCTAGACAAGAAGAGGGGGAAAACTCCCGTTCTGAAAACAAGCCAGCATAATCCTTCTTTCATGAATAATTTTTCAAGCTAGGCAGTTTTCCTCTTCATTTTTAAGGAGCAATTAGTGAAACATCAGTAGGTTGGTCAGCAAGGCTCTGACTAGAGCTAAACCTGAAGAAGGATGACAGTTACTGGAGGTTGAAAAAACCCAACCCTTCTTATAATTATGTCTTACTATGTTTATAATTATGTCTGCAGCATAATTTTAACATTTATCTTGCCGATATACTGTTTCTTCAACATAAAGTTTTAATAAACATACTTCCAGGTAGAACTAGACTACCTTGAAAAAAAAGGAATTCTAAGAATACTATTATGAACTTTTCCTGCTTTTATAAACTGTACGCAAGTAGTATAAATAAGTATATTGCTTACACATTCAAGGTAGATGCTTGTACGTATAAATTCTCTACATACAAATACCCATTAATATATGACTGCATTTCAAATCGTTAATTGATGGTTACGTTTCAGCTGCAACAGCAAAAGATGGATTTGCCTCATGATACAAAAAACTCCTTTGATCAGAGCTTTTTTTTATTGTAACCTGCAAGATCTGCTGTATTGGATAGGCTTATTTTACACTTTCTGTGTCTACCCAACAAGATAATTTTATCCTTGCATTCAACTTAATTCTTTTAGACTTCATTTACACTTGACTTCATCCATATGAACAGCATTCCCATTGTTTTGTCATCCCACTTACTGTAGGGCATTTTTAATTATAGCTAAGTGCTGTTTGTTTTTCTAATGTAAGTCCAACCACAGGCCAAGGAAAAAAAAAAGCGACAAAGTGTCATATTGAAAAAATATGGTAGTTTAGGCCACTGTTACGATGCATGTCACAGCTACTTATTTAATGGGTCTGAGACGATTATCTGACCCAGAGGCAGAGTTCTATTCCATCCATTCGAATAAAAAATAAAAAACTACAGACGCAGCCAGTGATCTCACACTGTTGTGGCTAAACGGTAGTAACACAGTCCAAATGCACAAAATTAAATCCTAACTGATGTCTGGGACTTAACTGGAGTGTAAAAGCACTCTCCCAAAATCCAGCAAACTGGTAGCAGCCTTGGCAGCACAGCCAGCAGAGGGTGATTAAATACCCTGCTGGCGTCATATACGTAGAAAGCGAAAATCTCTGTGCCTCCGGGTGGATCTAGATCTCTAGAATAAAGGCCTAATTTCTAACTTCTTACATAAAGACTCCATTTTAAGTACTTCTCTTCAGATTGCAACACGTAACAGCCTGAAAGAAAATATGTTTAAAGGGCATCATCACCTGTAATAAGAGGTAGAAGTAGTAAATTGGGGAGGGTGGGAGGAAGCACACTTCACTAGAGATTAAAGAAATATAAACCACAAACACCAGAGTCAGTACAATAAAACCCTGCTGAACCTCTGATAAGCATCTGTGTATTACTTTTAATATTACAGATTGTAGCTTTATAATGGGAAGTAAATCATAAATAGGAGACAATGTACACAAGGAACATGTTTATTTGGGAAAAAGCTTGGTTAATAAGGAAGATGGCAGGCTGCCACGCGATCTAATAAACCTCCACTGGTGCAGGGAAGGGAGGGGATAAATAGGTCTTTACAAAACAACAACCCCCCCACGCTTCATAAGAACGCCAAGCAGAATACCAGCAAAAACTGCAAGCGGATCAGCTTATGCAGAGTAAGAAGCAGAGCTGTAAGCCACTGTCAAAGGCCTGTCCTCGCTGCCCACAGCCTCGCGCCGGACAGGCGAGTCGGTGCTGAGAGCCACGCAACATGGAGACTGAGAGACCTTCTCTGCTCAGGGGAGATTACAGCCTTAAAATCGGACTGATTGAAAGAAGATTGTTACCGGTTCAAAACCAGTCTCATTTGCTGAGCTGCTACCCTCTTGCAGTCCCCCATGCTCGCTTGCTTATCCAGCATTTATCTTTTCATCTTCTTCTTAAGGGAAAGCCTGAAGCTATGCCCTTCAACTAGTTACTATTTATGCCCGTAGCTAAAAGGGGCAAACACAATATTCTTACGTACAGGTAGTGAAATCCACCATGCAGTTCACCAGTTCAGAGTGTCAGGACATTACACCAAGCTTACCTAAATTAACAGCCTGGATGGAATCGCACTAGAAGCTGTGGGGGCAAGTGAAAGACCTCATTTACTGTGAGATTTGTCAGAGGGGTTGGTTTTCATCTCTGATCTTTTTTCCCCGTATATGCCCGTCTCTGGTGTGACAAGAAACAGGACGGCCTCTTCCTGGAGTCCTTCAGGGCATTACAAGAAGAGTTTTCATCAATGCTGGAAACTTTCTGACGTCTACACTAAACTCAAGAGACTGGCTGTCACTCAGCCATCACCCTGCCCAGGCAGCGAGCCTCCGCAGCCTCGCAGGGGGGACCAGCAGCTCCGCCGAGCTGGTCTCCTCGAGAACGAGGAACCAACAGTTCCTGTGACAGCACTCATCTCAAAGGGACAAGCCTCTCCAAGGTGACCTTGAAGACCATCAGGCTCACCTAAACAGCTGGTTATGCCACCACAGGGAAAGGCAAATAAAGGAAAAGTTCTTTTATTGCCAGCTTCGTAGACAATAATTTCTGGTTTATTTATCACTTATCTTTCCATAAAACAGCAAGGCAGTACCAGAGTACAGGTTTGCATTTTCTGCCCTTCTACCCACTTGCCTTTCCTGACCTGGCAATGATCTGCCTGTTTATGCCCACATAGCACTGAAATGCCAGAGCTTCTCAGCAAAACTCGAGAATTGTGTCCCCTGCTCCGTGCTCAACGTAAAGTCTCCTTTACTTCCTCACCAAAGCAGCCTGACACCTTCTCCGGCCACACAGCTTCCACAGAAACATTCTCTCCAGCACCACGTGCCCTGTGCTCCCCTGCTCTGGGACTTGTGTCAGTGCCAACAACTCAGCCGAGTCACGGTCTTGACTTTGACCCGTGAGGTGCTTGGGTCAGAGCCCGCAGGAAGGAGGACAAAGAGTGCCAGGGCAGACGTGTGCAGCTGCCAAGGCAGCAGACAGGGAACGCCTTCGCTCCAGCTCCTGAGAGGGAACCACCTACAAGGGATGGCTTTCCACAAGCCACAAGAAGGCCTCACGTTTCTCCCAGTTCGATGCACTGGCAAAGCAGGGTCTGCTATGGCCGCAGGCCCACGTCCCAGCCCGTCACCTCACCCCAGGGAGGTGCCCGATGCCTGGGGCTGCCCCGGTGCCCCCCGCTGCCCTGCTCCTGGCTGGGGCGGTGGGACAGGCCATGGCTGCCAGGCCCCGGCATGACGGACCCCGGGGAGCCCCCACCTCCCCTGACGTTTCTGTATGTACTAGCAGAGTTTTCCTAATCAAGTATGGGGAAGGTGCATTGGTGACTCAGCTAATGACACTCTCATTTTCAGTTGTGAAATTACATGAGGAGACAATTAAAAATACATTAAATATGTACCTTGCAATTTTTGTCAAGTACAATGTCATTATCATGGGCAAGTGCAGATGAGAAGTAAAGGGTATGTGCAAATGAGATTTTCTTAATGCCTAGTTCTCCTTAATCATAATTCAAAGAATTCCTGAATTGTGGTAAAAATTTTAAAATTATCTTAGTTGGTTTTCATCTTAGGAAATCTTTAATAATCACAAGCAGTGTCACTTACCAGGTCTGTAGAGTGCTGAATATGTAGAGGAATATAAAATAAAAAATCATATTACTGTAGCAGCTTCTTGGTTTTTTTCTTTGGAATATTGTTTGCATAGCAAACAGCTGAGGACTAGATCATTTGATCAGGTAACATCACCACCTTTGAATCCAGAGAAACACAGGCAAAACCATGTCACTTCACAGATGCATTGCTAGGTTTTGATGGCAGTCCTCAGAAAGGGCCCAGCTGAGGACGCAACACCCGAGGACTATCTGGGGGCTGGGGGAAATGGGATGATCGGTGGGAAGAAGTGCGGTCTGTATGTTCTCTGTTATTCAATTAGGTCAGATTACTTAAGACTGTGACCTCTGTAAGGCAAGAACTGTTTTCAGTTAGCTGTCCTAGGAAGTACCGAAATACTGAATAAATACCATTCACATCTGCAATCGGGTAATGTTACTGAAGCAAGGAGGAGTTTGAGAATACACCCGAGAACTTGACGTTCCATACAACTGATGTACAATGCAGGCAAGAGTGTACCATGTTTCAGGCGGCTGTTCAGAAGATGTCAACCTAATACTGATGACAATATTTTTTTACACATCTTCTTATGCATACTGTGCAGAAAATGTAAGAGAAATTAATATATTTACCACGTGTCAAGATGCAGGACAGTTAAAGAGCTTCCACTGTAACGTGAATTCCAGATTTTAATGGACAAGAGAGTTCTCCTTTCATTTCTCAGTGGCATTTGAATTGTGCAATGCACACTAATGTGAGTAACGACAAGTTTTTCATCATCTGTAACATGTTCTCCAATTCACATCTGCAGAGATTTGCATGTTCCTGTAGTAAATACCTTGTCACTGTTAGTTTTTGTAATTTAAAACAGATTTCCCTTTAAGTCCAATTATCGAAAAGGTGACTAACTCAGGTCACTGTGCCTCAGCGTTCATGTAACAAAAAATATAAGCAAAATAATACACAGAGTAGAGCCAAACAGATTGCTCTCAAGGCTTGCCTCCTATAGCATAGACAATGTTTTTTACAAACTAGTACTGTCTTGTATCAATTGTTATTTAATTCTTCAGTCCTTATTCAGCTCTATCTAAAAAATGAGTCACATTCACCTTAGTAGCTTTCCCAGAAGACTGGGGTTTTACGGCTAAAACTTTTAAAAAAGGAACAAAATAATGTTTTTCCTATTAGAAAATTCCTATTTTTTTTTTACCCCTTGCCTTCTCCTCCAGTCAATCTCCATGAACACTCCCTCCCAAACATGTATTGCGTGCCAAATGTATACAGACTCCCACCTACATGCACTTCCATGTAGTGGAGCTGGTAGTCATTTGGCTTGCCTAACATTTTCTGCTATAAATGTCTTGCAGAACCCCTCCCGTGTTTGCTGCATGCAGCAGGTCTGTGATGCTGAGCAGGAAGAACACCCTCGGGCTACAGAACTGCCTTTTCTTTGTCCCAGGAAATTCTCTTCTGTTTTTATGGAAATAAAAACTGATTGTTTGTGTGTTTTTTTTTAAAAAAAACAACAACCCAGTTATCTTTCCATTGTCTGCATCAGGAGAGTCTCTGGCAGCGCTCCAAAATAACCAAAAGGCGCAGACGCTGTGAGGCTCCAGCAACACCACTGCCGGAGCAGCAGCCCAAACCATACTGGGACAGCTGTGGAAGAGGCAGATTAACTGGGGTGGGGAAAGGGGGTGAGCTCTGCTCCCTTACACGTTCACACAAGATGTCGATTTCACTTCCATGTATCTGTGCTGCCAAGTTACCACTGCCACCAGATGCTCCTCTTTTGTCCATGAGTGCTCCCAACCACAGCGCACAGGACAGACAGACCAGAGGGAAGAAATGTGAATGCAAAGCAAAGAGTAAAGTCAGTATTTTATGGGTTGAGAGTGCCTCACTTAGCAATCTAAGCAGCATAATTTCAATAAAGATTCTTTCAGGCTACAATGATGCAATTTTGTTTAAGCATCAGCAATGTATTTGACCATATAGCAGCTATTTAACCAAGATTATTTCATCATTTCCCTGGCCAATGTGCTTACAAAGTAGACAACGCAGAAAACCCTGATAGAGGCATCCCGAAGAAATCTCTACCATAAAAATCTTTCTGTTGTCAAAACAGTATCATTTAAAAAGTAACAGTGCATTTAGGACAGTACATTTCTGGCTGTGAACATGAACATACAGTTAACACGACGCTGGATGGTGCTGAGCCCATCCGTGCACCGTGCAGCATCCTGGGAAACTTCACTGCACGGAAAACAAAAGCACACCGTTTCCTCCCTGCCGAGGGAGGAAGGATGGTGCCGGGGCGCCCAGGTGTGATGGTAAGGGCTTGATTTCACAGCTGACATGCGCATCTGGCTTGGGTGGAGTCGCACCGCCCCGCACCCTGCGGGCACAGCTGGCTTTGATAAAGTAGTCATCCTTGCCCCTTCCTAAAAACAGTTTTGCGAAAGGAGCACGGCCTAGTTTGCCGCGGAGGCCTGGTGCCGGCTGTACCAGCACACCTGAGGGAACGCCAGCCTGTCCCACGCGGGTAAACGCGTGCCCTGCGCCTGGGGGACCGCTGACGGATGAAGCTGACTTTACTGACAAAACACGCATCGCTTTGGACAGCCAAAGAGCATTTGATCTCCAAAACACACCCCAAAATCCTGACACGTTAGCCCAAGCCTAGGGCTCCCCTGGACATTATTTCTGTCTGTGGTTTGTCTTAATATTGCCGTACTGGAAACTACGTTGGTTGACATGCGGATCAGCCACGCCAGCCTTGAGACAGCAACCTCTGTCAGAGAGACAGGGTAGGCGGCTGATAGCGATAACCATTTCAGCCATCTAATTTTAATCTGCCACTGCATATCTCTCAGAAGCCCTACAGAATTCTTTGGGTGGGGACAAGAGATGGGCTAGGACAAATCTCCGGTTACAGCTCAAGTTATCAGTGTATCGATGACAAGTTAAAGCATGTTAAAAATTATACAAGTGATGCGCTGAACACAGAGAACCACAGAAAACCGTACCAGCCGTGAAAGAGAATAAACCACCAGAGCACTGGTAACTCAAGAGCAGCTAATTGTGTTTTAACTGTGGGTGAGGTAGTTTGTCATATTATACCAGCTCATTATTACTAATCTGTTCAGAGACGGTGATAATTTTCTGTGTTTTTATAAGCCAACACAATTAAACTGAGGTCAGTTTCATAGCAGCGGTCTCTTCAGATGATTTCAAGTAGGGAGCTCACAGTAAAGAGAAAAAGCCAGCTAATATACCGTGCTGTTAATTTTCCAGCAAAAACTAAAGGAGCAAGATATTTTGTTAGAGCGTCCTTGTGTGTTCCAGCACATCCCCATCCCTCTAATTTAGAGTCCTTCAGTTTAAAGAATTACGTTGACACATTAAGAAACACCACCTAAATAGATTCATTTCCTTGTTCTTAGAAAATTTAGGAAATATTTAAAACATAAAAAGTGGTACTATTGAATGTTATACTAACATATACAAAATCCTTCTCAAGAGAGACGACAATTCCAAAATCCAGACTGCAGATTAAATACATTTTATGTTTTGCAGGCACTGTGTTCAGATAGATGGAAAATACAAAGAATGATCACACATCCTCAGTGAAGAAAAAGGAAGTTTAGCGGCTACCAAGGTAAAGAGCAATGTAGCACACAAATATTTGGGGATCAAATCCAAAGGTGAGTGAAACTCTACAGTAGTGTAACACAGGCCTCCCTGATTTTTTCTTAGCTCAATTAAGCTCTCAGCTATTTACCAATACATAACAAAGGCTACAATTAAATGAATGTTGTGAACACGTTAGCACATTAGTAAGTTTGTGCATCAAACCTGTCGTTTGTAAGGTCTGAGCTGAGATGTGGCTTCCAGTGTGCAAACACTGCCTGTTCTTTGCTATATTGAACAAAAAGTGATCACCTAAAGTGCTTCAGCAACAGCTTACACACACCTTTTGTACTTTTGCGTTACTGTGGATGAGGAACAAACTAGCTAGAGAAGTTGTAATTAGTAACAGTGGGGAAATAATATTGAAATATGTCTTTTTACACTTCCTGCAGTAACTCTGTATTTGAGTTGACAGCAAATTGTTTAACATGCTCTACAACCTGAGAGACAGAAGATAGAAGTAGGCGATGGCAGGACTGCACACCCTGATAAAAGGTCATTTGAAAGGGTAGGAAGGCCCTTTTATAATAGATCAGAGTTATGTGAAACAAAAGAAAAATTTCCTTAAAAAGACCTATGTGTGAGGGTTTTTGAGGAGATTACCTGTTTTAAACAATAAACACTCTGATACTTACTGGTACACAGTATGCAGTCATAAAAGGCTTCAAAAGAGATGAGCATGTTTATATTTAAATATAAACAGACATGCATGTGTAACAGTAAGAACTTGCATTCTTCAGAATATACTGCAATAGCGAAATGCATAGTTTAAATGGTAGCACATTCAAGAGAGAAGAATACAGTTTTGGTTTAAACAAGTTTTCTGGATTTCCAAACACAACCTCCCACACTCAAGTTTTATTTTTTGTCAAAACTTAAAATACAGAATGAAAACAGTCTTATTCTACAAGCACGCATTAAGCATACCATTAATAAAAGAAAAGTTCTATGGTCTTGTGACTAAAACATCAACATTTATGGGATATGATGAGGCAAAGTATCGCTTACTCTTCTGGAAAGGCAAAGTTGTGGCAGAACTGCTACTGTCAGTCTGGAAGGACGCAGTTTTGTTCTGTTCCTCAACATTATTTCTCAGGACACTAAATCACCACTTTTTGATTGCCATGGTGATTTCTAGGGCATAGAGCTGTAGGATGCTGTTCTTTGCAACAAATTACTAAATTAGGGCAAACTTTAAAAAATGCCAGGTATTAGAGAGACACTCACAAAGAAAAAACTGAAGAAAATCATTATTTCTGGTTTTAATTTGCAAACAGCACATTAGGGTCCTTCAGAGAATCACTGCCCTGCAGCTTTTTAGAAGTGTAATTGCATCAGATCAAACTTGGGTATAAAATAATTTCTATTTGATGACAACAAAGATGGAAGGAATTCACATACTTAGTCTGTCTACAAAACCAGGGTTAAAATTATAAGTATCAGAGAAATAGGCAATGGATACGGCAGGCTAGGCACCTTTCTAGTTATACATTGATGGTCAGTGGGTCTGCCTCATTTTTTGACATTCTGGGGGCTAACCACACATATTTTAATGATACCTCTGCTTCACTGAATTCAGCCCCTAAACATGTACGATAAATATCTTGTTCGCTCTTTTCTTTGACATTGAAGGTGATTTATATAGACTAAGATTGTGGAGAGATACTATGTATATATGTATAGATATAGGAAGATATAAAAGGAACATTAAAAAAAGAGAGGAATGTTTTGTCCTTTCTTATTTTTTAAAACAATATGTATTACATGCTCTGTCTCTTATCCCATGGAGAGAAAAAGTGAAGAAATATTACAAGTGCCTACATGGTGAAAACTAAGCAACTGAGATGAGAGAGGACTACTCCTTAAATCACTTTAAAACTCTCTAGATCAGATCTTCAACTTCAATGGGGCTTCACATATTTATTTCACTTAAAGGTTATTTATATCAAATGCCTAGCAATCAGCAGCCTACATCTTGCCTTTTGCATAAAGATTTCAGCAACTGATTTCCAAATTATTTTTTTTCTCTCAAACCACATACCAACAGCAAAACAAGGAAACCATAACCTGATTAAAAAACAAATCATAGCAATGTTCTTTGCTTTTAAAATAATTTCTTTCTTTACATTATATAGGCAAATACCTGCCAAAGAAATAAAATCAAAGAACAAAAAATCCAATCTTTCCATATTCTTTCCTTACAAAGTTCACTGTTGATTCATACCATTATATACAGAGACATTATAGGGATTGTTCAGCCTGGAAAAGAGAGGGCTCCGGGGAGACCTCAGAGCAGCCTTCCAGTACCTGAAGGGGCCTACAGTAAAGCTGGAGAAGGACTGTTTACAAGGGTGTGGAGAGACAAGACAAGGGGTAATGACCTTAAGCTGAAGGAGAGTAGGTTTAGATTAGATGTTAGAAAGAAATTCTTCACTGTGAGGACAGTGAGGCACCGGAACAGGTTGCCCAGAGAAGCTGTGGATGCCCCTTCCCTGGAAGTGTTCAAGGCCAGGTTGGATGGGGCTTTGGGTAACCTGGTCTAGTGGAGGGTGTCCCTGCCCATGGCAGGGGGGGTGGAACTAGATGATCTTTGAGGTCCATTCCAACCCAAACCATTCTATGATTCTGTGATATGATCATGCTGTCACATGAATATATCCAAGAACAAACTCAAAGCATAAGCACTGTAGGCCAAGGTTTGAAGCAAAGTCTGGCCTAAGATGTAGACTATTGACCCTGAGATTCCTTCACAAAGTACTCAACCTGTGAATTATTTCATACTCCTTTTATTTAAGGACAATGTAGAGTTCAAAATCGCAATGAAGAACCATGACAGAAGTATTGGGTTATTTTATATGGGAATTCTCATGGGTCACCAGGAAACACATTTTTTATTTTAAACAGAGTATCATCTGATTTTGAAGCCACATATAAACAACGTATTATATAATGTATGATGTGCATTAGGCAATGCAGGGCGAAAAAGCACATTCCAATCACACATGGAATATTCCTGCCAGACTGTACTACAATTTTCCAGCTTCCGTTTTAATACTTGATGTCTGCATACAAAATCAGCAGGCCAAACAAGAGGACTGGCCTCAAATATTTTCATATAATGTTCAGGAGAAAAGAGCTGGCTATACTGGTTGCTGTAACAGGGAGCAGCCTGTAGTACTGCACTACTACACTTGCAAAGCATGAGATGCTCTCCCCACATGGAGCAGCATGAAGGGAATGTATAAGATTGCATACCAAAAGATCCAGGAGGAGAAAATACTATGATGTCTTAAGTAATAGTTCTAGGAATTTTTCCTTCTGAAAAGTCAGAGAAGATTTTCTAAAATCTTGAAACAAAAATATTACAATTATTTTCTTAGCTGCAGTTCTCCCCCAGTCTATATGATGCTGGGCAAGCTAGGTGGCATTTGTCAGCATATGTAGAGCTGGAATAATTAATAACAACAGCAGTAGTAGTAGTCGTAGTAGTACTAGTACTAGTACTAGTAGTAGTAGTAGTATTGCTGCCACTACTGCTGCTGTGAAATGATCCAGGTAAGTAAAGCCTGTGATGACTGTAAGAAAGAAGGTACTAGCAAACTGAGCAACATTATCATGTGTCTTAGCGTTGAGGAGAACCTCTACTGATTAATAATGTTAATAATTTTCTAGTTCCATTAGTTTTTTTAAATCTCGTCAACTAATAATTCATTTCTGCTACAGATTTTCTCACTGGAAACTGGCCAGTGTTTCAACTGCGCCACCCAGACAGCTATCAGATGAGATATAATGCTCACTTCCATTTAGTCCAAACATTTATCCCTATCAAAGAGAAAGTAAAACCAAAGACACTTCCATGTCTCATCTTGCATGAAAAGTCACTTTTTTTGTTCAGATGTGGTTCCAAGTCTCTTTTCAACCATCTATGAAGAACAGTTATGTCAGTACATAACTAGCACTGCTGCAATGGCTAGCAGACCTTTACCTTTTTTCTCTCTCATTTCCTGAGGCAGATACAGCACCTAAAGAAGAAACCCTGAGCAATACTCTCTTAGAAGACTAATCCATATTCTTCCTACATCCTTCACTTCATTCAGGATCTAATCTCCACACTCTGTGAAGTTAGTAATAAAGCTAATGTTCAGTACAAGACTGCAAGGATCAGGTTTTCAATGGGGAAGGAAAAACGATTATAAATTTCTTGCACCAATATACAAGGATGTCTTTGTCCCTGATGACATCTTTCCCAAGTATTTCAAATTGAAGTAATCAGATAAATTAAAATGCTTTATCTCTGCATGAAGAAAAAGAATATTAGCAGGGTATGTGAGGCATCATAAGGCTGGAAAGCTGCCATGACCTATGCCTAAAATACTGTGTGTGACAGTCTATGTCAATTGTCCATGACCCTGTCACCTCTCCACCCTGGAGGCCACAAAATTGGGCCTGTCCGAGACAGATGTCATTTCATGATGGCTCTGGGATAGTTCAGAATGAAAAAAATAATTGCACTGTTAAATTATGAATTTATGAGAAAGGTGTGGAGGTTTGAAAGAACTGCTCCGAGACTTCTGCTGCAGCCATCATGATGAATATACTGAGCCTCTGGCACACTGAGAAAGGTTTTGAAGAGGAATAAAAATAAAAGCACAATTAGCAGGCAACTGAATCTAGCTACAGATTGCCTTTGGTTTATTATTCA
This sequence comes from Aramus guarauna, assembly GCA_013400195.1. Taxonomy (NCBI): domain Eukaryota; kingdom Metazoa; phylum Chordata; class Aves; order Gruiformes; family Aramidae; genus Aramus; species Aramus guarauna. Next base: position 300,791 of record VXBL01000376.1, on the reverse strand, counting down.
ATTCCCCAGCATGTTAGCGAAGGATAATTTTAAGAGGACCTACAAGTGAACAGAGACCAGTAACTCTTGGCTTAAATTGCTATTAAAACCTGAACAGCCATTTTATTTTATTGCCAGTTCAGCCACTAGTACCAATGGGTCAAGGGCTCAAATTCACTTTCATTTGACATTGTGTCTTCAGTTGCTAACACAGTGGTGATAATACGTCTCTCAACAGCCCTGTTTCAACAGGACTGCAACAGGACTATAACAGGACTTTCAGTAAGACATAGGACTACCCCTCAAAACAGGGACAGCGTGTTTCTGCGACTGTATGCCAGCCCTACGCCAACCGATGCTCCACAGCTGCAAGTGAGCAAGCAGCGCCCAGTGCTGATGGAAAGGAGTCTCCTCTGCAGTAACAATCATAAATTGTGCAGATGTATTTGCAGCACATGACGGATCCAGGTGCCTCTCCCAGTTCTCCTATTCCAGAAAAATGAACAGGATAATTAAGCATGTCTGGGATTTACTGAGCTGGCAGATTTAGTACTGAAGGAGAACACCTTGTGCAGTAAGCAAAGTCCTGATGCATGCAACATTACCTGCAGGGGCAAAAGGAGACAGCTTTATTTGCGTGTCAGCTTCCCCTCCATCTTGCATCCAGTGATTTTTGTACTTTCTCTCACCATGCAGAAAACATTCTCATGGTACATAGGTTTTCAGACTAAACTAATATTGATAAGGTCATCATTTTGCTGGCAATACCAGCAGGCTTCCGAAAATGAGCTTCATGTGTATGTTTTTCCTTCCATTTTACCATAGCCAGCCAACAAACACTGGTCTTCTAGGATTAAAACTAATTCAAGCTTAAAAATATTCACAACTATTTTTTAAGGAATCACACAGACACAAAAATTATTACCAAACATAATGAAAAGGGAAACATCAGAAGGTTTTGTGCCTGAGCTGTTGAATTGCCATAGCTACTTTTTGGATGCCATAACAGAAATAATGTGTATTATGTACAAATGTCATGTAGAAACTGGCTCCATTGCACTCAGCGTGAAAACCAAACATTGTAATAACTGACGAAAATATAATTGATATTAGCAACATTATTTGGCAATGTAATACATCATTAGATGGAAAATTACACTGAAACATAAACTTCAAGTTTCTCAGAAGTGTATAGAAGTTCTCAGCCTATCTGCACTTTGCACCTTAGACACATTTTCACTGTAATTGATATTTCTAGTCTTTTCATAGGTATTTCCTTCCTTATGAAGTGTGAAATTTACCATGTGTTTGTCTTAAAACTCTCTTTTCAGAAAATTTTCCAAGCTTCCAGGTTACTAGTTTAACACTTAAAAAAAAAAAAGTTATTACAGGAACAACAAAAATGCTATTTCAGTATTAAAACTTCCTTTCTTAGGAGAAGTTACAGTTTTATGGAGCAGTAGTGGAGAAGTGCAAAATGCACTTAAGTAGTTGCAAAAAACCCCCCAAAAACCAAAAAACCCAAACAACCCTTACATGATGGCTCCTGCAAGTTCTCCACGTATTCTTTATAGAAATAGAGTAAGTCAGAGAGTAACACATGATGTGAAAGCCCAGAAAACCCAGGGTTTCAAGATCCCCAACCCATTTCTGCTCCTAACTGGTAATGATCAATTTTCTGCCCACAGTTTTGTTCATCATTTTACACATTTGAATCAAAAATACCTGCATACCTTGCTACCACACAAGGGAAAGTGTTAAATGGCACAAGCAGAGCCCTTTTAGACAGTCTGATGACATAAAATTTCTAGTTAATGCTAATAAATATGAATCCTGATTTTGTAATAAGCCTCCTTATGCATGATCACCTCTCCTGCAGGAAGAAAAACAGTCTCTTAAAAAAAAAAGCTTGTCCTTCACCAGGTGTCGTAACTCAAAACACACACACCAGTCCAAACACTGGAAGGGATCTTCCAATCACTTACTCCTCAGCATAGCTCTTCCACAGAAACCACAAGTCAGCTTGGTCAAGTCTTGGCAGGACCGTCGGAGTTAGCAGAAGCCATTCTCTTGGACTGTGAGCTGGAGCAAGAGGGGATATTCTTTTCCAGCAGAGCCTCCTGCTTGACAGCTGCTCCCCCCTGCACGGGGAAGAGGCAGAAAGCCATACAGCCAGGTTCTCAAGCTACCAGCTGGACCGCAACCCCTGAGAGGAGGTGGTGAGTCGTATCCAAAGGATCTTCTCTTTTGGATCGGTCATCAGAAAGAGATGAGAAAGGTGGCACACACACAGGGCAGCTGTGAGGGGCTCGGAACTTGTCTTCTGTGTATTGAATCCATCGTGTGCACTGCCGTTGGTCCCAAAAAGGTTCCCGCTGCAAAGTCACTGGTGGAGTGTAGGCAAAGCTCTGAGAGGAGCAGGGGATCAGGAGGAAGGAGGTACATTCAAACTGACAGAAAACTGCAAATGCTACAAAGAAGAAAGTGACTGACCTGCTCTAGGAAAATTCCCCTCACAAGGATGCAAAGCTGTATGGTGTTCCCCTGAAGCTAAGGTGATTTGACTGAGGAGCATGAAACCAAGCTTTAAATAGATTGCTTGAATCACATATGACAGGCCACAAAATAAATACTTTGGCAACCAATAAGGTCTGCAGTGAAGTCTCAGGGGATGGGAACAACATAAATTGAAAAGCAAATCGCAGGCTCAACTGCTTCATCAGGTTTTTAGCATAACTTGATTTGAGCTTAGGTAGAAGAGTCAGGCCTTCTGGCTATACCCAGAGTGAGAAAATGTGAAGGGAGAACTCGGCACAAAGCAAAAGGGCTGAGAGTAACTTTAACTCAGGCAGTTCAAAGAAAATTAGGCTATGTGTCCTGAATGGCAAAGGACGAAATTACAAAGTTGTGGTTTATTGTAGGCATGGCAGTTTAATCAAGGCAAGCTTTATAAAGAGTCAAGTTATCTTTTAATTGATCAACAGATACAAGTGGAAAAAACAGGCAATGTTTGGAGCATGCAGACCTGTCATTCAGGACCTTTGTCAAAGACCTGAAGAAGGAGTTGCAATGCACACAGCTTGTCTATTTTCTCCAACTAAATTAGATGGTCTAATAAAAGAAACTACTACTCCCTATAATTTCTGCCTAATACAGGGATGTATAACTCAACATGATACAATTCACAGCAGACGGAACAGCTCTTCTCAGTAACAAGAGTACCTACGAAATCATCAGAGATGCAATGTCTTCCAATGTCAGCATAAGTCATTATGGGGAAACTGAATCTCCAAATATCTAACAATAAAGAATAAATCTAAGGATAAACATTACATTTGACACACTATGCAGCCACGCACCTGCCAATATCAATACCTGAACTCTAAATCATATGTAATTTACCCTTCATGACACCTACAACTGTAGGTCAGGAGCAGATGCAGAGCTGTTAAGAAAGTAATCATTCCAAATTTCAACTACATTGTCATAGGTAGTAAAATCCAGAGTCATCTTTTTTCCCAGGGTAATCACCCTGAGACAAAGCAACTAAGTGTTATTACTACTGAGAACAGAAAAACAAATCTACATCACATCTTCAGACTGATAATCATGATAGCTTTTCTGATCAGCTTTGTTTTAGCCTTTGTTCCTTCAATTTTTATACTTTTTTTAATATCTTATTCTAATATAAAACTATTTGCTATTTTAAGGATGCAGTTTCAGTTGTCCTTAATTCTTCCCAATGTACAAACTCTGACAGCTAAGCTTAACCAATTACTACCTGTTCAGAATAGAGAAATCTAATGACAGGTGTTATGACCCCTGTAACTTCTTCTGGGGTCTACTTCTATTGTAAAACTTGACAGAAGAAAAAAAACTGAGCAGTATTACTTTCAACAAAGCTGCAGATCAAACCAGAAGTAACAGAGACAGGAAAGCAAAAGAGAGGGCTGCTACTGTCTCACGTCACACTAAACGATTTAGTCATTCATAATCAACAAAGATAACGGTGGCAGGTAAGAACATCATCAATACATTAGAACATCCGCACATTGGTGAGAAAATACATACGTTTATTTTCATAGTGGACCAGAGCAGTAATGTATCTTCCCCTTGTACTAAAGGCATATCGGATTCTTTTTAACATTATGAGACTTGAAATACGCCTTTCTCAATGAAGTGGACATATTATTCAATTTTGTCTCTTCTGGTAGATGCATTTAGCAAAACTAAGCGTTCTTAACAACTGTTCAAGCGTTGTTAAAATGGGATCTCTCTTACCATTTATACAAAGACTACTTTGTTCTTCATTTAATTTTTAATTTCTAAAGAATAATCTTGAAAGATTCAAGTACAATAAAAGCATATATGCTGCAGCAGGGTACACAAATATTTGACACATTAGTCTCACAGTTTAAGTTGCACTTTTTAAACCTCGTAACAGTTGTAAGATATTGACAATATTACACAATGTTAATCAATAACAGAATTTTCAAGGTTATAATTTTGGACTGCCTTTGTTAAATGGTTTCTACTTTTATATCTCAAGGATTACTGCTCCACTCAATTTAACGATTCATTGTTACCACAGAGGTAAAAAGAATACATGAGGTTAACAGCTACGGCTATTAGCTGTAACCTAACCAACATTACACTGTATAATTGATCTATTTTCTTCAAGAATAAAATTCAGAAAAAGAGAACTACTACTAGCATCTCTATAAAAAAGTACAGAAAGCCTGAGGGCAAATGCGTGGGATAATAGCAAAGACAAGAGGAAGGAAAATGGGAGTGCACCAAGAGTTTATTTATAAATATCTGGGAACTAATTTCTTGGCATCATGTAATGTCTACACAGTCTCACTTGATCTAACTTTTAGAGAGTGGTCCTATATTTAAAAACAGAATACCCAGGAATCAGCACACTAGACTTATGATACTCTTCTCAAAAATGAGTACAGCTCTTTTCCCAGTTGAAACTGTTTCAAGACTGTCAGTTTAAGATTTGCAGAGTTTGTTCTCTGTACAAGTATTTAAAGGCTTTTCTAACCCAGTATTGGCAGAACTTCAGTGTGGTTGTAACGACAGCAATCACTGTTAAGAGAATCACGTTAACCACTGTATGCACGTTTAATTTTATCTTCAGCTTTACCTTCGGCAACCATCACACGTCAGGCTTTGATGTCTTTCTTCTATCTCTCTATAAACACTCTTTCCAGGTGGCAGGCTCAAGAACGTATTTTTTTAGGGTGAAATTCTGGAAGTCCACCTCACTTTTAGATATTGTCCCTATGTGTCACTCTTCTTTCCTTATTTCTCTCATTAACACAGCCAGTATCCCACTGCCTCTTCGTTAGGCCACAGGTACCGAACAGCTGGAAAAAAGCAACTTCACCTTCTCTAGTCTTCTGTTAGCAAGTACTGGCTAATCTGGTGGCAACAACGCTGTCTTGAGCTGAACCACAATGCCAGGAATGGGGACAGCTGGGGGATTTCGTTCACAATCACAATACTGATTGAAAGCAAAATGCTAATACAGCAACAGCCAATTTCACTTGCATGAGAATTTTCTCCCCATTGGCTGTCCATGACTGGTTTTAATGCTGTTTTACTTATGTGGCAGAAGATGGCCCTTAGCAAAATGAAGAATCTTGAATGCTTATTTAAGGATTTCCTGGAGGTGAAGGGCTCATATGCCTGAATACTTGTGGGTTTTGGTATCTTGTTTGTTTGCTTTCCAAACAGACCACTAGTTGTAGTATGATATATGATCTTCTGACAAAACTTGCTTTTTTTCCTTCAGAGAAAGCAAGTTACATAAACAGACCTTTCTCTCTTCAGGCTCTTCAAAATATGTCTTAAGACGCCACGTAAGTCTGATCCATACGTGTATAAAGCAACAAAGCAATGAGCCTGCTACATTACATTAATGAACATCATATTTTGCACTTAAAGAACCTTGAAAAAGAAGTGAAACCAACATGGACAGCTTTATTTGTATTCATCGCACTAAATTTTGTCCCCATAAATCTCAATAATCCTACTCTCTAGTTGGCAATTCAATGACAGATTTTTTTTTTAAGCCCTTAAGTAATATCCCATACCCTTCAAGCAGTCTTGTATCCCAGCGTCCCCTTCTTCCCCATGCACAATTAATACTTGCAGATGAGAAGAGTTGTTTGTGTCACACATTTTACGGGCAGCTGTAATTCTTCTTCAGAGAAATTCTTTCCAGCAATGCTGGCATAAAGCAAGCCTCCGGTTTCCACAAGAAATCCTACTGACTTATGTTCTTCTCCTTGTGGCAGCAAGTAAAAAGAATAAAGATTCAACAGAGGAAATATGAGAAAATAGTGCAGTAGGTATACTGCTGGCTTGGAGATAAAAATAAATATGTTAGTACTTGTGGTGATAATCCCTCTCTTCATACTAGGTTCAGATTCAGAGGCTGTAGCTTTAGTTCTCAGGTCTGCCAAGCCTCTGGCTCACTCCATGTCAATACTTCATCTGTGCTTTTGGTGCCTATGTGTAAATGGAGGACAGCAGTACTTTTTCTTTCTGCTTCTATCTTGCCTTTTCTAGATGTTGAGATTTCAAAAGAGGCTGACCTTCACTGTTTTGGCACAGCAAGGATCCTCATCTCAGTTGAAGGCTCTTTGGTGCAGCATTGATCGCTATGAGCAGGAATCATATCTCTGAGAGAACATTAACTTGTTTATATCAAAAAGTAGCGTAATATGGTTTTAAAACAGTAACATACTTGAGAGATTCTACAAAAGCCACTAAGTCAATGCTATGTCACTTTTTCCATGCATAGACTAAAGAAGGCACTGAATAAAAACATCTTCAAGAACCATACTTGTTGCCTTTATTGTTGGAGCTTACCCCTATTCCTTTTATTACACAGAAACTCTCCAACAATTTCTATAAACAGCACTGGCTTGGGCACAAAAACTATGATCTCTAAAGAAAAAAAACAAACGTGTCTTTAGTTCACAGATGCCACGTACATCCTGAGGTAGGAACAGTGAAGTTTTTCTGAACTTACTGCCGCATTGTCGTGGCAGGTCACGTGTCTCTTCAAATTCTCGCTCTGAGCAACTGGAAGCAGATATTATCTTGAAAGTATTTCTTTTGAGAGAAACAAATCAAGTATAATAAAGCTCAGAAAGGGGAAAAATGGAGACTCATGCACAAACTCCAATTTTTTCGTTTAAATCAAGGACCGACTGAGCACACAGCCAGGCTGTGAATCCGTCCTCAGCCAGTATAAATTACTGGTTTGTATAGTCTAAGCCTCCAGGATAAACAGACAATTCTTGAACAATTCGTATCCAAACAAGCCTTCCAGGCTTTTCTGAAGCCAGTACCTTGTCCTGGGTCCTCCTCCCACCACCTCAGCATATGTACACCTACAACAGATAGGCACGCAGCGTTGTCAGCAATCAAATGGCATTGAATGACACTATTTTACCCGCTAACAACAGAAGCGAGCTTATCCTCAGAGGCACGGATTGAAGATGATGCTTACATGCTGGCTGTAGAGTAGGATTCTTTTTGGGTGTTTTCATCATGAATGTCTCTCATTGTTAACTCCTCACCCCTCAGACAAAGCTTTCACTATTCTTGCCCTTCAATCAGAAGGGTGTGACTTTGTACTGAAGAAAGCAAGAAAGCTAAGGACACAAAGAACCCACAATAGGACGAAAATTTTTAAGAACTAAAATCAAACCACACAATGTATGAAAGAGATACTACTCAATCCATTCTTCACTGTTAACAGATTGTTAATCCCGGCACGAGAGAGTGCGGCAACAGACCCGTGGTCATGAAGAGCAGGGAGAGCGCCCCAGCTTGCCACCCACACACAGATACGTCCGCATAAACCCCTGGGAAACACAGGTTGATGGTTTCCAAAGAAAACTCAGGGATTCAGCTGCCCAAACTACTGGGTAAGTTTTATAATCAAATTAGAGTGGGATGACTACCGGAAAGGACTTGAATATGATACAGAGGAACTTTGCTTTGATATCAAACCCCAAGTTTCTGGGCTCCAGATACTGTCAAAGCCCACCTGCTGGAAGCCCCATTGAGCAGTTTCCTAGTCCGGCACAAGCACAGCTTTGGAGAAGATGGATCTCAGAAAGCAGCAGTGTTATTATAGATAGATCAGAGTATTCCACCATAGTCTCTTCCAGGGAGAAGAGTATCTTTGGGTGTTTGTAAGAGGCTGGCAGGGCTTGAAGGCTACACCCTATTAGCAAGTAATGATCCTACTAGAAACCGAACCTTTTGCTTATTCACTGTTGCTGAGGGCTGCGTAGGAATTAAAGAGGGTGGGAGTATCCCTCTAGAAAGGGTTTGGAGCAGGGGTTGGGCAGTCCCCTGGGAGAAAACCTGGGAGAGGCGCTGCGTGGGGTGTGAGCTTGGGTGGATCCAGGTTGCTCCATAAGGAAGTGATTCTGTGAGGAAAGCCAAGCCCCAGGATGGGAGATGTGGCAGATACAGCACCGGAACGTACACGTTCAGAGGAAGGACTGTGTCCACCCACAACAAGCTTCACTCTGAACAAAAACCAAACCAAACAACAACAAAAAAATGCCCGACAAGTAAATTAATCCCCATGCATCCTGGCCTCTTTTCCTAAAAGGGGGTAAATATCAGAGAAGTAAATGTAGCATTGAACCCTGTACACACGGTATTACCTTCTCCTCAGTAACTTTTAGGCTTTTTCACCACAACTTTTACCCTGCAACGTGAAATATTTTCACTTCTATGTTTACCCAAACTGCAAGTTCTGATTTGTAAAGGTATTGCTACAGCATACAACAAAGAAATGTAACATTAATTCATACTATTTATTTTATGGTTAAAGAAAATTGATAGAATATCGAGTCAAATGGCCTGCTTGACATTACAGAAGAACCAAGCATTGAACCAAAACTTCGCCTCACGCTGTTCACTCAAAACCCCACCGCCTGGAGCTGAACACATGGGAACATCCTGCACCATTTTTACACGAATAAAATTAGGTTTGTGCTAATATTGCCACTGTACCTCCTCAGCTTCCAAAAGGGTGCAGTCAAGTGCTTCAGCAGCTTTTGCATGGATTGGGGTTTTGTGCTGTTTCTTTTACCGCTTCCAAGTGTGTTAAGGCCACCCCAGCAGCCGCAGCCGAAGGTTTGTTTTCTGCCTAAAGCCCCGCCAGTGGGAGCATTACCTTCAGCACGCAAGGGGCCCTTTCAGCTGCAAAAATATCCTCAGCCAGCCATAGGCATGGCCTGAATGTCGTATCCCTTACTAAAAAAAAAAAAAAGGCTACTTAATTAATGAGAAAGAATTAACAGAAAACATACGCTGCCAATTTAACAACCAATTTTCATCCCTTTTTATTTTCCAGGTTTTACTTGAGGGACTACGCATTCATTTTGTCCATTCAAAAAGTCTGCCTTTTTATTATGATTAAACACTGAAATGTAGCATATTTACAGCTAAATTTATTGTCGCATTCAGTCTGGAATTGGCCATTTGGCTGATTAAGTTGTATCATGCGAAGGCAGCGTGACATGTACTATTAAGAAATGAGAAATGGCAGATGGGTATTTCCAAAGAACCATCAGCTTTGCAAATGGTAACGCTACAGCTGAATACCATCTACTAAAAATGGTTCTCAAAGGTGGGGATTCCAGGTTCAACATCCTCCATGAACAGGCTAGAGCATTCCCTCCCATGACTTCGGGAAGGAGAAGTTTGCCGTTTCCAGAAATGGGCTACTTCATAAAATAATTTTAATAATAGCATTGGCCATGATGTTTCTCTAAATTTGAACCATCTTTTGCACTGGCCTGCACAATTCAACAGCCTTTCACCTGGGCTCTGGAATAACTGTCACAAGAACAAGTGGACCATGCACAGATAACCAAGACTACACCTAGACTGAAAATTAAAGGACTTTAAAATGGGATTTAAATTAACTCAATAAAAATTAATCAAAATTTAATTTAAAATTAAAAATCGAAAGAAAATCCTTCCAGATTAGAGTAATAACTTTAGGATGGAGCTTGGTAGGAATGGCATTACGTGATGCAGTAGCTTGCAATATCAAGGGCCTGAATGCCAGGTCTGTGGTGGATCCTTTTCCAAGTCCAGAGTCTCTCAAGGTGTTTCACAGGACATTACACCATGGCATTTCCTCTGGAGCCCTCGTGGCTGCTTTTCTGCCTTTTTCTGCCTCCACATTCACTGAGCTCCAGGTGGCTTCACAAAGCAAGGCAATCTTCTGGAAGTGACTGCCACCTAAATTCTCCCATTCTTCCCCTTAGGAAGAGGAAAAGGATGTCGTACTTCACTGAAATGAGTGAACAGGCAAGGAGGTCTGCTACTCCAGTGAAATAAAAATTTGAAAGGAGAAACATTTAAAATATTAAATCCTTGACCTGCGAGAAATGCCCCGCCATTTGCATAAGGACTGCCACAGTTCAATTAGCAGAGGCAGCATCTGTCCAGTTACAGATTAAACAGTCCTTCAACCAGACGTTTGAAGGGAACTGTTTTCTTGAGGTGAAAGGAAAGACAGAAGAAAACACAGTTTCACTTACACAAAGTTTGTGATCAAAACTTAAAAGCTGACCTCCCGGATTTGAAGAACGACCTAAAGCAAAAAGCATTGCTGTTCTAATCACTGATCTTAAGGACAGCAGAGGAACTAGGTTGTGACCAAAAGCTATCGCTCTCTTATGGCACCTCCGCTCGTGAATTGATTTTCACAGTTTCTCACTCTCCTGTAATTCTATTAAAGCATTTAACCCTGAAGAGGACCAATCCAAGCTATGCATTACTATACTTAAAACAGTTTTCACCAAATGCTACTTATTGAGTGTAACGTATTTAGATAGCAAACTCTTGGAGAGTGAGGTTATATTTTCTTCCATGTATTTCTGCTGAGGATAGTATCTGTACTCCAAAAATTGCACACTCTAAATAAAATATCTAAGGGAATACAATGGAATGCGATCTGTTACTATCTGTGTGCTGAGTAAGGGGCATTGCAAAAAGCAATCTCTTTCTCCCAGGAACTAAGAGACAGTAAGAGTTGTCTGTGGGTGACATAGTAACCTTGAAAATTCATAAAATAAGAATGCATTTGTTAAGAAAATTGCAGACATTTTAGGAAGGCCAGAACAGTTTCAAGAGGCAGATGAAAACATCTGAGGGGGGTGAGAATGCTCTGCTACATATTCAAGTTGTATTTTTTAAATGAAATGTTTATCTGTAATTGAAAATCATGCAAATAATGACAGCAGCAATGTGGGAGACCTGTGTTGATATATAAATGAGTTTTCAACTGCTTTTAATATTAATTACATTATATACTTATTAGAAGACATTTCAAACCTGTTTTGCTGTTTTACACCGAGCCTCAATTATAATTCCAAGGAAGAAGGCTACCTTCAGCATCAGATACATCATTTATTTATTTGATGTTAAGTAAATTGCTCACAGTTTTATTAATAATAAACAAAACAATCTCAAAGGGCGGTTGCTTTGGCTTTGCCCTATTTTGATTATTGTTAATAATTACCTTTTAAATATGCTTACTATCTAAGAGTGGTAAAAGCTTTTCTTAAAATACTTGCATACTGTGCAACAGAAGAATGGATGCAGTATCTCTGAAACATTAAAATATTTCTATACAAATTGCACAGACATAGAAATGCATGTCACCCCCCCCAAAATAAGATGTTTAAAGAAGAAAGCCAGGCTAGAAGGAATGCAATGGAGCAATACTCCAGCAAAAAGAGAGTCAAGAGTGTAAATATGTAAGATTCTTGATCTATCCTTTATCAATTATTCCAAGAGCTCAACAGAATCTACTTAAACACCAAGAAGACAGAGTAGTGCAGGTGGGTTACTAACTTTAAAAATGTACATTTATTATCCAGGGAACCAGCAATAATAGAATCACAGAAAAGTTAAGGCTGGAAGTGCTCTCATGAAGTCCGTTCCCCTGCCCCAGGGCAAGATCAGCTACACATAAACCATTCCTGACAGATATTTGTCTAACTTGTTCTTAAAAAACCTTCAGTGACGGAGACTGTGCAACCTCCCTAGGCAATGGGCTGCAGTCCTTAACTATCCTCACCATTAGAAAGATTTTCCTAACGTCTAACCTCAATCTCCCCACCACAGCAAGCTTGTCTGTTACTTCTTGCTCTATCCCCAGCAGAACTGGAAAACAGTTTCTATTACCGTCCTCTTTACATGAAATTTCCATATACTTTTAAATGGTTATCACATCTTCCCTCACTCTTCCATCCTCTAAATGAATAATGGCCAACTGGGTCATATGCAATCTGCTGGAGCAATTTATCTGGTCTCCCATGTAATCCCTCAAGGAGCCTCTCTATTCTGGAACTACCACCCCCATGCCAGAGACATCTCCACCCAATACGCCAGCAGTTAAGCAAAACAAGATGCGGGGAGAGAAGCCAAACTGAGCGGCAGGCTCTCAGCTCAGTTTCCTGCAAAGAAAGGTCCCACACAAACTAGCAGAAGTCACGGTGGAAGAGAGGTGAGGTGGGGAAAGGTACTCACTCCAGAAAAGGGCGGATGAGGAGAGGAAGGGCTGAGTCTAGAAAAGAGGGGAAGAGGCTTTTAGACAACCTGGAATTAAGTTGTAGTGAGTCGGTCTGGAAGGGGGAGAAGTCTGGAAACAAAAGAAGGTGAAGGAAAGCAGTGAAAAGCAGGGAGATTACCAGAAGGGTAGGAAGTCTGGAAGAGAAGTGAGCCCAGATGTACAAATGGGGAGGAATGGAGGAGCCTCAGTACAGAGAGAGGGGATTTGGGCACCAGTGGGGGAAGAGGCAGAGAAAGGTTGGGAAAGCATGAAACAAGACAAGAAATGTAACAGAAGTCCTGAGTGCCAGGGGGATACAGAGCAGAGGTGGGGGGACTGGAGAAGCTCCACCAAGCTGCGTCCCTATGAGCATGAGGATCTCCTAACAGATGAGTTCGGTTTCTCTGCTAAAGCAGGGCCTTGGGGAGTGTCAGCTAAGCTGAGGAGTTGCTCCTTGGGAGTAACTTGGCATCTCTGGATATGGCCCAAGGTCAAGCTTCGGCGACAATGACCTTGAGCTATAAGGCTGCAAGGAATTATGGAAAGATTTGAGGGTGCCATCGCTTCCACAGGAAAAGGTGTGAGGGAGAAGATATGAAGCTATGACAGAATGGGATCAGAAGGTGACAGGAAAAGTCAGTGCTAGACTGAAGGGCAGGGGCCCACTGCACAGAGGCAACCTCTTAACTATTTATTCCGGTTTCCATAGTGCCAGAGCTAATAATCCCTCTAGCAGTGCTGAGGGTCACAGGGCAGGAATGCCTCCGAGTCAGCCCAGGTCTGACAGAGCTTGTGCCGAGAGCGAGCTAATAAAATCCTGATGGACCTAACCTGACCTTGCAAGGTCAGGAGGCTTCATACACTGATTCCTAATCCATCTCATAGTGTTCCCCTTATCCTTTGATCATCCTGGATGTCCCTGTGCCACACACTCCCCAATGATGGAGAGCTGATTTCAGAATCACACTGTTCTCCTACACCAGCAGCAGTGAAGAAAGTAGCTGATTTAAAAAAATAGACCTTGGCTGTCCAGGATCCCCACCACTGCTACCCTAGCACTGGCGCAGCACCGAGAGACACCAAGGCAGAAGGTGTACTTCACGGCAGCTAAAAAGCATGCAAGAGAGCTGGTCCTTCAGACCATCACACCAAAGCACTGCTGTATCATGGCACATCTTGCCATGTAGCCTAGCGCATTAGACACCTGCCCTGGCACAAATCCCCACTGCTTCATGGGAACCTAGGAAAAACATCTTCAGAAAGTTTGAGAATTACTGCTCTAGTCTGAAAAAGACTGTTTTTTTCAGTTCTCAAGGGTCATGTTGTCTAGACCTCTGGCCTTTCCTTTTGCTCTTCTGCGGATGCTTCTAACGGGCCCGAAGAATGCTGCTCAGAGCAGAAGTAGTACACCAGCCACACAAACGCTAAGCAGAGTGGAAAAATTATTTTGTGTGTCTTACATGCAGACTCCTGTCCATATATTCTAGCACAACATTTATGGCATAGTATTGTTGATTCATAGCCATTTTCTGAACTCTTGCAACTGCCCCTGTGTTTTCTGCAGACCTGCTGCCTCACCAGTTATTCCACATTTTGATTTGCACAGCTGATTATTCCTGCCCAATCACAATTTAGAACTTGTCCTTGATGAACTGCATCATATTTATTTTAGATCAGTTCTCCAATATACCACATTAATTTTGAATTCTAATCCTGTGCTCAGAGGGTTTACATCCTCTCCCTTGTTGATGTCATCTGGAAATTTTACATGCAGATTCTATCATCTAAGTCATTAATTAAAATATTGAATATTTTCAGGCAATCCAGGGCAGAATCCCACTTGAGATATCCTTCTAGTTTGACTATGAATCACTGGTAATTATTCTGAGAACAACTTTCCAGCCAACTGTGTACCCATCTTGTAGCCCATATTGCCACCTTGTTTATGAAAGGGTGAAAAGCCTTCCAAAAATCAAGATACACTATTTCTCTCCTTACAGAGAAAATAGGCTCCACTGACAAGGTATCTTCTGGGAGAAAAAACATGCAAATTCATTTATCATATTATTATCTACAGGTTATTTATTAAAAAAAATCAGTCGATCACTTGATTCAAACTTTTTTCCCTACGAATTTAAGATGAGCTATCTACTCCAAAGGGGAAAAGGGAGGACCCAGGAAAGTTTACGTGTAGGTGCAGTGTATGCTCTTTTCACAGCTTTTTTGAATCTAGACTGTCCTCCAAATGTTCTCCAGTGTAACCACTAACTGCTCAGACGTTGCTTCAGCTATTTCACCCTATGTTGCACAGATAGTTTTAATAAGCTCCAGCTTGTTCTAAAATACCTATTATCCTGTCGCATTAGTTTATAATCAGTTCTGTTCCTGCTCTAGTTGGAATTGATACCCTTCTCAAGGTAGCAGTCCTTTTCATGCCACCTGATTACAGGTTGCCCTTTCAGGCAAAGAATGATGCAAAAAATGTCATGAACTACTTGGTTCTCTCTGCACTATCAGATCATGAGCTTTGTCATTCCCTCTCAAATAGTAGTCCAGAAACCCCGTCTTCCTCTTACTACTACTGAGAATGCAGCATGTTTCCTTGTTACCGTGTCCTTATTAGTTGTACTTTGTTTTGTGCCATGGCCTACCTGATTTGGTCCTTGCATTCTTCTAACGTTCTCTTACGCTCATCTCTAGTAAGATAGCTAGTTTCCACTTTCTGTATGAGTCCTCAATTTTCAGATCATGCAATTTTGTCTTTTCTTACTCTTTTTTATTAGGACATCTTTCATTTGCGCTTCCAATATTCTTTATTGTGACTGGAAAATAAAAAGTTAATCCTTTTAGAAATTGCCAGCCTTCCTGAATTTCTTAGGTTTGTTTCCCAAGAAACTTTACCTATCAGTTCTATGACCTGAATGCAATCTACTTTCTTGCATACTATTGCTTTTACTCTCAAGTTCTCCCTTCTCATGTTCTGAAGAGTGTTAAGCTCACAGTTTCATGATTGCTATCACTCAAATTGCCTTTTACCATCACAGGTTCAGCCATCTCTTTCCTCATCAAGCCTAGGAGCACTTCCCTTCCATTGCCTTTTCTGCATTCGGCAATCCTGAACCTATTATACTTGCATGATCTACTGAAATGAGTATTTAGCCATAAAGTGAAAAAGCTCTAACCATAAACTACTGTTTGGTAATATACAATAAAGTGATTGGAACAAGAGCCACCTGCAAAAAAGGGCAGCTTTGGCATCTGTGCCAGTAAAATGAACGTACAGACAGGATCAAAGTATCTCCTAGCCTTAACTGTAAGCCCTTCCAGGTCACAGCGATTAGCAAGGTGGAAAGGAGGTTTATGAAATACTCCAAAGGTGGCTACACAGAAGCATCACCCTCCCAGGCTTCTTTTGCCAGCACTCTGTTCAGTTGTAAATTGAAATTACTCCGATTGTTGCAATAGCTGCAATCACTTAGCATGGCTAGATTCAGTGTTGACACTGCACAGGTTTCAGATATCAAAGCTTTTACTGGACAAATTAGCTCCCTTCTGCGTGTGGTCATGCCCCCCTCTGCCACTAGCAGCCACTGTTTTCTCCTACAGCCAAACTGGTATTCCACTAAAACAAAAGGAGTAGCATAGCGAGGATCAAAGGAGCAGCCTGCCATTACTCTTTTATTGCAACGCTTAAATTAGCATGACATAGTCCAATGAATTTCTTTAAGAAACACATACCTACCCACTGTTTACTGCTGAGTGCATTATATAAATCTAACAAGGAACAAGAAAGATCTCCAAAAAGCAAATACGGATATCAATTTGATCCAAGTTGGAAGAAAGAAAAGCCCTTGCCTTCAATGATACTTCAACCTGTTTCCTTTACAAGTCTCCCACCCATTTCCTTTACAAGTCTCCTTGTATGGTGCAACTTAAATCAATGTTTAACAATTCTTTAGTACAGTTACCAAGATTTGAAAATGTTTATTAACATCTTCACCTGGGGACAACTCCAAAAGAATATAAGAATTCCTTATGACAGACCAAGCAAGCTTCACAGTGTGAGTCTCCAGAATAGGTCCGAATCTTCTGGGTTGTCACCAAAATCTGACTGTTGTCCTGGGCATCCGGGAATTTTATGCAGCACCTTTTGCCAGGTCTCTTCTACCCAGCAGCGGTCATGAGGTTATCAGCTTTCCGACACCCACTGCCCAAGCACCCTGATCAGAGTGCCAACAGCCCTTACCTTCTGGGAGCTAAGGGACAGCAGGTGCTGTGGCAGAAGAGCATAAAGCTGGAAAGAAAATAATATCATATCGCAAGGGTGCTAAAGGTAGTAAGGTTTTCAGCAAAGGAGAGCGCCGCAGAAGGCAGGGCAGGTAAGGAAGAGAACAGATATCCATGCAGTAGGGATTCTGGTGGAGAGCAAAGGAGAGGCAAAAACTCCTAGGAATGAGCTGAAGGCTGGCAGAGAGCAGCGAGGAGGAAGATGCACGAGCAGGACAAGAAGGGCAGTGGGGAGCTGTAGGAGAGTGCTGCTGGCCAGGCAGAGGCAGGAGGGCCCTGCAGTGGTCCCAGGCTTCCCATCTCCCATCAGCACTGGACCACATGTGGAGAAAAGCTTCCGTTTCCTCTCCTTCAAGACATGTCTCGCTGACACGCACGGAAACTGCGTTGTAAATCAAAGCAACGCGAGGCAACGGAGACAGCTCAGAACTGCTACTGCTCCAAATCGACGTGCCGGTGCAGACCGCCGGACACAGAGCTGCCACCTCACTGCAGCCAGAGGGGTGGGACCAGCCTCTGAAGGTGCATCTGCTTTGGGAAAGGACAAAGCAGGAGCCTGCCCACAGGGAAGTGAACAGTTTTGTTCCTTCCTGGGAAGAGCTCCTAGAACAGCAGGCAGCCCAGGGTAAAGCAGCCCAAGACAGAACATGATCTTCCCATACATACAAACCACAATCCAGTAACCTTCTTCTAAAGGCAAAAACTTTAAATTGGAAAAATAAATGTCTTGCACATCACTAACTTTCACTGTGGTACTAATCCATTCTCTAGATCTACTAAAGCAAAAGGAATATCCAGTTAATTTTCTCCCCATTTCTTGCAGGGTCTCAGCTGGCCAGCAGATGTGGAACCAAAGCAGCGGGATCTTCTGATCCCCGTTTCCTTCTCTCACCTCTCAAATCAGAAACCAGTCCCGACAGGGAAAGCACTGAATGAACTCTAGCAGATTTTACACTAGAGGGAGCTTTCCTCAGAGAGAGAGATCACCTTGGCATCCTCTTTCTCATTACATTATTTTCAATGTACAGGGAAATACGCTGGACTCAGGTGAAACATTTACCATTTGAACCCTCCGGTTTTGCCAGTTCAAGCATTGCAGCAGGTCAATAGTGCGGGGCGGGCGGGAGTACAAGGAGAAGGTACCCGTCAAGTTTTGCCCAGAGATGCGCTCTGGCTGATGAGATAAAGCTCAACACTGACACGTTGCTGAGAAGCCTCCTGATACGAACCGTGTCCATCCTGTGCCCTCGCCAAACTCCCGTGTTGAACACAAGAGCAACTTAACAGACTACATTTTATACTGATCCAGGAGGCCACTCATTGTTAAGCTGTTAATGAGTACGTTAGCGAGGGAAGTTGAGACACACCATCCCTAAGGCTTGTGGCCATCTGTTTCAGAGGGCCTGAAATATGGCTGTGTTACTCACTGTTAATGTAAGTATTGAACTGTTCCTCAAGTGAACTGTTTTAAAATATTATTTAAACTGAAAGTACTACAAGGCACTAATGACAGCCAGGACCTATTCACTTTATTTTCTAAATTCCAGTGAACTGTCCCAAAACCATGAGCTGAACTAGAACAGAAGTCCTTACCTGTGAAAGCATTTGTGGCCTGAAAACCAGCTTCCTGCATACTGCTCTCCCAGCAAAGCTTGAGATTCCCGTCTTAACCTGTCCTTACTGGAGACAACTTCTGAGCTTGGAGCTGTCAAGTCACTTCCATCTTAGCTCGTCAGAGTCCATTTCTCTTTCCATTCCCGTATTTGGCACCATCCAGTTCCCACCTGATCCCAGGTATTTCGATCCGTAGGCGGAGGGGATCTGCACTGAACCTAAGTAGGAAGCGTTGGACAGTACTATCAACCAGCCAGCCAGAGGATTTGGGCCATGATGAATGTGGAAATGAAGCAAATCGCCTGCCAAGACTTTATTTCCCTTTTACAATTAAGTTCTAATCCTCTGTTCATCCAGCACCATTTTTTCAGGTCTCGGCCAATGATGATGTTCAATTGTCTCTCCTCTCTTGTGTTCCTCTCCCCTCAGGCACGCTCACTGAGAAATTAAAAAAGAAGAGATTATGTTTCCTGATGACCTGTAGCAACACTAAAATTAACAGACTCCAGGGAACAAAAACCCAAAACACATTATCAGGGATTGATTGTACACATTAAAGGAGATCTTCAGAAGGCAAATATTGTGATTTTGCTGAGATGCAAAGTGTGACCACACAGCTCTTTGAAGTGCAAAGAGGAACAGTGCTGAGGGTGTCATATGCATCTCTGAGAACATGGTATGATTTACATTTCAAAAGCCATATTTAGCAGAGATGGGGGCAGCAATACAATAACAAAATTGCAGTTAAAAGGGAAAAGGAAAAATACTCAAGGCTCTCAAGTCTAGTCTATTCAAAACCACAGTGAGATTATTAGCATTTCATATAGCTGCTTCCCTTCTTTCCTGGAGCAGGAAAAGAGAGCGCTGTCTGCCGACACTATATATGCCGTTCTAACAGTCTTCTGAGGTTAAAAACCTTTGTATGTCTTGCTGTCAATTATCTATTTAAAATCCCAATTGTAACACAGATGACGCAATTCGGATGTTTTCAGACATTCGGTAAAGTTAAAAACACCCACAGGCTATACAAGAGAAAGGTGGTTAAGTTTTTCTTGATACTACCACTTCTGCACAGCATGGATATCTGCAGCTCATAGAAAACTAAAGCTGTTGCACATCCCGCTTTTGAAAACCAGGATACATTTACTTTTATGGGGTGAAGGCAAACAGCAACAGGTGCACGTTCAGGAAGAAGACTATTTTAGAAGACAAGGAAGAAAGAAAAGAGGACTTGGAGGAGGACCCGCTCACTCCCCAGCCATCCTGTTCCTTCATGTAATAACGCTTGGTTCACTGTCTCCCAATTCAGTGGCACAGGCAGGTTGAAACTACATCTGTGATGATCTTATCATCTACTAATGGATTTTAGCTAATGAGTCTAGCCAGGGCTTGCAGTACTGGATCGGACCCGAGGTCCACGTTCTGGAGCAGCCCATGTCAGAGGTGCTGCAGAGAACAGTGCAAGAGCAGGCTGAGCAGGCAGGTGTGAATAACCCACCACCCGCTCCCCAGCCCCACTTCACCCTTGACCCTGACCTGCAAGATCCAGGGACTAGCTTACACCCCGAAGCGTAAGGCTGGATATCCCAGACGGTCGAAAACTGCGGGGATTCTCCTGCTCCTTGGGGCACCTTCTGCTCCGCAGGCACCGCCGAGCGCACAGCCAGCCGGCCCTCGAGAGCTTCGCTGGGGACCTTTCTTGGGGATCCCACTCAGGTGTGGCACTGCAACCAAGTGAGCCGGACACCTGATGAATGCCCTTCTCCTCCAAACACACTGAATGAAAGCTAGTGGCTAACTAAGATGAATTTTTTAGCTTAATGATGCTGCTGCTTTTTTTCCCCAATTTTGTTAGGCCAGTATTACTGAAGAACACACATTTTTGTCTCAAAGCACAGCACAGGACTGACTGATTAGTTACTTGTATTCTAATCTAGTAATTTGCATTCAAATCAAATAAGGTTACGGAACAGATTTCGGATGTTTTTCCCATTCTTTCCCAAACATCTCAACTTAATAGAGGAGAAAGTAGAAATTAAGAAAAAAAAAACCCCAAAACAATGCCTTTACATGGAGTATCAGAAAAAGCTGCATAACAAATTTTAGTGTTTTAAATGCTACCGTTCCTGAATGCCAGCTCCTCAAGATGCTTTTTCAGCCCTTCGAAGTGTTCTATACAACTAATAACCATTTCATATGAGGTTATTTTATTCTAAATCACATACAACTGAGCAAGTGTAATATACATACACCGCAGCACATATTTCTTTTGGCTCTTAACATTGTGCTAACTATTCTGTAATGACTACAGATGGATGCTGCTCTCATTTCCCAAGCTTTTTTCTCTAGAGGCCTGAGTTTCTTCTATATTTATAAGAGCAGGTCCATATTTGCATTCACATTTTCAGCCTTGTAACTTTTGATTTTGGTTTATAAATCCACAGTTTTGATGCCTTCTATTTTCAGCATTTTAATTTCTCTCCCCATCTTAGCGATGCTCAAGAGACATGCACTAATACCCTAGCATCCAGGGAAATTATCTTATTGTTACATCTTTGTATTAGATATAATAAGCTTCCGATTCTTAAAAGAATAAAATACTTTTACTTTCTTGAAAATTAACTTTTTATTAAAAGAAGAATTATTTTCCGCATCTACAACATTTCTGCTAAACCAGTTAAGAACCCAACAGTGCTGAAGAAACTCTACAACGCAGGCACTTTCAGCAAGCCCTGCTTCTTCAGATAGAAAGATGTAATTTTAACAACATTACAGGACACCGAAACACTCAGAGTTCATTCAGACCTTAACATTTAAAAGGTAGTGCATTGCATCAGTCCTCCCTTCAGGACTCAAGTGAAAGAAGATACTGATGTCTCTTGATTGCCCTAAGTGAGCATTTTCCGTCACTGCGAAAGCGTTCTCCCTTGGCAGATAATGAACTCGGAGGCGGCTGGCAGGTTGTACGGAAACGGAGCAGGCTGCCGGGGCCATCCTGCGCAGCGCTCAGCGCTTGCTGGGCCTCTTCACAACTCAAAACCAAGTCTGGTACTTTTAAAATGCTTCACGCTTATGGCTACGCAGGCTATTTAATGAGCATTTTCAACAGGTAGACCTTTCATCAGTCACATTTACGCAACAATTTCAGGTCTCTCAGATTTCGAATACGTCCAGGTGAAGATGACAAAGCAGCCCAGCCGACACCAGAGTAAATCAGGAAAACGGCAAATTCCACTTTTTAGCAGCATGTAAAGCTATGACCTTTCTACTGTACTTTACATTATCCAGAAATTTTCCATTAAAGCTGCACTAATGTTTAAACAGAGGAGGCTCGTGTTTGTTTCCTAACAGACTGGCATGTTTGCACGCACGGAACGGGTCAGGACCTCTGCTGACACATTTCAGTGTGGCTCAGCCAACAACGCCGAAGCTATGAGTTTATCCTTTTATACCACTGTGGTGCAGAAACATCAAAGGACCGAAAAGTGAAAATACATATCTGAAAAGAGAGTGGAAAGTAAACAATACTGATAAAACTACAACGAGGTGTGATCTTTGATGTAGCTATTACATTTTTCACAACCTGCGGAGACCCTGGTGGGAACACATCCCATTATACTGATCAGATGGCAAAGAGAAAATGTAGACTAGAAAGACTAGAGATTTTTCTCTTTGCTCCATCTGTTACCTCCTTTCCAATTGCAACAGGAACTCTGCTTCCACTTCTGCTTTCATTCATCCACTGCAGTGTTATATGAGTCTCAGAAGCAAACCAAGCAAAACACTGTGTTTTATAAATATGTAGCTGTGCTATAAAGATTTTCAGCTACTATGCGCTTACGGGAGTGAATACCTAGAGAAAACTCAAATCCGTTTGTTTTCATCCTCTCCACTTTTCTCAGATTTGGTCCTGCGAAAGACACCACCATCTGAACCTCATGCAAATTGCAAACAGAAAATATTTTGCCTATTTAACACCTTATGTGAGTTACATGTTCTCATGGTATATTTAGCTAGTCAACCTGCTATTCCTCTTCTCTAAATATTTGGGGATGCAGTATTAAAGGGCCACCGTAACAAAGAATCTGAGAGAGAAAAGTAGCCAATGAGGGTCGTTACATCCTGCAGTAATATCTGCATTTTATGAAGTGGTGTGCAGTCATCAGTCAGGACCAAGCCCAGAGAAATTTGCACTGAAAGCAGAAGTGAAATACTGCTTTTTCCAAGACTAGTATCTCTGTAATGTCTTGAAAAACTCAAAAGCACAGGCTGACATGTAAATGCTGCAGCTCGGGGTTTTTTGTTTGGGTTTTTTCCATTTCCTTTTGCTATATACAGCCTGTTTCTTTGGCCACGTGCTGTTGGTTCCCACACAGGCATTAGGTACTCAGAGGATGCGTTGTCAGAAGGGCTATGGCCATGGGAAGCGTCTCCTGTGACAGCCCTTGGCGCTAGACATCCTGAAGGACAGCGTTTCGCTAAGGCGTTTAACAAAATTCCTAACAGGAGTATCTGTCGAGCAAGCCCAGGCATTTACATTTCTGAGAAAGCTACCGAACAGCTTGTGAGCCGTGGTTTAATTTAACTTCATCAAGGGAGGACTCGCTGCTTGAATTTCTAGAATTTCAGGTGAAAGCGGCGTAAAAGGGCAGAGAGCCCGAGCTAACCCGCCCTGCTCTCGCCGCGGTCCCCGCAGAAGGCAGGTGCCCAGCGCGGCCAGACCCCAGCCGGAGCTCGGCCGCCTCCTCTGGGGCTAAAAGGAGGACAGAAGCAACACCGGCCCAGCCGGCAGCACGACTCCAGCTCAACGGGAGATTCAAGGGTGTTGCCAAATTCAAGGAAAAAAGTAATCTGACCGAAGTGAAGTGTTTAAGCACGTGAATAGTTCAGTACTTGTCCTGACTTCAGTATATGGGCCTATAGGTTAAGGCAGCATAGACTTGGATATATATTTCAGAAGCTTCTGGCTGGAAAAACACTTCTAACATTTTGGTTTTATAAAACGGTGTTTGTAAAAATAACTTTTGAAATTTGTTAAAGCAATTTAAAATGAAGCATATGTGCAGACATAGAGCTCACCTTTCCTTCCCCTTTTGGATTCACCAAGTTTTCCAGGCTTTGGTTATGCTTCTCATAGAGACTTCTAAACTAGGTATATTAATATCTTCCAGTTATACCTACTCTTTTTTAGGCCTGTGTTTACTGTGCGATCCTCATTTATTTTATTTACTTCTATCTCTGATTTGTCCTCCAAGACACCATTGCACCAGTGCTAAGTGAATCCTGGTTCTTGGGAAATGCTATGCTCCGTAACTCAAAGACCTCTTAACTCAAGGCGACTTTCACAGGAGGCCATACACAAATCAAACTGAAAACCAGATGTTTAAAATATGTTTATCTAATCGCATCTTTCTCACAGGCACATATACATCGTTTGCTTTCACTTTCTATCTTCAATATTTGTATAGGTCAGTTGTGACTTTTTAAACAGCTGCTCTATTTTACTTTCTTGGTGCATTTCAGTGACATACAAAATGAGTTTCTATGTTATGGTACGCACATTTATATTCCTACAGATACTTTCAGATACTCTTCAGGTTGTTTAGGAATAGTGCCCAAGCTTCTCGTTCCCTCTTTTTTGTTACAGCACTCTCTAAATTGGGGCGAACGGAGGACAGACGAAGTGAGGTGTGGTCTTTCTACAGTAGTTGAAGGAGGAAACGGGTCATGAGAAGAGGACATATGGCCAAACCCAAACATCGTTTTTTCTAGTCTCTAAAGAAAATGTTATATAGAGCAAAATATATCCCCATCGCCAACGCCAGCTCACACTGCAAAACCCATTATAGACAAGGCCCAGTTTGAAAGAAAAGGGATGAACGTTTTGGTATAGCCATTTCTTCTCCTCCTATTTGTTTCCTTCTTTTTGGAGCAAAGCAACAAACCAAAGCAACAATATAAAATTGGCCTGTTTAGTAGCTTCATGCCGAAGTCAATAGCCTCTGGTAATCAGATAGCAAGGAGTATTTCACTTGAAGAAATCCTATAAACAACTGATAACACAAAGGAGCATGCCACATTTCTTTCCATTAATCTTGTTAAGTGAAATAATTAATTTGGGTCCTCTATTTTCTATCTCTACAAACAAACTAAAGGGCCATACATTTTCCCACAGCTGTGCTGACAGAATGCAGTAAAACCCCAGTGGAAAAGTTTACTAAGATCTCCATGACAAGCTATTGGGTTTGGATGAGATAATTGTTGAGAGAAATTGTACAAGCTGTGTTATGCAGGGCAAATGAGAAGATTGCATTGTTTATTTTTGGGTATTAATAAAACTATAATTACCAGAAGTTGTCAAGAGAAATCATTAATCATGGTGCTCTGTGAACCTGACCAGCCAGAGAAAAACCTGACCTCTGAATTTTATTTGCCACAATAACAAAAAAGTAGTAAAAGCAGAATCCAATATCAATTAATCTTTTTCCAAAGCAACACAGGGCCAGTATATGGATTTGCAGAAGGCTGATAAAAGCCAAAATTACACTGAACAGATTGGAGAAAAGATCACAAGTTTCTGACTGGTGTTCCCATGATTTGTATGAGAAACAAGCAGTTGCCAGAATCCCAGGGGATTCTGCCTAGCTCCCAGACTTCGAGTATCCAACATCCAGCTACACTCCAAAGGGCATTTAGCACCCCTGCACACCACCAGAAGAGCTGCGGTGGTGAGTCATCACTGCAGAACCTGATCGCCCTCACAAGCAGCAGCAGAACAGGGAAGTTACTGGTTTAACTCTGCTGTGCCACGCGGGACGCGTGAGCAAGGAGGAAACACCTCAGAAGAACACAGCATGGCCACCGCCAATCTGCTGTTAAGACCATTAGCAACGTGGAGCTGAGCATTAGATGAAAGACACGTTTCTCTCCTCCTCTCCTACAGCAACAAAATGTTTCTTCTGGCTTCCTTTCACCTCATTTTGAGAAACCAC
Source organism: Aramus guarauna (assembly GCA_013400195.1). Taxonomy (NCBI): domain Eukaryota; kingdom Metazoa; phylum Chordata; class Aves; order Gruiformes; family Aramidae; genus Aramus; species Aramus guarauna. The sequence continues at coordinate 275,303 of VXBL01000376.1, read as the reverse complement.
CACAAAGACACAAGAAATGTACGTTGTTTACAAGCTCTCCATTTTCCAAGCGTGCATCACGGACTTCCCAGCTTTTTGCCAGCCAACACAAGCTTCCCAAGTTCTTTATCAAGGTTTTTAGGTGTAACAGGAGCACATGGTCATTTGTCATCTCCACTGACAGACCTTGCATAAGAGAAGCAAATGGGCAGTGCTCCTTTCCTGTAGCAAATTATAGTTATGTCAACCATCCCCACCACCCCTAGGAGATCCAGCAGCACCCCTCCCCTCTCCACCGACAGCACCTTTTGGGTGAGGGCATCGCACCCACCAGGGAAAGGGAGCACAGCCGAAACCAACCTCTCCCACTGAATTGGTGAGAGCAGTCAAAAATCCTAATATGCACAATGAAGATACAGGCATACATCCCTACTTTGCTCACAAAAAGCAGACCGTGTGGATCTAGCCAAGCTGCACTTCATTTCTGAAGGCAGAAACATCTGCACTCTGACTGTTCTGGAAAGGAAATGCAGAAGACAGTATCTCCCACATGAAAATCTCAAGTAGCGTATGGACACGGAACGGTGCAGTCCTCCCACTGAACAATATTGGGAACTATGGAAGTAAACATATATGGGAATCTGAAAATTCAGAGATTAATAGGAGGAGTTATCCAACATCATTCCAATCTCTGTCAAAACACTTGATCTGAATGAAAAAGCACAAGACAATGCTCATTTTGGCAAATGCAAAATGCAGAAGAGAACAGTGAACCTGTGCTAATTATAATAAAAAATGAACCGGTGCTGAAGAGATGCTCAAGGGGCAAGAAAGCCGTTGGAGAATAAAACTACTATCTGTACAACACTTGGGTTTGCCACATACATCACTGGGAAGCAAGGTTGCTCAGCTACTCTCAGAAAGGACATAGCATCCTATGCGCTTGGGCCAGGACCAAAGAAAATCCTCTTCTGCTAAAGAATAAAACATGAACTATATAACTGAATTAGCATAAACTGCCACCATATTAACTGAAGAAGCACTGATTAAGAATTTCGTAACTTTCTGGGAGGCTGTACCAGTCAGTGCTATGGAAGTCCATCTGCTGTGAGCAGCAGCTGTTTAGGAGGGCGAGGAATGCAGGAGAAAGACCCACTAGTATTTTATACACATTACTACACAAAGCTACTTCTAGTTTCCTTCAAACCAAGCCACACCACAAGAATTCACCTGGTTTACTTACAGTGTCATCTGCGTGCTGCACGAAGAAATGCCAATGGCACGTTATCCAGACAAGCAAAACCCAGTTTAAAGAAACCGTAGACAGCAGCGGGCCCATCAGCTGCAGGGTGTTCCCAGCGCGACTGTGAGCAGCACAGGAGGCAATGCCGTTCTGCAATGCAGCTGCAGTCGCTGCAAAAGGTCAGTCGCGTGTGTACGCCTCTGCTAACCTAAAGAAGGTTAGATCATGTACTGCACAAATCCATTTTACTTCCAGTACCATAGAATATTTAAAAAGATGTATGAGTGTATCCATAAAGGATCTTTGTTATAACAAACACCTAAAACTTCTCCTATAGAAGTGCACAAGACTTCAGATGACTGAAAAATCCTGAGGTTTGCTGATCCATATTCTGCCAGTTTGGATTTTCACACTAAACTACAACAATAGACAGGAAGCAACAGTGTTTTGAACTCCTGTTTGCGTCCATTAAGACTAGGTCTCCATTTTGCCCAGTATCTAACAAAACCAGGAAGTTTAAATTCCATCTCCAACGTTATACTATGACTGAGCTCTGAATTCAATGCAACAATCCGGAGACCCAAACCGTTGCCTCAACATGGTCTCCAGATGCTCTGCTTTCCAGCGCATCTACTGGAGTTTTATCCCCTGAATGATACTAGATAACCAGATTAATATGGAGCCTGTATCAGAAGCCATATCCAAGCAAAAGCTTCACCCAAGTCTATGGTGGGTTTGCCCATGCCAGGCCAAGGGAAATGAATTCTGCTTTATTACTAAATAATCTAGACAACACTGAAGAAAGCGCTCCTTCAGCATTTAAATGTGTGTGCCTCGAAGCCCCCCAGTCAATGGGGCATAAGTAATTGCCACAGCAACTCTTAGTTACAACTAACAATACAATTTTACTCCTACTTTCAACCTGGAAATGAGAAAAGGAACAAAATAACAGTTTAGCATTTCCTCTATTTTTCTTGGGCTTGGGAGACTGGACTTTGTATTTTTGGACATGTTACCTGATCTCTCCAGGCTTGCCATCCCATCAGTAAAGTGGATATAACTTCTACCTGTGGATTAATGAGCTATAAAATGCTTAGGGAACAGAGATGTCACTGGTAAAATAAAGAGAAAAAGCTAAAGGGGAGTTTTGATTAATTTGATTTTGTTCTCGAGTGTATCCTTCCGCAAATTCAAAATAACTCTGTTAGCGTTGTAAAATCATGCCAAAGAAACCCTTTTAACTGAGTAAGAGGCCAGTGATTCTTTATTTCCAGGCAATACCAACCACACATACTTTCCTTTAAGCCAAGCCTTCTTCAAAAAATCCGTTGGAAAACAATTCACAAAACAACTCACAAAATTCAAGGGGAGAGCACAGCTGGGAAGCAGTATCCTGAGGTGATCAGCTAAATCTCATTTTCCAGAGAACTACACAGTTCATTCTCTCAAATCCCTCATTACTCAACATACAAAAGCAAAGAGGCTATTTTTTCTTGTCCTTGAAGGACAGCTTTTTACATAAACAAACTGCATAAAGACATGGGAAGTAATGCTTTTATCAGTTACATCTGTGAAATTCCCCTAGTTGAGAAGTTCTCATTTAGCACAGATATAAGAACAGAATTTTGACTCCCTCACATCAGCTGTAATTTGGGAAGCATTTCTAATTCCGATCGGCACAACCAAACAACTCACCTAGAACACCATGGTTATGTTTTTTAAATCCAGCGCCCTATCTACCAACATTTTGTAATAAGAGATACATTTGAATATGCCCTTGTCGTACTTTAAAACCATTCCTGCAATGCTCATATACAGTGGATGCAACTGAGGCATGTAACTGCACGTAACTGAAGAAGCGTGTTAGCAACGCAACACTGATGGCACCTTCGTTAACAAGGGGGGGCGGGGGGGGATGCTCTGAGGTTTTTGAGCAAACAACTCAAAAATTGGTCTTTTTCTCAAGGAAAATTGGGCAACAAGGGGGCTCTCAAGCAAACTCTCAAGCAAACATCCCATTCAATTGTTCTCTTCTCATACCATCCATGCATTCAGGGAAATCTGACCTCTCTGGCCGAGTTTTGTGCTTCACAATATCCTTTGAAGTACAAAACCAGAATGTTTACTTTCAAATACCCGTAAGATTACAGATGTGGTCTTCCAAGCCCACCTGCTAGTCTTCTTCCCTTGCAACCCTCTAGAAATAAAGACACAGATTCCTACAGCAAGGTCCTACACAGATGTAATTTATAAATAATTATGAATTGTAATTAAAGCTTCACAGCTACAAACGGAAACATCGCAATCTCCTATTAGAAGAAAATAATGATTTCTGCAGATGAACAGTCATTATCTTCCTTGTTCAGCCATGGAGTTGCAGCTTTGTGTTTCCCAGCTGTTAACCTCCTGTCAGTCTTACCATAAAAACAAAGAGCAATTTTGCCTTTTTTTTTTCTTTTTAAACAAGTGGAAAATGTAATGGGAGTCTGACTTTGTGCCTTTGATAATTAAGTTTCCAATATCATGGAATATTTTCTAATAGGAGCATCTGCTTTCTGCATTGCAGCCCTACAGCTAAGAAAGCGTTGGACTTATTAAGAAAATACAATAAAGAACCAAACATCTGGGTGGGAAAGATGCACGGAAGGGGAGAAACTGTCTTCCTCTCAAAATATTCAAGAGACAGCAGAGCTCACCCAAATAAAATGCAGTTTTTCTGTTGAGGAAGCAGCTGGAACCAATGATGCTGATGATTCTTATTCCACTATATCCTGCTGCAAGACACAAACCTATTTAGAGGAAACAGAGGGGAAAGAAGAAAAACCCCACCTGTATTAATCCATACTACATAGTTAAAAGCTCCTGACAGTGTAACCCATTCCCATGCCCAAGGAACAGGCAGATGGGTGTACGTAAGTTCTTTCTGCTAACAGTGCTGGCAGAAAAGGGCTTCGTATCAACACTTCAAATACTGAAAAGAGAAAACAGGACAAAAATAAAACAAGAAACACTAAGATCCCAGAAGAGTTAAATAGCTAGAATTTTGGATCAACAATTTGAGCATCTTATATAACACAGTTCATCATATGGTACCCAGTCACTCATGCAGCAAGAGCAGAAACTGGGTTAACTACAAAATTTCTCAGAAACAAACTGAAAACTTGATTTTAAAACACTTCTAAATGTGCCAAATACTTCGGTACACTGTTCAAAAGTTAATTACCATCAAACTAAATATCTAGGCTTCGCCGCCTTTTTAAATGCAAAATCTGCGGGGCTGCCTGCTGATCTTGCAAATGGCGCTCACTTGCTGTTAGGGCATGCAGGATTTCCTCACGCCGCTGACCTAAGGGATCACAAAAGTGTCAGAAAACCTTTCTGAGGGAGGACGGTCAATCCCAGAACCCAGAAGTAAACTGGAGTCTCCCACTCGGCAATGGTGCGCAGACTTGCCTGCATTATCCCACCTCCAGCTCAAAGGGGTGGATAGCCCGTGTCCCGGGGCTCGCGGCCCTGCCCTCCTAACCTTCCAGAAGAGCAGACACACAGGAAGGGCTACTGTCACCGCGGGGACGACATCCAGAGGAACTGCACGCAGCTCTGTCTTCCTACGGCAAATGGAAGAATTGCTTGCTCTCTCCAGCGGCCGGTTCTTTGGAAGGAGTAAGTTGCTCTCCAGTATGTGCATAAGCTAGTAAGGCTAATCCGGATTTACATTTTTCTGACTTTTCTCACCTCTTCCAGCTTACCACTCGTTGTCTTGGGTTTGTTGGTGTTTTTTGTTTTTAAATAATATGTGAGAAAAAACAAGCGAAGTAACGTATAAAATCTGTTCCCTAGCATGACATAGAAGCAAAACGAAAACCAACCAACCCTGACATGTTAATTCAGTACACATTATGGATTTGTAACGGGCCATTTTCAAGCACGTACATCTTCACAACTTTAAAACTCAACAAAATGTCAAAGGTTTTGCTCCTGTTACATCATGTTATAAATCAAAATACATCGAGATAAAACCCATTTTCTATCCGTTGAGACTTCATGACAAGACTGAAGCTCTACATTTATTTTAGAGTTCAAAAAAGGCTCTGAGCATTTTTATTGAAAACATACCAAACAGACAAGGAAAAAAAAAAAATCAAACATGCATTTGCAGACAGAACCGTGTGGATTTTTAACAAATAACCAAAACAAATTTACCTTGTGGTCAGAAGCAAACATCAAAAATGCCACCTCAGAGGGCTATTTTCTTTAATAACACTATCACTTTGGGAAACTATTAAAATAGCAAAAACTTAAAAGCAGCACAGGCAAAAAACGGAATGCAGTTCAACTCCGGTTTCCAACTAAATGCCTTTTTCACACACATACGCTTTGCCTTCCGTTACTCAGCTGCATAATATAAACCACCAAACTGTACTTATAACAAATCTGAACTGACCTCACCAAATTTTAACTGAAACACACGAGAGCAGTTGGGCAACGCACGGGCATTTTATAGGGAAGTGAGCAGTGCTCTCGGCTGGAATGAACCTCCACCCCTCTGAGGGAGAAATGGATCTGGTTTCCTCATTTTATTTTAATCCTTCCTTGAAAAAACAGACAAATCTGCTAAATTAAAAAGCAAATAATGCTGTAAATGCTTTCCCAGCCTGAAAAATCTTTCTGTTCAAAGCCCACGAACAGTCTCGTAAGTGGTGACTTCAGGAAAAAAGGTGATTTTCTGCTTCTTAATGAATGAAACTACATTCCTTGTCCCAATTCCCAGAGGAGCTTTCTCGCAGCCTCTTTATGTGACGGCAACATGCGAGGACCTCTCATCGTTGTAAGAGCTATTAAGAAGTGTCTCTGAAAATTGTCTATCTATTTGTGTAGAGACTTCTGTGTAAATATCTTCATAGAAAGCCCTGTACGCAAACTGTACCTGCAATATATGCTCTTTTAGAGCACATCGTGGCATTAATGCAGACATTTTTCTGTTTAAAGAGAAAAATAATTTGTGCTAAAATACTCACCTCCGAATAGTACAGTTCGGTCCTCCTCCAGATAGTTTTGCTGAGATTACTAAGTCAATTTTATCATGAAAGTGAATGGAAGGGAGGCAAAGGAGGAGACCTACAAAAATATCAGGAACCAAACACGTAGCATTCAAATTAAAAGCCATTAGCGGTACCTCAAATCTAACTTTTAAAATTCAGGCTGTTCTCTGTTATTTCAGTTTGCTGGATGAAAAATTCACTACTTCACTATTACACGGCCCCCTTTAGGAAAGCACACATCTGGGAGCTAAGGCTGGGTGGCCAGGTGGGGACAGGGCAAGGTGACGTTCAGCCGCAGCACCGTCAAAGAACTTCTGCTCATACTTGGTTTTGGGAAGGCAAAAAGGTCGCCTGCGATGGAGGGCGCTCACTCCGTCTCTATTGCTGACTGGTTTTTGACTCCTTGGATGAGCTCACCAGCAAAACATCACCGCTTATAATACGCATTCGGTCCACAGAGAACTATGTTAAGATTATGGATGCTGCTAAAAAGTCATGGCCCTCAACTATTACCCAAATGTATTATATAAATGTAAATAAATGTATTTATTTCTGCAACCAGCTGAATCACAGCAGCAGTAAACTTCCAGTTTTGTTTCCTTACTGATGTTTTTAACTTCAAAACTTACTTACAGTCTATAAAGTACACCGTAATACTGCTGCAAAAAAAGCACCCCTATTATGTCACCGAAACTGTAAAATGTAACTGCTGCACCTATTTCCCTTAGGAATGCTGAAGATGTTGGGTAAATGCCCTCTGCTCACATCATTAAAACAAAGCAACCCACTGCCATGAAATCATTCACTGTGCAGAAACTTTATAAGCTCTTCTATTATCTTTTATAGCTTAATTTGAGAACTGAGAATCTCTGGAGTGCTTTGCAGCACATTAATAAGAGACACTTTGCTTTATAAAGTTTATCATTATTACTGTACTGCCTGTGTCAGCTCATTGCAGTTGAGTTTGGTCCGCCCTCCCCCAAAAATATCCTTATACCAAGACTGGATTTTTTCAGTGAATTACAAAGGCAGAGGTGGTTCTCGGAGTCTTTTTCATAGGACTGCTGTTACTTCATTTTCCATAGTGCTTTAAGAGTCCATTATTAATAACACCACTGAAAAATTCTTCTCTGAAGCCATCAGGCGTCACAGGCTTGACTATACTCCTATTTCTCTCACTAAAATCAGGGCCCTCTGACGTCTGAAGACTGCTACTAGAAATTAAGAAAATAATACTGCAAGTGTCAGCCGGCAAACAAGGGAGCATTTCGTCACCTGGGTGAGCTTTTAAACAACCTTCAGTGTTTCATAACCTGCTCTGGCTACTTGACTACTTTACAGCTTACATCAATCTTTATCCAATACCTAACCCTAAACATGATCTGGATTCCGCCACTTGAGGGGTTTGAAGACAGACACGTAGAAATACAGACAGGCAGTAGGGGCCACGCTGATACCAGCAGCTTTCACGGGCACTGTTAACGTCCCTTCGGGTGTGATCCTTTCCCTCTTCTCTAACAAAATCTCTGTGCCAGCACATGTGCTAACGCAGGAGCATCGGTATAAAGGTGCAGAACTGGGATGGCTTATTTTAGTCCCCGAGGCACTACTTTGCCTTGAGGATAGGCATCAACTTTCCCAAGGCTGGCGGAGCGAGCTGTACTAGCGAGCGTTCCCTGGGCATCAACACCCAAGGTGGGAAATGTGGGTGGGAGCTGGTCCCTCACCAAATTCCATCCAGCTCACCGTGGAAAGGATCCACGGGGGTATCATCAGTGGAGACCTGATATTTCTGGAGCCTGCCCCAAAGATGTCCACCCAGATGTGGAGCGCAGCCCGTAACACAGCGCGAGACACCTGGTCAAACCCTCATATGATGGCTACAGCATTTCAGAAGCGATACTGCAATGCTTGTACCTGCATTTGCCTAAAGTATGATGTTGCACACTTCTGGTGTGTTCACGTAGGATGCCCAACTGTCAGATCTGGGGCTAAATTTGTAAACAAACTATTTCAAGCAAATCAAGAACACGAAGTGTTTTTGAAATCATGCTTCACTTTGTTAACAAATACTGACTGGCAGCACTCTTGCCTGCGGTTTTTTTCTTAAAGTATATAAATTGTGCTGCATCCCAGCTCATTAATCATGTTGGGTTTTTCCCAAAAGGAGCACAATAAGGGACTGGAAGCACATGCAGTTGGTTGGGCCATCAAAGTCAAATAACTTTTTTTTGGTAAGTGGTGAAAAGCATTATGTAAACTTACATTTACTCATAGAACTTATTTCACTAGAATTTATTGACTCAGTTCTAAAAACCAACTACCTAAGCAAATAAATGATTGCTTAAATATAGTTATGTGGAATTAATACTCTCCATTTAGTCCCCAGAACATTCACTCATTTTTAAGTGTAAAAAACCCTATACAACATAGCTAGAAAATCTCACTAAGATAATTTTAGAGATATGTAAATGCAAAGAATTTTTCCTCTATTCCTACCCACATCCTTGCATACTCAAGAATGCAGTTAGTTCTTTTCACAAAATTAAACGCTCGGACTCTAACTTTTCAAAAATGCAACTAAAAATAATGCACACACCATCAAAAAATATAAACAAAGCTAAAAAAGTGGGCTTTTGAATTTGAGTCTGACAAGACTTGCAAAATGTCTCCGTGGGCTCCAGTACTCTCAAACAGCGGCATCACATAAGCCTCCTGTTGACAAAAGTGTGATGAAACATCTCTTTCTCTGATTACACTCTCAAAGACACAGTACAGGCGACATTATTAAGATTTTCAAATCAAGTTCCTAAAAATCATCGTGTCGTCCCCACTCTATTTGGGACTAGGCATAGAGCTAATCGAACTGACAGGTTTTGCAGCAGAATTCAAGACAACCCAAGTCCTGCTGTTCCTGGAGTCCAGCAGCCCAGAAGCTCAAACCTGTCCATATTCACCTTGTCTTCCCAACACTCCCCAGCACGGCATTTATTTTACAGAATTTATGTTTCTCCTCACAGCCAAAGATAAAAATGCCTTCAGAAATGAAATATGTGTGTCTGATACTGCTTTTCCTCCTTGTCCTTGACGCATGGCCTCAATCCTGCTTAACAACTCTGTTCAGACCCTGCTCTGACAGGAGAACCTCCTCAGGGGCTTTTAACGAAGTTCTTCACTGCATCAGTTCGATACGGGTACACTAGGTGAGACAAGTAACGTTTTACTAGTATGTATTGGTAGCACTGTAAAGTTAAGAAGCAAAAACCAAATTTCTGCCAAATTTCTAAAGAAGGGAGAACCATAAGCTTCTCAAAAGTTCGCCAGAGTATTTCTTTTTCACAAATGCAAAATATGCTTTTTATTAATACTATTGTTGGAAACTGGGGAGTCATTTTGGCTAAAATAAAACATGCCAGAATGCAGGCAGCCAACATGGAAAACCTCAGTCCAAAAGTTAAAGATATGTGAAGCGATAAGCAGCTGAAAACAATCATCCAGTAGCAAATATTTAATAAAGTGCAGTAGCTGGATTGCACACATTTGTTCTACTGTTGGTGCGTGTGTATAGGTCGCACACATTCACTTCTCACTTTTGGAAGCATGAAGTTTAGCACAACTTCCATGAAAAAATTCTACAAGGAATATTTCCACTAATAGCTAAAATTTTCATTAATTTTCAGTTTAAAATAAATGCCAAGAATATGATCATAAAACCTTAAATAGTAAACTAGTTAGTTACCGAGACATTATTCTTACATGAACACACACAACCCATCCAAACACACACATAGAGTCCGTGAGCTGTTTACAATTAAATCTGATGCATTTTCTTGTACGTGTAAAATATGCATGTGAAAGATTCAAAATCTCTGACTTTAAAAGCCTGTTCCTGTCAGCTGGACATCCGAGAAGATCTCCGAATCTCAGAGGAGGAGCCTTTCCCAAAGACATTTCCCAGAAGAAACAACATACAAGGAACAACACTAACGTATTTTAACGTTCACATAATGTATTACGAGATTATGCAAAAGAATTTTAAAAAATAATTTAATGTAGTGAGAGAGTAGTTCTTTGCTCCTGACAACTAACATCTCGGATGAGGCTTCCAGAGTATTCTCAGAGCACTTCCAGCAGCCATCCCCAGGAAGAGCACAGTTACCAGCCATTTTGCAGGTACCGTATCTTCCATTACCGCGCTACAGGAGTAGGAAAAAACCAGATGTTTGGCAGTTTCTGCCTGCTTGTAAGCTGACGGCAGACATACACGTTGTCATGATCCCATGGTGTCAGCACGCCAACAAAATTACCCCAAATTTCACTAACAAATATAAAAATTGCACCATGCAAATTTTTTCTATTTCGAAACTGTGAGGAAAACAGGATCCTCTACAGCTTGTGAAAACAAAGGGCAAATACTTCTCTGTCTTCTCACAAGGTTAGCCACAGAGAGCTCTGCTATCGCAGACAGAGCTTCACCTGAGGAACAGCTTCTCCTGCCTTACCGACAAAAACCGGTCACCCACAGTCCCCGCTCCAGTTCAACCAGGAGAAGGGAGTGCTAGTAGAACACGGGCTAGAACCAAAGTATTTCTTAAACCTCTATGATCTGCCGGAAACAGGGGTTAGGAGGATGCTGACATGCAAAAGTTGCCCTGCTAGCCTTCTTGGCTCCCAAAACAAGGCTAAAAATAAATTTTAGCACACAGGAAAAAAAAAATCCTCGCTACCGTATTATGCATATTTTTAATAAACTGATTGAACAGGCTTTTAGAGTTCATAACTAAGCAATTCTTAGCGAATGTGAGGAATGAAAACCAAAGAATCTCAAACAAATCATTTCATCAACCCCAGAAAAGTCATAACCAAACATGCAACAGCAGAGTCTATTAAACCCAGTTGCTGACTACCTAATGCTACCACTTAAGTTTGACTTGCGAATGATGCCCTTAGTGTTTTAAACCGGAGGTCTGATTAACAGCTTTCAGGTTAGTGTTTAAGCTCACGACGTTAAGTCAAATGCAGTTAAGGGAGCAAGTTCCTTCACGTTAAGGAGGATGAAAATATTGTTCTTACAGGATGTACAGCCTCTGGCTATCTCCAAATTATAGCAAAACTACAAATAACACCTTAAAATAAAACATACTAGAGTGAGTATGTTACTAAAGATCCAGTAGAGACCATCTTGAAATCGCCTGGAGGAAAACTGCTTAACTAAAAATACTTACTAAGGTGAAACAAGCAATCTTCCCTCCAAACGTAAAACCACCTCCCGCCAGCTCTCTAGGAGGAGTACGAGAGTTAAGAAATACAATTCGGCTTTGAAGGGTATGATCTCTCAGGGTTTGGGGAAAGCTGTTTAGAGAAATTCTGAAAGAAATGAGCAGCAGAGATGAAGGTAAGGCAAGAAAAGAGAAGAAAGAACCAAGCCAAAATGGTTTGTAACAGACAACTGCTAAAGTACAAGTACTACCAAAGAAAATGTTTTTTATCCAAAAACGACAGGACAATCCCCAGTAAGAGCTACTTCCCCAAACAGCAGTGAATAGAAGAAATAACTGTAATGAGGATTACTTTCTATCCTCGATTGCCGATCAAGGTGCTGCATCTTCCTCTCTGCTGAGACAGAGCCTGCTCCCTCCACACAGCAGGGAGAAATGAAGTTTGGCTATTCAAAACAAAACCAACCCCAAAACCTCTTATTAAACTATGAAAGAACCAACCCAGAGAGCAGGAGTCTCTCTCGTTTCTCCTTCTGGGATGAGAAATTGGTTTTAGCCCTTCAATGAGAAAGCAGAGGGAAAATACAGGGGGACTTTCTCCCCCTGCCCCGCAGCAGCTTTCCGCTCTGCCGAGAGGTCGGGCACTCAGGGCCCCCTCACCTCCGGCTCCTGCGCCCGCAGGGTGCGAAACGCTTCGCTCCCCTCACTCCTCTCCACGGGCTCGCGCCGGTCTCTGCGGGTTCGGTCCAGGTACCCGTGGGACCCCGTTTGGGCCAGCAGCTCCTGTCCCCTTTCCCACGCGCGTGTTACAACTACCTAAGTCCTTCAATCCCAGGTGGGCAGCGCGTCTCCCATCGTTCTGTCCTCCCTCGGAGCGCTGAGGACTAGTGAATCCCAGGCTGGAAGCACACCTCTCCCAGGTAGCGGTGGCTGCCAGGTCCGACAGCAGGCTGCTCGTCCCTGCCCCTCCAGGGCAAACTGACGGCAGGGCTGGTGGTTCAGGTGAGAGCTTTGGAACAAGCCGTGAAAGATTTCTTTCAGTGCTGCAGTCTTACTGCCGGGTTGGGCAACGTTTCTGATAACCCCGTTTATACACAGTACGAGAGCTGATAGCTCTCCCTTCGTCAGAACGAGAAAACAACGGAGGCAGCATCTCTACTTTGGCTTTAAGAGTCTTTTTATGAGTCACCGTGTAGCAGAAATTAACAACAAAAAGGCATGTTGCTGAGTCACTTTGAAACTAAAGACAAGAAAGGCTTTTGTTTTTCAAAATTGGGTTACTTGAATGGGGATAATATGAACAACTCATCTATTTAGGATTAACACTTTTAATACTTTGTGTCAAAGACCTATTTTGTTCCGTCAAAGGAAACATAAATGGACACAGAAAGGTTGTCAAACCGGAGGGGTGTTTCTTAGTGCATTACCAAATGTTTTTATGAACATAGTTAGCAATTAATTTCTATAAACAAACTCACTAACTTAATAATATTATCTAAGAGAGATGTGACTTAGTTTGGAGAAAAATAAATACATTTTATTTTAATAATGATATGAAGTTTATGAGAGACGCATACACTTTTTCAAATATGAATCAGGTTTTTGGTTTATTTTTTAACCTTGCACTGAATTTCAAGTGTCCCGTGTTTCAGCAAAATTCCGCCCCAACTTCATTCAATGGAAATATTGCTAATAACTTCACTCTGACCAGAATTTTACCTGGGGAAGCAACATTCATTTCACCATTTTGTAAGTAAACCCAAGAGCACTATGCCTCATACAATGAGGACGGAGCTTGAAGAAACCAGTTAATCTTCCGGTTTATGCATTTTCCAAGCACGCATACTTAAATACATTAGTAGTTAGGGTAGTCACTGTGTATACTCACTTCAATTTTCAGCCAAGGGTCAGAACAAACTCCTTAGCTTTATTTTCTCATGATCAAATGCAAATCTTTTTTAAAAGTTTGGCAAATTTCATCTGACCCTAAAAAGGTTTGCACAACTACATTACTTCAAAGTCCTATCACAAATTATGAGTTCACATTCACTATGGAAACAGACTTTCAGTTCGCTTGAGAAATAACTAAGTCATAAGGATTTAACTCCCTGTGCTATTCATTAAAAATAATTATTCAATGCATAAAGGCATGGTGCTGAGCAAGTGAACGGTCAGGCTGGAGTATTCCCTTTAGCTGTAGAACAGGCATCTCAGATGCACCGAAGATGCATTTCCTCACGCAGCCCCCTTTATTGCTCATTTGGAAAGACTATCTCTAGAATAAGATGAGACTTCAGACACCCATTTAGTTCCCCACTCCTATATTGGCTTTTCTGAAAGGAGCGCTGATTACTGGGAGACAATCATGGTTTCGTAATGTGAACATCTGTGCAACAGAAAACAGACTGAGATCAAATTAATGGCATGTATCTCACCATTAAACAGGTACCAAATAGTAAATATTTTTTTAACTTCCAATAAACCTGATGAAATTCTTTCCAAAGATTTAGCCATGGAAACATCACAAGCATTTAAAAATCCATGAGTGAGATGCTCTTCAATACCTTTTTGAAATAAAGAAAAATGTTTTCTTTTTAAATTAATCAAGTTACTCTTAGGCAAAGCTTTAACTGAGGTCTGAATACACAGAACTCCAAATTTTATAAGTTATTGGTCTCACTGCAACAATAACTCAGCCATATTGCCCATGAGTAGCAATTAATTAAATTTAATAAGGAACACTACGAGTTGTTCCTGTTTTTAAAATCCTAGCCAGGACCCTAAGCAATGTTGCTTTACTTATTCCAATTTTCAAATGTTTAAAAATCCTATTGAACAAAATCATCCTCAATGTTGGAGAAAATCCCAATGCATAAAAATTCACTTAAGTGCTCTATTAAACAATCCAACCAAATTTACGTGGCAGAGGAAACGTCCACTTTTAACAAGCTACTGCAGACCTCCTTCCCAGCAACAGAAATATAATTTATCTTTAATAACATGCATAGAAGTTTTTTCCCCATCACTAAACTCTGAATCAGGCATTCACTGAAGATTAAAAAGCAAACATTAGCGAAAATGAACTTGGTGTGCTGAAAATTCTCTATTCACTTCTATGCATGCAGAAGATTTTTCCCTTTCTCCTTCCAGGGAAGAGGAGGGTGACCTTAAAAAGCTTGAAATTATTTTCCCCTCTTTAGTATTTGAATGTGAGACTACATCATACAACAGAAAGCCGAGGAGAAAATTCAAGCATTATACAAGCCCACAGCACCCATCTAATTTCCTGGCAACTACAGTGCAAGTGATAAATAGGAAACCAGCAAAATTCTTCCAACTGTCTTTTACAAAAACCTATTATCTGAAAAGACAGTACAAAAACCACTGCCAACTGCTCTTGGAAAAAGAGATCGAAGACAGCCTTTAAAGGAGTACCATCACAAATTACTGGCTTCTCAGCAAGAAAGTGAACAAGTAATTGATCATGTAAAACCGTGAAAGAATATTACCAAGACAGGCACCAGGCTATCCCACCTACGTTTGGAAGAAAGGTGAATGCAATCAGCAAGAAAAATCCATCAGACTGGAAAGCCATTTGATTATTCCAGTGTATTACATGTTTACATTGTGATTACCCTAATCTGATGTTTTAAAAACTCTCATCTGCTTCCTCATTTGTACTGCTCATTATCAATGCCATCAACATAATGCTAAAAAAGAAAAGCTTAACTAGCTTTGTAGAATTAGTACAGAAAGCACCACAGCCACATAAATTTCACTGGTGTACTCCAGGTTGGGAAAAAATCCACAACAAATAGGAAAAAATGGCAAACTGTAACCAGCTAAAGAGCTGGATTCATTTGTACCGACAACTGCTATCTTTCCTAGTAATGTTTGGGTTTTGCAACAAATTAGGTCCAAATTCTGAGGTTTTCAAGCCAAATTCCACTGGGAAATTCTGCATCAGATTTTAAATCCTCCTTTTCAAATTCCAGGTGCAGCATCAGCACTTTTTACTTGTTCTTAGAATTAAAAAAAAAAAAAGAAAGTCTACAAAGCTGGTTAGGACCAATATTTACAAAACCTGCTTATGAAGGCAATCATTCCTAATTGAAACTATGGAAGAATTCCAGATGCTTAAGAGTAAAACTTAGGAAACCCGTGAAATGAAAGGTCAACGAGCCCCACGTTCCCACCAGAAACCAAGGACCGGGAGAGCTTTATAGCGGCGAGTAGAAACTTGCTGCCAAACGCCCTTGCAGACAACCAGGCGGACTCCTCTTCTCCCAGTTCTTTCAGGGGCTCCGGGTTCCTTAAGACCTTCCGCTCCCTCACCATACCACCAACGGGAATTACTTGTTAAAGAGAGCGCCTTGTACACACGCTCGAGTTCAGTCAGGAAGGCTGAGAAGCAAAGAGGAAAGAGGCAGCCAAGTATTTTTTGGCCATTTTTCCCGTTGGTGGAAGTTTGCGTGCCCCTCTCGGCACAGACCCTCGCTTGCCTCTTCAGTTTGGGGATTGGCGTGCCAGCAGCACTCAGTAAATAAAAAAATTGACTCCAAATTGCACACGTTATTTGCAGCTCAATAAAAAATAATGCTGGGTCTTTGACACATGTTTATATAACACCTAATATAAAAGGGTTGTTACCTTCTCATGAATAAATATGCAGTGCAGGCAGAAGTCTGGAAGTATTTTCTAACTAAGAAAATAAAATCTGTGAAGTCCAAACTCCAATTCCAATTTTTCTTAAGGATTTTAGACCCAGGGCTTAAGTCTGGGACCATACCCAGTTAAAACTAAGTAGACTTGTTAAAATAAGCAAAGAAAGTACATTCTGAGATGCAGTGATTTTGACCGATTGGGCTTGTTTACTTATGCTTTCACAGAATTTAGTAATCTGCGACAAGTGTCTCAGCTAATGCAAGGCAGATTCAGCCACCTGGAAACATCCAATATTTTTATATATATTTTAGCAATGCTCTAACAATAAACAGTAGCCTTTCCTATCACTTCTAGTAGTTACTGTAGAGCTTTATGAAGCCTGATCTTACCATGCAGCTCCCTCTTAACACACAGTTTTACAGTGCTTACACTTGGAAAATTAATGTTAGAGCATTTTAATCTTTATTATTCTCTACAGTTTGGAGGGACCTGTCTCTTCGACTTTATAAATAACCCAAATACTCTGTACGCTTAATTTGCTATCACCATAGCAATTTTTTTTCAAAGGATGAGTCAAGTTCTTACTCCAAAATTAAATGCCTTTTTTTTTTTTTTCCAATTAAGTCTGTTCTTGTGGCACTAAAGCACCGGGCAGAGTTTTTATTCAAAAATCCCTTTCTTCTTCATGCAAATTTCATTATGGCAATCATCATAAACCTTTCTTTAACACAAAACATGAGGTCTTACGTAAGATGTGTTTACAACATCTATGACCTTGTTAATTCTTTTGTTCTATGGAGCAGACATTTGCTATGACACTGAGTCTGTCATTCTCATCCACTCAGTCATTCATCTGCCTTGCCTTTCCTACACTTATCTACCAACCTGTCTTTCTTAATTTCTTGTTTAACTTATCACTGTTTAGGTACTGCTCTCCCTCTTTAGATTCTGAACCAGACTTTTTCCTTTCCACTATATATAAGGTCTAATGTTTGAAAGGCTGTTAAGCACTGCAATTCATGGTACCATGACTCATTTCTTTAATGACTACTGTTTCCTACAAAAGAAAACTAGTGTTACTTGTCATACAATTACAAAGAGTTAATTCACCCAGGTGTTAGAATATATGATTCAGGAAAAGAGACACACAGGAGTAGCAGTCAGTACTTTTGGAAATCAGAGCAGTCTTTGGTTCCCCTGTGATGTTTCACTGCCTTGCTTACAACCAGCAGAAACAACCCATGAAGAACTGGAACAAAGAATTTTTCAGATGGGTAAAGGAACATCCTTGAAGACCTGGGACAGTCCAAGAACTCCACCCTCCAGACCCTGGGGTATCCGTGTTATTGCAGGTTTTGGTACGAGTGGCAGACATGTAAAATCCTATTCAGTCTGGCTCCTGTCTTTTCAATCAGTCAATATCTTGTGTCAGGAGACGTTGTTTGGGTCACTGAAGTCACTGGAAGTCCTAGCTCCTGAAGGAAAGATATCCATAACCGCAGGCCAGGTCTGATCTGGGTGTATTCCCATGCAAGGGAAGGAACTCAAGAAAGATTAGTAAGTTAGCTCTGAACTCATCTTGACTGTTTTAGATAAGTATGAATGAACTGGTTTAATGCACCTTCCTTACACAGGCTACCAGATGTTTGTTTTCTTCAGCTACTAGATGCTCTTTATAAGAAGCATTCCTTCTTTTCCAGAAATTTGGATTCTGTCTTGCACTACGTTCATTCAATTTATGTCTGCCCAAAAAATTATGTCCCAAAACAGAGCAGTTACTTGCAGAGCATCTACTGTTTCAAACCTGGAACAACCCAGGCTCTATCCCACAAACACAAGCACCTTTACACAGCTCAGTTTTACACATCTTTCAGATGCATTAAACCTCCATCTAACAGCCATTAAATGTCCAGGGCTAAGGTCAGTCAGAGAGAACTATAGAGGAACTGAAGTCTCAAGAGACTTGATTTAGAAAACATGACGGTGGTTTGTGTCACTTTTTACTAGCCACCACAAAGTCAGAAAAGACTTTCTGCTTTCCATACAGGTAAGCGCTACTAGATTTTCAGCCGGGTTATGGATTATAAAGCAATGAATCCTGACAAGATCACTTTTGAAGTTAAATTTCAAAGATACACTTAGGATACTAGGGATAATTGTTCAAATCTTTGATATTTTCAATTAACATTTTGCAAATAAAATTACAAGCACTGAATCCTCTGAACATATTACTATTTTTTTTTCCTAATATTAAAGCTACTGTAAGAGTAGGGAGTGAGGAAAAAGGCCAAAAAAACATTTCTGTTTCATATATTGCAGCTAAAACAGACCTTAGGAGGATACAGTATTGTCCATCTGCCTCTCTCATGCTCCAGCAGAATAGAAAAAATGGTTGGAGAGCTTAGGAAAGAAGTCAAAATTATCCAAATTCCGGAGGGCTCTAAGGTGCTTCGCAGTATAAGTAATACCATCAAAAGCCACAACTAACATTACCTTGCTAGTCACAGGAGATTTCTCCCTATCCTTTTGTCTCCTGAAATGACAACTGAGAACCACAAACTTTTTGGCAAGGAACACAAAAGATGGGTAACTGTAACAACAAGAGAAGAGCTTCAGAAGGCAGATGAACAGAAGGAACAGATGTGGAGCAGGTGTCTGCTCTCTGCTTATAAAATGATGGCTTTTCAGGGTCACCACTGAAATAACAGAAACTTGAAGCAGAATATAAATCCTGAGAAGGTCCCCGTGTCGGGCTTTTCAAACATCAAATGTAAGACTTCAAGCGTTCACTGTTAGTAGGTAAAGCCCAAGGGTCAATGATTTCCTTACTAATTTAGGGAGACACCAAAAATAGAAGACATCTTGTGGCATTCTTGTCAGAGTCGACATATGGAGATCAGAAACTCTGAGAAGGTTTGTTGCTTCTTCTCCCACTGAGGAGCGTCTGAGATTACAGTTCCCTACAACTACATCCAAGCAGGTGCCATACTCCTGTATCCTCCCTTCCGGCTAGGCCCATGAAAGACTAGCACCGAATCTGAGCCACAGGCTGTCCAGCCTCAGATGTGCTCCGTAAGAACTGCACTGATTAGAAACGAATGAGAGCTGAGCCCCCTGAAACATCTTTGTCACAAAACACTGGCTCAGCATCTTCATGTGCCCATTAAAGATTTGCTTCATATTTGGTCTTTTCTAAATGCCACAAGGTGCTTTAACCAGCAAGAGGGCAAGCGAAGAAGCAGAATGGCCCTTGTTCCCACGTGACATAAAGTCTGCAAGGACATTGATGAAGTGCGTGTCATCAAAGCAACTGTTTTGAGACTCTATACAAAGGGCTGATTTAGGCATTATGTTAATGAAAGTACCTCTGGACTGCCTAAAGCAGCTGGTGTACTTCTGCCTACTGAAGAAACAGAGACCATCTACTGGTAGGCTGTACCTATCATGATCAAGAAGTGATGCAGCTGATGTATTTCTTAGCTAGCAACAGAAAGCAGGGCAATAAATACCACAGGCAGCGACGGCTGTAATACTGACGCCATACTCCAGGGCCATACGATGTTGTAACGTGTTATTAGGTGCTGCCTAATGTCAAAATGAAAATCCTGGGGCTTACAGCCATTGTACACTGACCCTCAGAAAGATCACATGGTCGTCCTAGCATATTTTTTCTTAAATTTATTTTTTACCTTAGGTTTCTCATAGGTCATCTCTAAATGCACATGCACAAATCCACTTATTCTGCAGCTTGCCTCAGCTGGAATGCAGGAAGAAACCTTCAGTGTCCCTGGCAGAAGTTACCAAGCACAAAATCCCCACAAGCTTTTAGTAGCCTCTTGCCACTGCTGAGAAGATCAGCTCCTCCTTGAACTGACACCAGGCTACCAGAGGACAAACACCTTTGGCGTCTTCAACAGCTGCTTTTCACTGTAAGTCAACAGAGGAGACTTTTAAGCAAGGGAAAGAGTTTTCAAAAGAAATGGATACTACTTTATGACACTTTGCAGTCAGAGGTGGTGAGACTAACGACTTCCCAGCACTTAAACAAAACCTGTTTCAGCTAGATTTTCCCCCAGCAGCAAGTTGTGTTCTTACACACAGGGCAGAGGTGCGTGGTGAGATCCTGGGCTCCGATGACTAAGAACAACAATACCCCAATCAAGGAGCAGAAAAGTACTTTTTGGAGCTGAAAGCTTCTGCAGAAAAGTTTCAGCAGCTCAGCAGCTTCCTGCTGCCTGGCTGAGCTGAGCGCAGCGAGATGAACCACAACGTTCTGCAGAAGGGATCTTTTCCCCTTCCCAGACAAAATTAAGACTTTTTCTCCTAAGTCTGTTTTAGGGGAATGTGCTCTATATACAACTGGCTGCCTGTAACTTTGCAATTGGCAAAAAGGGAAAAATCACTAATAGTAATGCGAAAGTGGCACAGAAATGCATGCGCGTGATGATATCCACTAGCAAGTATGCCTATTTCTTAGCTGTGACAGGTCTTCTTAAAGGCAGTCTTAAATCATTCACCTTTGTAAATATTTCTCCGTAAAAAACTTGTGGATACCTAGGGGTGATGTGATTAAAGGGTTTCATGAGAAGTTGTCTGTTAGCAGAAAAACATCACAGCCAGCATCTAACCGGCCAACTGCTTAAATAATACTGACCTCAAACACTCATGCTACCACACGCAGCAATTCCTAACATATTTTTCCATCCAACATTTCCTCCAGTTATTTTTCTCCCTGCTAAGACATCAGCTCTCTATTCCTGCAGCAAACAGCAAGAGCAAACAACTGGCTGCTTGATCAAAACACAACACTGCCCGGTAACTAAAAGCACCCACATTTCACACTTTCAGGTTACAATAACGCAACTGTACTTGACTGTTACCTGCTGTCAGAATTCAAGCTCACAATACAACACACAGGCAATAGCCATTAGTTAAACAAGTACAAACCATGCTTTTTTCTTTTAGTCTCCCTATTTATTTGTTAGTAATGTCCTCACATCCCAGGTCAGGTCTGCTTATTGCTACGACAGAAAAAAAGCTGCCAGCAAACTAGTACAAAGATTTTAAAGCTGAGACACACTACGGAAAAGTGCAAGCCTCCTGTACCTGCTGAAAAAAGGTTTTGTTTCACACTGTGGCCTTCACAGGACACTTCCATCCCAACTCAGCTAAATCCAGTAATTTGAAGTTAATTCTTTTCTTTTTTTTTCTTTTTTTTTAAGGCCAACCCCAGTCCAACTAACTTTCACTTGTAACTTATCAGGAGCAAAGATTTTAGTCCCGTGTGAATGGGGAAGCAGCTAGTAATTGAAAACAAATTAACCTATTTCCAACTGTGCCTAAGTTGTATTACTGCGTCTTCAAAGAAAATCTTTACAATAAGCACACAAATCCTGGTAACATTTAGAGCAGAGATGGGAGAACAAAACTGAGTAAAGGGAGAGGTTTTACATCACTTGGCTGCCGTGCTTAGGTAGACTGACATCATTCGTTTCCAGGGTGGGTCTGGAGGTAGTTAATTCCTAACTGCTAGCAGAAGTGCTGTACCCAGAGAAAACTAGTTTCATATATCTGGAGGATTGACATTTGAAATACCAATAAGCTACCCTTCCCTTGAAAATAACACGGCTATTTTTCGCTGGTGTTGCAACTTTGTTGAGCAATTATCTGATCAGGGATCAACAGAGAAAAAATACCAAAATAAAGCATGCTGATGAGGCATTGCTCTCCATTACCTTGTAATGGAAACATTCACATTCGGCTTCATGGAAGTATCATATACTTTATGGGTGTAGCGTGGAAGTGTATTAGCTATCCTGTGAACTCAGTAAACCTCAGCAAGTTATTCCGCACTTACGACAGAAAAACTTAATTGATTACAGTAGAGATACATCAGCATAAATGTGTCATTGTGGCAACAAAATTACCCGTACTTTGTAAATACTCCATATTTTGCAAATACTCCATAATTTGCTAACTTGGATTGAATAAACAAGGCCAACAAAGAAAGGCAGCAAAATCTAGGAAATTCAAATATGAAAAACCACTATATAAGATTACTATTAGCCTGAAAGGCATTAAAAGGGGGGGACATAAATGGTTCAGGTCTGGTTAAAAGATTTCCTGGCTTGTCATTAAAGAAGAGAATTTCTGAGAGGCCCAAGACAGTCTTGAACGTTAAGCACAAAACTGGGCAGATAACTCTTTTTCTGGCCTGATTCTGAGTGAGTTCTGGCAGCCCATGTCAGTCAGTTTATCAAAAAGAGTAACTAAATTGGGGTGCTCGGTCGAAAACAATTAAAGCCCGACAGAGGTGCCGAATCCTGCAGTTCAAACCTGAGTGAGCATGAGAGAAGAGCACAGGATTTCTCTTTAAATCAAAGCCTCTCTCTGAAGCTTGGCACCCAGAGCTGATACCCAAAATAGACTCTGTGAAAAATGTTACCCTGAATTTCCCTCTCCCTCAGCCTGAGCTCTTCAAACTGTCATCTGATGTGAGGTAAAAAAGGGAAATTATAAAGTGTATTATTAAATACTTTAGATGTTGCCTGGGAAGAGCAAAGTTTTATTCTGTGAAAAGCTATAGCTCCCGTACCAGCGTGGCTGCAGAGCCTGGATAGTTAAATGAAGCCAAAAGTAAACTGCCAGCAGAAACAGAAGCAGAGTATCGTCCTCACCGTTTGCACCGGGCTTCATCTATTCTGTGACAGACAGACAGCTTTTCACCACTGTTCAATACGCCTGACAACTTGAATTTGCCAACCTGCTGTATTTATTATTGGGGTGTCAGGTAAGGGTGTAGACAGACGTGTCTAAACCAAGCCACTACTTCCCTTTACATTTCTGCTCAAAACAAACTGAGACCAAATTAATGACTCCTAATTTTAATAAGGATTTTTTTATCTTCCCTTAGAGCATGACTTCCAAATTCAGATAGTAATTTGTCTAAACCAATGGTCATTCAGAAACGGTACAAATAGCTCTGGGTACTAAAAACCAGCCTACAGGTTACAAAAATATTCAGCATGGTGTCAGAGAAAGAAAAGCTTGAATTCCAATCGTTCAAAGAACAGAAAAAAGCAAAAAGAAGCAAAAGTACATTGATTTTATATTTCATGATTTGATTTAAAAAAAACGGTGGCTTGGTTCGGTTTTTTTATGCTTAGCGTTAGTGATACCGGACCCAGAACAACAGGATTCAAGCTCTTACAGAACGGCATCTGTGATAAAACAAAGACATGAAATTATTTTCAACTGCAACAGAGTAAAACAAGGACTGAGTGCATTTTTCGGCTCCACGGTGTTTCCTAGTAGAACAAATGACGACTAAATCCCTGTACTAGATTTTGCTGGTTCCAAGAGTCACCGGAGTCAAACGGGGAGCACGTCCCCGCAGCACGTGGCAGAGCGGTAACCGGCAGCGAGCCTCTCCACTCTCTGCTGCTCTCAGCCTGGGCCGCGCAGGAGGGCATTTCCAAAACACGTACCCTCGCCCACTCCGCTGCCAGGGAAGTGCTAAAACGCATGTACTATATTTAAATATTTCCAATGCTATTTATCTATTATTAAGAGCAGGAGTAGCTCCGCACGAATAAGAAAAGCAAGCTGTACTGCCATATTCATACATGCTGAAGATAATTCAACTTTACAGTTTTGACATGTGTAGCTTATTAGACTCTTAAGAATGTAAAAACACCATTGGCATTTTTCATATTGCAAGTGTCTGGTAGATAATGGCCGTGCAGATTTTATACAGAACCGTACAAGCAAACTTGCCAAACTTTCATCATCACTCCTTCGGAAACTCTGAGGGGGCCCATTAAATTGGCATTTGGTTTGACATGTACGCAGAATGTGCTTAGCATGCAGAACAAGTATGGCAATAACCCTCTTCTTAACAGCTGTGTTATTTTAGCTAATGATAAACATGTATCTAAAGCCACACAGCACCGCAGCTTAAGTTGGTGCGAAAAGCTTAGTCGCCCCATGGAAAGAGAGGCCATCGCAACAGAGAAGTATTTGGGTATTTATTCTTAACTATGCAATTAATTGCCTCACCAACAAACACAGCCGAATACACAAATTGTTGTTCTAAATTAAGTAAAGTTCATGATCATCTTAGCTTATATTCTCTGACCTTGCTGCATCTTGGTGGAAGCTGCGATTGCATAACTGAGAGAAGAGTTTATTTTCCGGAAAGTTTCCTTACGGTCTAAGAGCTTCGGAGGCCAAAAAGGCTCTTTTTGTCACCGCTGTGGCTCATTCCATTCTGACTACATTCAAAATGAAAAAAAATCTGGACATGTGAAATGCAGATGTTAATGAGAAAGACAGCATATTGATTTGGTGAAGCCATTTAATTTTGACAAACTGCCAAAACAACAATAAAAGAATCGCAAACCTTAAATATTGGAGATTTCATCAGCAACCTACAATGAACAGGGAGATAATGAGTCCCTGGCAACCTCTAGGAAGGGATCGATGCTCTCCATGGAACTGCAGTGACTGGGAATTCCAGACAGCGCCCTTCGATTTTCTCTGAAATCTTATCTTTACAAAGTAAACAAACACGAGATAATAACCTTTAAACTTTTCGCAGCCATTCATAAGCGGATTCATTACTACAGAACAGCAGCTGACGTTCAGTATTAGTCTCTGGTCAATATGTGATACTCCGTGTATCACAAAACTCGATCTTTTAAAAGACACAGGTTGCAAACCCCAAAATCGTGACGCTTTAAGAAATAGTAAAATGAATCAAGGTGCCTCAGAAGCATTTCCCAGCTCTAATCTGCATCAGCAGAGCTGTACACATCCCACCTCGCCATTGAAAACTAAATTTATCATAGAATCAACTGAGTCTGCAATCGGAAGTCTTAAAAAATCACTAAGTATTGCAAAAAACACTGCAGAAACGAATATCTAAGTTTCAAAATGGGAAAAATACCTTTATTTTCAGCATTTTTTTAAAAAGCATGACTAAACTTGGATCAAATTTAAAAATATTTTCTTTTTTATTTACTTGCAGTCAATCTAATTTTGGTTCCTGCGTTCAGAAAAATCTGAAGCAAATTAAACTATGACAAGAGCTTTTAAAGAGCAAGTGCCTGAAACATTACTGGTCTCTACGGCCATGTTAACTACATATTTGTAATCATCCTCAAAATTAAGTTAATAGCTATACAGAGGCAGAATTTTTTCAAACCAACCTTTGACATATCCATCTTCACAGAATTAAAAAAAGATATTTTACTCCAAATATTTGATAAATGGCTTCTAATTCCTTGAAAACAACAGGATTTATACTGCATTAGCCCAGTATTATCTTCAGTTATAATTGTATCATTTTATTACATTGGAGAAAAAAAAAAGAATAGAAATGGTAAGTGCTGCTACATTACCCCCCATATTGTGTTTTTTTTTACAGCAATTTGCTGAACACCTTCAGTAAACACAGTACTTTACAAACCACATAAGAAAGGGTTTTACCCCAGAGAACTTACAACTACAAGCAAACAGATCAAGTACAACAACCCTTCCATTCAAAGGAGATAGGAGGACATTCCTTTTTAATAGATTAGTGTATCACCATTAACGAGACCTTCAAACCACTTCCTATCCCGGAGTCAAGCAGCACCAGAAGTCGAGAAAAAGGGGCACATTTTTCTCCTTGCCCCTCCTTACTCCTAAGGCGCATCTTGAAACAGTGGGCAGATGCACATCAACTCACTTCTCCATCGCAGGCAAAAGGGAAGGGAAGGAAACGTACTGTGTGGGAGACCCAAGGGAACCGTGCCTGTCGAAAGAGCCTCTCCAAAATCCAGGAGCACAAGCTAGGCCCCAAGCTCTCCTACTCTCCTGCTCTTCGTGTTACCCCTGCGTGACTTTCCCTTTGACTCTTGCTGGCTACGCTTTTGCTCTGACGTTTTGCAGCGTCACCTCCACCAAAAACACCTCTCAAGGGAAGAGGTGAAGGAAAACAGGAGGAGTATTTCATGCACGAGAAATAGGATGGGAGCTCATAAGAACACAGATTGAGATGTTTGTTTATATCGTGGGCTAAATATTCAGGTTTCCTTTCAAGTTTACTTCTTTTCATTATTTCTTATATGACATCAGACCCGGAAAACGGCCAATGTAAGGTCTGCCCAAGTCATTTGTTTTCTTTCAAAGTGCCTCCTATTCTTTAATTTTTAGATCAGCAACAAACATCTCCATTGGGTCCTTCAGAAGCTACCACCACACTCACGTAAGAGCATTCATCGCTGGACCGTCATGTACAAACCATTATCCCAAAGCAGAGAAGCCTTGTTTTCATTGCAGGTTCTGCCACCACAGCAGCAGGACCTGCAAGATGCAAGTGCAATTGTTTTCCTTTTAATAAGCTCCTTCACAAATGCAAAAATGATTTTTTTTTCTTTGATAAAAAAACCTAACCAGTCCTTAGCGTGCTCTGCTGAGGCGCGCAATCCTTTCAATTCAAAGAACCCATGCCTCCGTGACCCAGGAAATTTCCTTCATGACCTTTCGGAGCATCATCACACTCCTCCTGCTACTTAGGAGTTACACAATAAATCCATCACCTGCTACTGTCTACATGTTACCAGAATTTTTCCCGCACCTAAGAAAGCAAAGAAGCTGGAAAAAACCCAGTGACGGGACAAATACAACCTTCTGTAGGCAGGCCACCTTTAAACCTCCAGGCATGAGTGGTAGCTCAGAGGTCAATGGCCAAGGGTTGTCAGGGAGGTCGCCTTGGCCTCAGCAGCTTCACGTATGAAGCAAAATGATGTTCAGACTAGAAACAAAATACGTTCTCAAAATTGTGTTTTAATCCTAATCTTCTTTCCACCACCACCCCAATCTCATCCCTCTTCTCCACTCAAAAACCTATTGGAGAAATTTACCCTTTAGCTAGGAGAGAAAAATAAATAAAGCAGTGTAAACCCCAGTAAGGATAAGGTAAAAATGTTGAGTATCTTTAACATCAGTCAATTCCCAATAGTAACATTTAGGGAAAAAAAAATTATTCAAAAAGATGTTCTTTTTAGAAATTATTTTTGATGATCATTTTCAGATTTACCAAATATTAAGGTTTCATTTATAATTGATTAACATAGATTATCACCTTCTATACCCACTGCAGACCAGATTAATTTTATATTCTTAATGATTATAAACAAAAAGTTGGCTATCAATTATCATGAGGTTTACTTGAAAAGATGTACAGCTAACAATTAACAAGGTATCAGCACACTGTAGAGTGGCAATTGCTTATCCATTCACTAAAAAAAAAAATCATTCACGTGTTACTTGTGCATCACAATATACCTGAATATAAACCAGAATGTTATTTTCTCGCCTCCTGCCGATCCATGCCCCCAGCCTGCATTACTAGAAAGAAAATTAGTGACGATGTTTTCTGTGGGTAACTGAGGAAAATGTCTGGAAGGGTTAATACTGAGGTTGGCTTTTGTTTAATGAAAGCAGAGAGAGATGTACTGCATTTCCCTAATAACTCCCAATCATAACGCTTAGAGAAGAGGGAAGATAATTTACCAGGTGTACACATAATCTTTGCTGAATTACCGAAACACTGGAATGAAAAGTGGAAGCTGCTGAAATGGAGGGGAAAAAAAACCCCACATGTAGGTAAAGAATCAAATAGCTTAGCTTGATAATACGGGAAAGTAATTAAGAACTTGGATCAGTCAATTACTGTGAGAGTAAAGTTTTCCTGGAGTAGTTTAAGCTGACCAAACGACCTACGTTAAGCAGAAGTGTCCTACTTTCAGTACACCCAAATATTCCTTTTTGGATGTGCTATCTTGCTAGTCAAGCATACAACCATCATGATAACTTTACAACATATATACCCACAACACCTCAGATTTAGTTTGCAATTTACTTCTGTAAATTCAAGTAATTTTCAGTACCTTTGTCCTGACTGTTATCAAGTCTGTACTACTTTTGTAAGGGTGTTTGGGTTTTTTTTTTAAATCAAATTTATTCTCCTGTTAGACAGCAGCCTTCAAAAACGCCAACAACTGAAAATAAGTGGCACAGTTTTCCTGGCATCGGACACCTAGTTAAGTTTATTGTGTTTTCTGATAGAGAATTTAACAAGAATTTCAGAAAAAATATATTATTATACCTAGTCACACTGGATACAGCTAGTGAGATACTTTATCTACTTTTACTATAAACTGATGTCTGGTTTTATTTTGTTGCTGTTCTAAATTTTTAAATGTCATTTTACCAAATTTTGAGGTGATTAATAGCTATGGCCAAACATAGTCACCTGTGACACACCATACTTGCTCTACCAAACAACAGCGAGTAATGTGAATTATCCATCTTTAAGCCTCAGGGCACTCAACGAGGACTGGACTACAATATCAAGTCCTAGGAGAAGAAGGGGGTTTGGTTCTATTTCATTTTTAAGTTGTATGCTTATAGATGCAAATAAGCAGACAAAAATCAAGGCAAGGGAAATTGCCTTCAGACTCTCAACCCTTCAGAAGGGCTGAGGCTGGATGATGCCCAAGCCCTCAACCAATATAGCTCCCAGCAAATGCCAGGGAACAGGCTTTCCGGAGCACTGGGAAACAGCACTGGAGATGCTGGCTGCTCTTCCACTGGGTTTTCTGACAAGAGGACACTTCAAAGACAGCGCACAAAGCACTAAGCAAGCTTCCAAGCGCCTCGGAAACAGCATTTGGCAGCTCAAACTAGACAAATATCATAGGAATGACCTTGCGTAGCACAGACCTAACACAGCCATGCTATAAGGACAGGAAGGGAGATACCTACACTTTTTTTACACATACAAAGAAAGACCGTCAGGTAGGAAGTCAGGTGCCTCGCAGTTTGCATGGAAGCTAAATCAGCTGGTAACTTCTTTGTGAGCATTTGAAAATAAATTTACTTTCAACAGTGAAGCACAGCAGCAGTGACCACTAATGATGCCTCAAAGAGAAGCAGACAAGAAAACGTAAACTGAAGATACCAAACTTGGAATGATCCGACCTACCGGTCTTCAACAGATCTCAGGAGTGGAAAAAGCAAAGCCAAACAAAACCCAATGACCCCAGACAATGGCTTTCCAAACTTAAATAAGCAACAACCATGGTGCACAGAAACAACTGGCAAAGTATATGCTTGAAAGATGAACTCTCACCTATCCTTTAAATGTCTAGTAATGAAAACATTGGTCGAACAGAAGAACGAACATTGCTTAAATATACTCATAAAAGCAGACTCCGCATGCTTTTCCTTTTTAAGCAAAATTTAGAGAACAGGCCATTCTGGTGAACCAGAACTTCTAAACTAACCAAGTGGGGTCAAGGAACAGTTCTTCGAGAAGAACCAAAAAAGGAAACAAAAGGAGGAAGAGCATTTCCTCTTCGCAGGGCTTCGCTTCAGCCTGCAGTCCCGTAACTGTAGTGATGAGATAAACCTTTTCCTCGCTAAATAGGAAATGTCTCTTTCTCACAGTAGAAAAATTGCACAGACAAATCATCTAGAACTCAGAGATGTAAGTTCGAAATTAAAACAGTTTGCACATCCACGACAGACACACACTTTATAAACAAGTGCAGGACAAGAGGTCATCTATGAATACAAATGTCCAGCAAGACACTAAAAATAGTTGACAAGTCTGATATATTGTGTTACTGCTAAAAGTCATTTGATGGGTTTTTTTAAGCTATATTAACACATTTAAGATTTACGTATATGTTTTATGAGAAGTGTTTATGCATAACCAGGTCTCAACTAAAATTGCAAGAGCATAACAATAGGTAAGCTACTTCAAATTATACTTTAGTTGCACATATTTTATTATTTAATGTTACGTACACAAATTATAAGCTACACTCGCAATATTTCATGAATGACATTAACTATTAAAAGCCTAAGAGGAAAAAAGGCATAAGGTTTTAAATAGGAGGAGATGAACATTACCGCAAAATGTAAGATGGAAAAAATAAATGTAAGATTATAGTTGTATTTTCTTATTATTTAAAATGTCCATCCACTAGCGAGAATAACTATTAACTTTTCTTGGCAAGTGCTTGTATGTAACTACCAGCAATTGTTCCAAGAAATGGAAGCGTTTTTCTCATTAGAAGGTAAAAAAACAGAGGAAGATTGGAAACGAGAATAAGGCAATTCCCAGAACAGGTAACACATTTTGGGGAATACTCCAGTAGGCAGGACTTGAAATCAGATAGCCGTACTAACTCAAAGAGCCAGTTTTAAAGCTTTAAAGCTTTTAACATTTGCTTTTCTTTCCCACTGTCTAAACTAAGACACTTTATCAACCCTATTGATTTTACCCATTAAACCGTGGATTTTGAGATTACAAAGAACAACAGAACGTTTTAGAGCGGACTCCAGCCCCACACGAGAAGGGCGCGCTAGCTAACTTCAACAGACGTGACCTTTAGAAAGCAGTATTATTCACCCTCTGCTTGTGGGCGCTTTGACACATTAGCACTTTGCGAGATCTCCAGGCGGTATTTTATCATCAGGGCCCATCCAGGCATGATGTGCATTTTCACAGTGCATTAGCATATCCAGAGGAGGAACAATGCGGACTGCAATGGACTTTCCTTGTAGGACAGACTTGAAGTGTGAAGAAACTTTACTGACATTCTCACTGACATCCAGGAGCTCCTCTGCATATCCAAAATTCATCAGCATGGAAAACCTAGCACCGTAGACTGAAAAAAACTAATATCCAGAGCAGCTTAAGTATTAGTACTTTAATCCTTGATCTGCTCATAGCCTTATATTCGTAAGAGTTCATCATCTTAACTTTTTCCTTCTTACACTGCACGTTAAGAAAATACCGGTCTATATTCTACATACCGTAAAAGCTGAATGCTGCAGTTTCAAAAGAAATCAAACGTATTTCACCATGTAAACAGAAACCCTGCTTCTCATCTTACATCTGTACCGACCAGAAATAACCCCGGTGAAGTCAGTCAGCACAGGTATACAAAGGGAGGGAATCTGGTCCAAGGAGTAACATAACCCTCCGTACACAGATGCAAACCAGCAAAAGAAAGAGCCGATGAACTGATCCGAGGTCACACAGAAAAAGATGGCAGAGCAGTCTGAAACAGATTTTTCCTCCTTAATCGCTGACCAGTTTGCACTCGATGTTTCTGGTGGTCACTGAATCCTGCTCATCCAAGCAGGGGATTTCCCCACCACGCTTTCAAGGTCATCTTGCAAACAAGGTGGGAGGGCTCAAATCGCAAACAGCAATGTACAGTTACTTCAAACCACTCTGCAGCAAAGTAGCTGGGGGTGTAAAACTAGCTGCAGTCCTAACTCATTATTATTAAAAACATTTGAAGCTGCTTAAAAATAAAATTTTAGTAATCAAAAATTGCTTCTTCTCTTGCCTGTTTTATTAAATATAGCAAATAAACAGAAATATGGGCTACAAGCCAACCTCAAGCCCTTGATCCTGGGCACTTTTGCAAATGTACAAGTGGCTTCACCAGTTTCTGAAACACACTGAAGATGCTCCTGAGGAAAGATTGGTTTTGTCTTCATTGGCACATTTTTGTCAGCTGTAAGACACAACATGAATAGCTCATTGCTTTAAAAAGGAAGGACAAGAGGGATTCCTTACCTTTCAAGTATTAAACTAAGAAATTTGGATTGGTGATTACAATTCTGAGACCCACTCTTCCAGGTTCGGATGTGACTTTGTCAAGGATACGCGTCAGTAGGAAATCAAGAGTTCTGAGGGGTTTTTTTAAATAGTAGATGCTAAGCAAGCAAAAAGAATTTCATCTTACAGAGGGAATCAAACTGAATTGACTGCATCGCAAGCATAACAGCAATTCCCAAAGGACTCACACTAAGAATTTAGCAATTTAGTTTAATATTTTTACAACCAAGCCTCCTATTATAAAACTCAACTTTTCTTAAAAGGCATTTCTATCACCATATCATAGTATGATACATTTTACTCAATTCTGCAGTCACAAAGAATAATGTTTACATTATAAAACTTTGGCTGATGTTACATAGAGAAACAAACTTTAACCTGCACACATTAATTTCAAAATAAATATTGCAAGTTAATGTTCCATCTTCTTTGCTCTGCATCTTTGTCTTTAGGGTTTAGCACTAAGTGATGAAGAAGTTTATCTCATATATAAGACATACTGCTAACACTGATCTATTTCCTCCCCAAAATATCAACAAAAGGAGCCATGGGTCATTGAGCCAAAAAATTAAATGCTGAAATGTACATCCAACAACGTTACCCTTCACTAGCAGATATCCTGTGGAAAAAAAAAAATAGTAAAACAAATACAACTCAAATGTCTAGCCAAAAGAAAACACTGAGAAAAGAACAAGGTGAAATTCAGTCCCACTCTTCAGGACGAAAGGTATCCTGTTACAGCTTCAAATCTTCCGTAGCGTCTGCTTGAGCACAGCTAGAACATGTGGAGAAAATTTATGGTATTTTATCATGGTTGGCTTGGGGGAAGGAAAAGGTTTCCCTGTGAGGTCAGGCACAGGAAATTATTAGCTTTTTTTTCTTCAGTTCTTCAATATGCATTCTCTTCTACTGCTAACATCACAGTCATTTTGCCTGCAGAAAGCTGACCAGTCAAAGCAATACTAAATTAAGGTTAGCTCGCACTACAAACGGGCACTTCAGTGGAAGGTACACCATTTTTTCCAGGTTTGAATATAACAAAGTCAAATTCCAGTCCATATCTGAGCTGGAGGTTTGCACCTGATGAGCTTCGAGCTCCATAAATATGACAAACCAATGCAGCCTAAAGGAAAACAGGGAATATATGTAATTGTACTATGTTTTCCCTCTACTAATATTCCACTTTCTAGGCTCTTTCTTTAGGGGAAGAAAAAAAAGAAGGGGAAGTAAAAGACTAATCAAATAATATACCTCTTATTATACACCAAATAAAATTCATCATGATTTTATCAAAGGGAAAGAGACTGCATTGTAAAAATTAATGGCATTTTCTGAAAGCTGTGTCTGCAGTGTTCTCAGTTCAGACGTTATTCATCCAGCAGCTCAAGTCAGAGCTAAAGACAGATACTAAGAACAGGACATCACCAACCTCACAGGAAAACAGGATAGGAAAACATTTTGGGGAAATGCTGGGGAAAAAAATAACACTTAGTAACTAGAGTGAAAACAGAAAGATCAAATATATGCCACCATCCGGTTCATCCTTTTCTAAGCCCAGTAGGAATTTAAGAGAATTCCTGCATATTGAATTGGACAAAGCTGCGAGCAACTTTGTCCTCAGTTGAAGAGGATTTAGAATAATTGCTGTCAAAAGAGTTGATAGCTTGAATGGCTGCAAGCACAAAACCGCAAGTGTCTTGTAGTCACTGAAATAGGAAAAAGCTGAAAGACATCATATGACGTCAGGTACCTACAGAGATCAACAGGAAAAATAGGTATAAATATGTGTAACTAAAATACATTCACTAAAATATACCTAGGCCTGGAGTCTTTTAACTGTAACAGGATGCATTAAAGAGAATATTTAGAATATATTAAAACAAGACTTTCTAGTAATGCACTGAAGAACACCAGAGAACAACAATCAAGGCACGATGAAAGAAAACATACATATATTCAGAATTATCTGAACCATGACAATAAATAATGAATTAAACATTTTACTAGGCAATACCGCAAGATATGCTATCAAATCTATAGTTCCACTACCCATGCTGGAGTACTTTTTAATCACTAGAAGGATAAACCCAGGGCACAACACAGTAAAAGAGAAAGCAGAAGATTCAAAACTTTAAATGAAAAAAATTTGATCAACCCATCTGTTTTCCTAATTAGTATTTCAGCTATTTAATGCACTTAAATTCAGGCAGGAGACAAGCAATTCTCATTGCCTGCCAACCAAGATCATCAGATCTATAAATCCCTTTTTATTTGAATTCCCTTTTAAATATAAATTCCTTGTGATATATTTCCCCTAGTATGCAGTAATATAGCAATGTGCTTCTATACAGTCTGTCTTTGATCTACAAGTTTGACATGAATACTTTAAATTCGAGTAGTATTTTAGAAAAAACAGCTTTGAAACATGCATCTTTTTTTCCAGATAGAAACTCTGGGCCTTCTGATTGACGAGACCAAACTTCAGCTGTATTGAAATGAAATCCAAACCTAGCATTTTGTATTCTATCAAGAGGGTGGAAACAAAGAAGGACGACTTAAAACAAGCTTCTGCATGTATGAAAGCCGCCACAGCACCGCCACCGATCTCCTTTGGTCACATTACTGCCAAACAGCTACACCCCCCCTACAAAATCCCAGCCAGGCTGATCTCATTTTACTAGAATTTTTTCGGAGGATGACATCTTTGGCAGCAGTCGAACATAGCTCATACAAACACTTTAATTTTTCAAAAGAAAAGGAAAAAGAAAAATCTCTTTTGCAATTAGTAAATAGTTCAACATAAAATATTAATGTACCATCAAAGGCCTGATTATTCAGAATTCTTCATTAGCGCTTTGAAATTTGAAGTTCATTTTGCACTAAATGTGCTTATTTTAGTTTTAGAAATCAGACCGTTTAAAAGTCAGCAACTGAAAACTTAAATGAAACTAAACTAAAAAATCATATAAAAATTCTTTTTTTGTTTAAGTCCTGTATTTTCAGCGTATAGCGCGCTAATTTAATTTCATCCTCAACATTATAATCAGCAATTTCAGACCAAATACCTCATGCTAAAACACAAACTCTTCATCTTCCAAGGTTATTCCTCAGTGTCACTTTTTTATAAATACTGTTAATGTAAAACACTGTCAGTGCGTGGCAAAGGCTGCTGTTATAACCTGGAACACTTCACTAGCGAACGCGAGCTCAGTAAGCTCCTAAGAACTTCCCAGCAGTTACAGTTTAATAAAGCAAGAGTCATGCCCTGATGACCAAGGCTTGATTTTTTAAAAAAGTAAAGCGCATGCACAAGTGCTTCGCTGAGTTTTGGGTTAAGGGGGAGAAAAAAAAAAAAAAAAAAAAGAGAGAAATTGTTTGGACACGTAAACAAGTCAAAAGCACAGATAAAAACCAGAAAGCTGGCAACAGAAAAAGGTTTTGTGACAGAAGTGCAGAATTCAAGCAAGAGCATTCAAATGTACCTCCCTACATCTGAAAGAGGCACCTCAGAACCATGCAACCTCTATCAAGCGATAATGTGTTGAGTGTGCTCTAGCACTGCAATTTGTATTTAATTACAGTTCCACGGTTATTCCTTATTTAAGCTATAATGCTCTCCAGGCAGAACGCATCTCAGAAGGTTTATTGCATAGCAAGGGATGAAAACCATGCTTCTTCAATCACCGGAAGAGCAGCAAAATATCCCGTGTAGTCACTGCTACATTACTGAAATGGCATTTTAAAATATTACTTTCATACACTTTGACTGAAATTCATACATCACATGAAATCAATGAAGAGTTAATCAGAAGTTTAATTTGCATCTAGAGTCTAAGCCTGCAATAATAATTTAATATCATTGAAAATGTAATCAATTTCATAGGTGATAAACAAGGGGGCAAAGGGTAATATTATCATAAAAACACAGCAACTGCCATATTCAATCCTTTGGGATTCTTTAGATCCTGCTATACTAGACACTTATGGTTTACCTAATCAAATAACTTTAGTCAACAGCCATAACTGGATGCTCCAGGAACAAATTAAGACCCATCAGTGTCCACATGTATAAAAACATTCCCTGCTTCACTGATCCGTGTCTTAGACATTTGTTAAGCCTTGAACCACAAGGTTTTGGGGCCCCTCCACTGAAAACTCTTGGCATTTTGTGGTAATTGACATTATTGTTAATATTTCCTACTACAACGAAGTATAGTTTTTGTTAGTGAGGACAACATGATCCACACATCAGCACATATAAGCCATGGAAGACATGCATTGTTCATAGGAATGCATTCAACTGATGAGTTGCCCAAAATTAAAAGAGTCGTTAACAATGATGAAAACTTCCAAGTTCAGAACAATCTCAAAGGGCATTTTCCAATTCCATAAAACTCCAATTTCCTCCAAATAATGAAGAATGCTAATGAATGTGCACTGAACTGAACGTAACACAAAAACACCTCTCTGAAGCCCGACGTAGGAAGTGAAACACATCTTCAGTAATACGGACAAAAATAGAAAGCTAAAACCAAGAAAAAATATAAGGAAAGCATAAAGTCTCCTAACAAAGCAGGAAAAATATTCCCTGCTCCTTAATCACCTTTCCCTCACAAGGCCAAATCAATCCTTCTTGCTTTAAACCAAACCTCATTTCAAAGCGAACTGTTCTATCATTAAGTTGTAGTCAGTCAAGCTCTGCTTCGCTACAAAGAGCACTGTGTTTTAAAAAAAAATTGCAATCAAAATACCAGGTCTTGTGAATTTTCCTTAGAAAGGAGAGCAATCTCATGAGGCCTTGACAAAGCTGCACAATCAAATAAAATAAAACGTAAAATAGGAAAAAGAACTAACTAGTTCACGAGACAATAATAAATTGCTTATACCACACTAAACACAGATGTACATCTAGAAATAGCTGATAGTTACAGGATTTCTGTTTTGTACTGAAGTCCAAAACAGGAGTTCCCTGATCTATATGCCAAGTGGTATGGAAAATGAAAAAGTTTTTGTTGTCTCTAATATACATTTGCTATAAATAAAAATTAAAAATGTATGCTATCAAAATACCACATACTCCAACAAAATTGTTGTTCATGTGCAGGTAGTGAGGATCTAACCATTTTGATACACGGACCCACCTATATCTGGGAGACCTCTCAGCATCCCTAGAGAAGATGCCATCATGCCTAACGTTCAGGCTACATGGATGGCCCTGGACAGGTCTAGTCCCTGTATCAACTGTATGGTTGAGGAGCTGTAGGAGCAGGTCTAAATGAAAGGAAAACAGGAAAGATTTCCTCTTCTTTCATATTTAAAATTACATATTTTTTAAATTGAAGTCTTTGTAAAATTTGCCTTCTAAACCTCAAAAATCTCACCGCTTTACAAAACTGCTGACCCACTGCGGAACATGTTCAGAGATCTCCAACTTCTTACGTAAAGACATCCTTCTGCTGTCACATTTTGGATGTTGGATTTCCTCAAGCGTGCGTAAACACATGTTCATCTGAATTAGCTTAGACAATAAGGTAGAACAGCTTGCTAGAGTGAAGGACCTCAAGTAGTGCTGACTCTTTCATATTTCAAATGAAAATTATTTATTCAACTACACAATGCCAAGTCATAAAACAAAAACCACTGCAAAACACATTCCTATAGCTAACCCTTTTTTAAGTACAGAATGGTGCAACTAAATTAAAATGCAACCTAAAAATGTTATTTTCTTAATACTGCAGGAAAGTAAAATAAAGTATATCCAAGGTCATTTGCATAATAAATACAAAAACAGTATTAAAAAGCAATAGTTCCTTCTAAAATGGCCTAAGAGTCCTTTTCTTCTGATTCCATGAACATCATACAAATACACGCACATAATTCTAAATCAGTTATAAAATCCTAAAAACTTTTATCCATCAGGATAGTCTTTGTAATTTTGATAAACTATTACAACAACATTTAAGAAGCAATTAAAATGTACATAGAAAATGTGCTTATCTATATTTTTTGAAGTTTTTATATTAAGGTTTGGCCTCAGATTTATGTCAATTGAGATAGTAACAGTAAATTTATATATTTAAATGCTTATTTAAAAAAAAAAGAAGAAAAAAGGGGGA
>VXBL01000376.1:177889-237140 GCA_013400195.1 Aramus guarauna | reverse complement strand
AAAGGTAGTATCATGCCCAGAATTTTGGAAGGAAAAGAGAAACTTTCATTATCTAGGAGAGAAAATCTGGCTGCAGTACTCTAACACACACCTGCAATAAAGAATAGAGAGGAGGGGACACGCTAAGCTATCACAGCCTATCTGCAGTATTTATATCATAGAATCACAGAATGGTTTGGGTTGGAAGGCACCTCGAAGATCATCTAGTTCCAACCCCCCTGCCATTGTCAGGGACACCCTCNTTGGTGCAGCCCAGGACATGGTTGGCTTTATTTGGTAATATGGCCATTGCTTATTAGCAAGAAAACTGTATTTCCACAGACAAAACAAAAAGGACACAAACTTTATCAGAAGTTATTAAATGAACACACAGTGAGGTAGTTGAGCTTCATGGCATCATGAATCTGCAGGCTTTTGGCCCTGTTGCTTTTCCTTGTCCCAAAACCAAACTGAGAAATATACGGATATGAATCAAGAGTTCAGTTTTCACATGTATTTTCTGAGGATCATATATTCAAGAGAGCCTGAAATTTACTGGGCCAACTGCAGGAAGTGTTTTTTCAGCCATGCATATTCAAATTGCTGCTCTCTTTATAAATGTTAATAGAAGTGTTGATGCTTCTAAGACTTTTATACAAAAAAATACGAGCTGACTTAGCAGCAGCAAAAATACTAGAGGTATGGCTGGCGTTAGAAACTTAGACGTGAATTCAATTTTTCAAGGTGATCCTTCGGTAAGAGCAAATTTCAGTTTTGCAATCCAGCAGTGAACACCAGACCTCATACCAAATTTAGGGGATAAGCTCTGCAACAGAGTGGAAC
This sequence comes from Aramus guarauna, assembly GCA_013400195.1. NCBI lineage: Eukaryota > Metazoa > Chordata > Aves > Gruiformes > Aramidae > Aramus > Aramus guarauna. The sequence continues at coordinate 236,318 of VXBL01000376.1, read as the reverse complement.
AACATTTGTCTTCTGTAATCACAAGGCCCCGTGTTTTTAAGATTTACAGTAATTAAACTAGAAAAGGTCACTCAGTTGAAAAAGTTCACAATTTGGGCAAGACTCAATGACAAAATCTTTCCCATCTATCACTAATCTTTTATACACAACAACTGTCACTTTGACAGAGTGTCTCTGTCAGCCCGCGCACAATTATACACAAGAAGATTCCGCCTTTATCCTCTGGAAGAGTTCATGAGCTTTGGCTTGCAAAACTCAGTGGGACAGAGCCACAAAAAAGAGGAAGAGGAAGCAAACCCTGGCACTCCTCAGGACTTTGCTGTCATCTCTTCAGGAAACAACTTCTCTGCAGTTTAAGAACTCCTTCAGATTTAACTTAAGGATTTCAGTATTGACATTCTGGACAAAAAAAACATGTATATTTTTACAGCTAGGACAGAGACAGAAAAAACCCACCTTGGTTCTAATCCCTACCTTTGAAAATTAGCTGCAGTGTGACATAGGACAAGACAGCTTTTATGTCTCTGTTTCCTCACAGGTTATCCAATAACATTGTTACTCCTCCAATTTTTGAAGACTTAAGACCCTCTACAGAGCCTACTCCTTTCTCATCCCATATCATGCCTTGAAAAAAATGGGACCAGAAAGCATTTCCTACTTCTTCAGACTCTTTACACCAGCCAGCTAAAAGGCCCTAACAACACTTCTGCTTTTACAGGTACCTGATGAGAGTTTGATCTGTCTTCAGTTCAGTTAGGAATCTGAAAGGATGGTGAGGCTTAGCCCCATGTCCCGAAGTCTTTCCTGAATCTGAATAATCCTCCACGCATAACCCAGAAAACCGTTCCCTCTCTGAATCTCCTCCAACTTTTCTTATCACGTGGAAAACTTTTTTCCCCAAAAAGTCTGCTCCCTCTCAGGTGTTTAACGGGTGATTTAAAAGGAATAAAAAGGCTGAGGAGAAAAAGGCTCCTACCCTTCGCATCACAGTGGACTGCACGGGATCAGGAGGAAAGCCCGCATTGCAGCACAATGCTATCAAACCTTTGGGCCCTTCAAAGGCTGCAGTATTGCCTTCCTATCGCTGGAGGAGGTGAGAGCTTGAAAAAAAAAGTAAAAATCACACAACCTAACCAGTCTGAGAACAGTGGGCTTAAGAGTAAGCGTTCAATCAGCAAAGACGCTGACAGAGCAGATGAAAATAAAATGCTTTCAGAATCTTTCACAATCTATTTCTGGATCAAGTTCTCAGCTTCATATGGTTTTCTGCCACTTTGAACTACACCTTAATGTAGCTACCTCTTCAAATGGTATTCAATATATCAGGCACAAAGAAAAACTACAGAAAATACCAGAAAAAAAATCCCACAACTCCATATGAACCAAAGCACATGTGGTGTTACCGTTCAGCCCAGACCCAGGAAGTGTTCCCCATGGAAACACACTTATTTTAAGGACCCTTATCTGCTCCACGACATAAAGGAGAACACCACAATCTAGCATCCTGCGTAAGAAACCATACCCACAAGTAGAGGAACTAACAGACATACTTCAGTATATGCTAGAAATCTCCAACAAACTCACCTCCAAGACAGTCGTGCAATAGTTCTCTCTCAACAAAACCCCACAATCAGACTACAACTGCATTCATTTCCCTTGTGATATGCAGGCTTTCAGGATATATTCCTCTTTTGTTCTGATCCTCCTCTTTTCCTTTTTCCATTAGGATGCTACAGATGGCAAAGGCTAAAAGGAAGCGTGTAGGAGCCAAAGGAACCTTCAGTCTAAAGACAACTGGTACAAAATGAACTTCAGAACGGCAAATTAAGAGGAAGTTGGGCAAATTCAGTGTTTGACCATCTTCAGAAAATAGAGCATAAGCCTTCCTGTGGGAAAGCTTCTCCATAGTAACTAAAACAGCAATCTGAGCATTGACTCCCTGTCAAAAATACCCTCAACATAAAAACAGAGTACAAAAGCCTCTTAAAAGCAGAGATTTCAATGACCCAAAAAGAGGACAGGAGGAAGCTCCTCTAAGCACACACAACTTCACTGCCACTGATCTATTTTAATAGTAAGGGAATGACAGACAGAAATATAAAAAAAAAAAAAAAAATTAAACCACTATTTAATATGTACCAAATACTATTATTATTATTATTATTATTATTATTATTATTATTATTATTATTATTATGGCAACTAGTAAATTAGTGATAGTGCTTCTCCAACAAGAGGTAGGATCAATCCAGCTGACCCTCAGCATTACAATTAGGGATCAGAGCACAGTCCATCCCTTAAAACTCTGCTAAGCTTTAAACTTTGATCTGAATTTTTTCATGCTGAGTCTCTGCCTTATTTTTTCAAGTATTTTCATTTCAGTTACAACAACTCAGCTGTTTCACAAAGGAGGACAAAGAAAAATATGTTGTTTGGCCCTTGTTAAAAAGACAGACTTCTTTTAAAAGAAAAGTTTCAAAGACTGATGCTTCCAAGAAAGGGCGTGGGGTAGTTTTTGGATAAGGAAAATACCTTCTGTGACCCTCAGGGATAATTTCTGAATACAGCTAACACAGATTGCTCATGTTCTTTAAAACATAGCTTGAGTTTTGCAGCAGAGGTCTCAAAATGGTCTGGTCTGACAGAGCATCCCTGCCTCCCTGCACCACATGGAAGCACCACTGAAGGAACGGACACCACCACAGAGAGCAAAGTAGTCGAAGGAAGAAAGGAGAAATCCCAGCTATGGCTTCCTCCTGTACTCATCAGGACAAGCTACCATTAGAAGGTATAATTTTGCAAATATACATAGTAAGGAATCTGCCTCTTAAAGAAGAGGGGAAAAACAGGAGTGGTGGAGTGCTTCTAACACTGGAGTCCAAAATTCTAGTTAACCAACAATTCAAAGATTTGAAGTGCGGGAAAAATTCCATACAAGTTATCAGGGTGCAACACTTCAGTGCATCTCTATCAAGAGTAGTCACATCATGCCTTGCAGTTTTTCTTAGGACTCGCGGCATATAAGAAACACTATATACATGGCAGTCACCAAACCAGCGCAGGAATAAAAGGCACAGTCGCTACCGTTAATGCTGGCGCATCATACAGAAGACTAGACAATAACAAGGACAGTAGGGAGAGAGTAAACTTACTATATCGCCAACTTTCCTTTGCCTCTCTTGTATGGGGAGTCGATGAGTACGAAAAAACAGGTTACTATCATTTTCCCTGTCATAAAAACCACAAAGTGCTATCACAGGAAATGACAGGGACAAATGGACTAGGGACAAGGACACTGCCATAAAGCTGGCACTGTGAAGTCCCATGGTTTGTTTTTTGTTTAATATTTTGTATGTTATAGCAAGTTTCCCTAAGAACATACAGCTGGGATTCCTACATTTCCATTATGGCAGGTCACTAAATTAGCACAGTTAAATATTAAGATTTTCCTATGGCATTGAAGAAAAATATTCGGAATTGTAAGTGAAAAAGGATGAACATTTCACACTGAAAAACAAGCAGTTTAAGCCAATGTTGCATCATAACGTAAATCATACTTAAAGTACAAGGAATAATAATTAACCTTGATTCATGAAATCCACTGAAAGATAAATTTTATGCTTATAAATTAGAGATCTCCCGAACAATCAGGCATTTTCATCTAAAACGTTGGGGGATAATATGAAGAGGAATTCTTTCCATTTATTATGAAATTTAAAAAAAAATACCCAAAACAAAACACAAAAATCCCACAAAACAATCCCCACATCACAAACCACCATATTTTTCCCAAGCTCATTACATGCAATCTTGAAAAAACTGTCCAACCTTCAAAGAATATTACTACATAGACCTTTCTTACAATTTTTTTCCTTACTTTCAAGTAATTTTTCAACTGATCTCATTTACAAACTTACTAATTGAAAACGTTAGAGGAGCCAAGAAAGCAACATGATGCAGCATAAAATCATGCAAAACCAATTAAACTGCACAAAATTGTCAACACATCCATTTTTTGAAAAACAGCCTTCCCCATACCAAGTATCTACAAAATAAAACCTCGATGAATTTTCCTTAAAAATCCCAGATCTCTTCCTGCTCTACAGAATTTGAAATGATCATCCCTAACTTCAGAACAGTTCATTTTTGTGAGGCCGGTTTCAGTTTCAGGATGGCAACTGTGTGGTAACCGCTTCTCTTTTTTGTTGTTTTCAATTTCTAAACATATGCTTTGATCCCCTTGGTCTTGCTGGTAGAGCAGTCGCCTCACACATACAGTCTCTCTTTGAAGCCTTCCAGCAGTGCCAAGAAAGAAGCAGGCTGTGGCAGCAGGCACAGTATTCTCCGGTTATGCAACAGATTAGATCATTATCAACAAAACTGGCTGCCTCCAGCAGAGAACAGAAATGGGGAATTCGAGAACAAGTTTTGCTTTACTTTCTGAATTAAGCATGGCTGCTTGGTCAGTTTGAAAGGAGCAAAAAGTTACCTGGAATTAAGAGCTGGTCACATCACAGAAGATTACTCTTTGGTGAAAAGCTCTATAATAAATAGTACTGTCACATTTATCATTCAGTTCTGTTCCTTCCTTGGCAGGCAAGTTTTCCCATTCATTGTGTAACACGAAAGAAATACTTGGCTCAAACTGATGCCAATAATTTAAGAAGCCTGGTTTAGCCACGTAAGAATAAAGTGGATTTCATTCCCCATAGCTGAATGACCAGGTACCAACAGGAGGAGTTTGGGTTCTCGTGTACCTGCAGAGCGAATCTGTGCCTCTTTCCTACAACATATTCATTTGCCCATGGTTTGTGCATGTGGATATCCTACACATCATCGTCTATCACATTTCCCTCTTCTCTAGTTGCTCCAACAACTTTTACATCATCAATTATGATGGCTTTCAAAGATCCTTCAGCTCAGGATTTCACTTCAGTTAAAGGATAAAGAATCTACTAATCCATCATGGAGATACGGATTTTGAGTCTTCATATATAGCAGAAAAACATATACTTTAATTTCTTATGGAAATGCCTCGTACAGCTCCATCACTGCGCAACTGTGTTTTCCATTTGTGTTTTCCTTACAGATAATTGGGAAAGAAGTGTTACACTGCTCCAAGCAAATCCCTTGAGTCAAGTTCTGACAATGAACCTATCGTGAGAAGGAGAGATTACGTAACATCGAACAGATTAAACTATTTGTTGTTTGTATGTAAGACTTCAATCACTGAAGCTAACAAACGCAAATAGAAACAAATGGAAGTTTTGAGAAGCCTAACTAAAAGCTTTTATAGTTTCCACAAAAGACATTAAGAGTATTTAGACCTTGGACATAGGAAAAAAATAAGTACAAACCAGTTTAATATAAAAAAGCTAGATGGTTGCTCTTAATAAGAGAAACTATTCTTACAGGGCTTTAATGTGTTAATTCCAGATGATTATAAATTTGTAAACTTAGCACTACTGAAGTTGGGTTTTGCTTTTCAAATTTCCACAAAATTAGCACTGAAAAATGTTGTGTGTCTGGTTATATTACAAGATAAATGTAACATTAAAAATAATGCTACACAATAAAATAAGGATTATTAAGTATGGCAGAAGTTACATGACCAGTGTAATTTGTTTACAAATCCGTACTAACATTAGATGAGTGACTTAAAGAAAATCTAGAAATCAAAAGCTCTGTGTTTTGGGCTTTATCTGCAGGAGGTATTTTCCAGACATGAGATTTTTTAAAATATCTTATACATCTGGAAAGTATTAAGGCAAAGGAATTATGAGCATAATAATGAGCTCTTAGGACTCGTTACCATCCTTGTTTAACACTGAAGAATCAGAAATCTGCATTCTACTGTCTTTCTTACGCAATCATACAATACTTCATTGTATGATGTGACTCTTTAGAAGCACAGACCTAAACAAAATTAGCTGGACTGCCTTCATCTCTATCTTTATTCAACAGTCAATAATAATTAAAAACTATACATGAGAAAAATAACTGGCATTTCCCCCAAATCATGCCAGAAGAAAAATCACTGATGAGTCAAGTTAGTGTACAAGTGGGACACAAAGTATGATTCATAAGTCATTGCTTCAGGTTTAATTTTTGAGAGAGGAAAAGCTCCATCAATAACGTACAACAGAAATGCAAACTCTCACTTTCATTACAAAAATATAACATCAAATTAACTACGTCTTTTCAGTTCTGAATATGTCTGTTATGTATGTTCATAACAAAGGTTTAAAGCCAGGACCAGTAACCTTCAGCAACTCCTGCAGGCAGTGAAATCTTGCAGAGGACAGTGAACATGTCGGACCACATTCCTAAGCTGTCTTCTACACGGCTGCGGGCGCAAGCTCTGGTGTCCACCACGGGGGCAAAGGGAACGGGGGGTCTTTCTGACAGAAACCATAACGAAAGACTCATTAAGGCGCAACTCAGTCACTGCCAGCATCTTAAATAATACAAATTTATAAAAGCAGCTGGGATTTAGTAAAGCTGCTAAATTTGCCCTTTTTTTTTTTTTTTTTACATATAATGTAACTAAAAAAAGTAAAGAAAGGAATCTCAGTCCACTGAGAAGATGGCAGAGGAACCCATGGGCACACGAAAGATCACCACTGCTCCATTCAGACAACAGCTCAGATGCTCAGCACCATGTCAAAAATGACCTCTGTGCTTCAGCTTTTATGGCAAATTGGTTTTCAAGTGCATTCTCCCTCCTCTGCCCTTCATATATACCTACTTTCTTTCTTTCCAACCCACACCCAAAAGAGAGGCTCTGTGAAGCAATTCCAGTTTAAGCCCAAAGGACATTTATTACAAGATTATTTTTAATATTTAAAGCATAGTAGAAAAAAAATACAGAGGTCTAAACCTACAAAGCAAAAAAAAATAAAGATCGAGAAGCCTTTTTCATTAAGGAGCTAATAAAATAGTAAAAGCATCTAAAAAAACCTCCTCCTTCAAAACCCTGTATGACCTTGCTGTTCAGTCATATCCTTCAAGCTGACCACTGAAAGAAATGTAAAGTAGTGCTCATTTTCCCACATCTCCTGTCACAGGCCAAATGACAGCTCTGACAGTGGAAATGGATTTGCAAAATATTTTAACCTCGGTTACAAAAAATGGGACAAATTTAAAAAAAAATAAATAGCCATGCTGCTGTTTAATGACACATCATACTTACACTGCAGAAAACATGCAACGAGATTAAAGTTCTAAAATGTAGTTGGATTGAAAATGTATGTTCCTTCACCTACATTCTCAATTAGCAGGCCTTTAAAGAAAGATTATCAAAGACACTCCAGTAGGTGTGATCTGAAGACAGAATAAGTGAGCACGACCTTGGGTTCTCCTTTCGTATTTGGTGGCATTTCTTCTTTAATATTTTAAAATCATCAGAACAGTAAGCACTAACATGGACACTGCCTATTATACATACTTTGGCAAAGGGTGATGAAAATTACTTGAATTAGTGTCTTTTGTTTTATGTGCTTATTTACATTCCCCTCAGGAATAATATATTACCAATGTCACTGCTATGAGTAAGTAAGTGCCATATCAATAACGATCATTTATTAATAAATACTTCACTCGTTCCGTGAAGTTAATCTTCATATGCACCCGTGAGGCAGGAAATTATTAGCTGATATTTCCCCTGGGGAAGCTGAAGTCATGTTACAGACTGTCCTAGTCCATGCAGTGATTCAGGTGTCAAAGCCATAAGTAACAAAGCGTAAGAAATCCTGCCTCCTAATCCTACATTCTGATCACTGAATTTTGCCCATCTCATAAGAAGGAAACTATCAGGATGATGCTGTCTGATCATAACTGAAATGTAAAATTAGCATTTATTAAAATGCTGTTAAAAGCTTAAAGATAATATTGCCATTAAAAGGGAAACAAAAAACCCCATGATTTATCACCTTGTCTCCTCTTCCATCTTCCAAGGATGTATGGGTGATAACTGTTACAGAGTTACTGTTCCTTCAGATTAACACAGGTCTTTCTTTGGAATTCCTTTTATATGGAACTTGAGAATGTTTTCTCTGTCTAAATTTATTGACTTCTCTTTACCTGGCTCCTAGTCCTCAGACACTCCTCTATGTCTGAACATGAACTGAATGCTTATGAGGAGATATTACTACTGTTGCCAAGAAAAGCAAGATAATAATATTAAGAGATTTAAAAAAAAAAAAAAAGAGATGTTTTGCTGCACAACACAAATTTACTGCTCATTTCCCCAGTCTGTTTCTAATAAAATTAACACAGCAGTGAGCACATGAAATGCTAGGCGCTCCTCTACTTCTACAGTAAGAGTGCAGTGGTTGTCTTCAGAAAGGGAAACGTCTTGTGGTACTCACAAATTGCAGGTGCATTACAACAGTAGGATTCTATCCACATGTTAAAATGCTTATTTCCAGCACGTCTGAATTAGCACAGTAAATGTTTCAAAGCTTACAAGGATACTGACTTGGAGAGCTCCCTTTAAAACTCCTAGGAAGCGTATGGATAAATCCCTTAACAAGCTTTCGTATCTCCACCCATGAGTTAAAAAAATTAGGCTGCAAATCTTGCAAGACTTCGAGGGCTCTGGATTCTCATTTGTCCAGAAAAAACCAAATCATCTACCTTTACTGTGTGCAGAAAAGCATTTCTGCTATCAATCAGAATCCAGAAGGTGAGAACTTGAGAAATAGTGAAGTTCTAATGAATTTTTTAAAATTGGTTAAGAGCTTTGCATAGAGATTTGAATGAGTTCAGGGGGTTGTGCAGACTTTTTTTGATCTCAACTGTCAACTGCTTGCTTGTTCTGAATGTACTGATGAGGAAATCCTCAGTGTGCGCATCAACAGCAGCCTGCTGCAGGAACATCATTAGGAATGTTCCAAAAACAACTTCAGTGCCTGAATAATGCTTTCCTTTCCTCAAGTTCCTTAAGATTAAAGGAAATTAATGGGACAGATTCTCGTGAGCATGGACAATGCAACTCTTCTATATGACCACATCCAGTAACACCCATGTGTTCATTTCTCAGCTGATCGAAGACCAGCTTCTACTAGTACACTTGTTTCTTCCTACAGTTAACGCTCATTTCCACTGGCTCTCTAACAATTAGAAGACAACGTGCATCACTGCAAGTGCTACAGGCCTACAGACCACAGCACAGACACAGGAAACCCTGCTCATGTCCGCCATGAATTTCCAGCTGAAAGGTGAGTAGACAGATCAAACTTCACAAAGTCTGAATACAGTTCTCGTGCCATATTTTTGCATATGAGTTGTGCCAATACAGATGTTATTAAAAGCAAAGGAATAAGGGCTGGAATAGCAACAGAATCATATAGGCTATGAAAATCGTACAAGCAAATGTCAGCCCAAAACGTACTTGCAGCAATAGATTAATTTCATCATCTTCCATACAGGCAAAAAAGCAACAAGTAACATATTCCTCAATACAAATACTTCTTGTAAGCCTGGAAGCAAGATTAAACAGAACATGCAGGATGAACCCTTCACAGAGTGCTTCAAATGACTTCTGAATCCTCACCTCGTTTTGTGGGGAGTTCCACTGAGCGCAACGGGAATATTCTTGTGCGCTTTGTGCAAGGGTGTTTACAGGATCAGCACTCAATTGCTGACCCACTCTCTTACTTGTGCTCAGGAACTGTTCCAAACCAAACATGAGAGAGTGGTGTCTAATACAGCAACACATAGTTTCAAAATGAATCAAATGCATAATCAATTTTAAGTGATGAAATTTTGCACTTAACTGAATGTCAAAGGTCCCCAAAGCTCAGCTCTAGCCCTTCAGACAATCATCTAGATTTCTTACTGCCTCTCTACAAATCAGTAGTGACAGACAGGTAACCTCAAAGCCACTATCACAGAGCTCAAGAGCTAAATGCTGCTTACAAAAGTAAGTACTTCCAGAATTAAAATAAAATCACGTATATTGTTGATGATAGTACAAATAACCAAAGTAACACAGGAAGTCTGTGCTTTTCTGTTTTAAATATAACATTTTTTTCATAAAGGGATATGTTTGCTTGTATGTGAGAAAGGAGAATGAAAGTGAAGGTCCCTCTCGCTTCCACTGTGTGGTACCCAGTCCAGTGTGTATAACAAAATGGGATCCAACAAATCTTATCCCCTAAAACAGATTTACTGAATCTCACATTCGTTCCCCAGTCACAGCAGTCAAAATCATTATTAGCTTCTAAAAAAAAATTATTTGATGCTTATGAGCATATGCAACATTTTTAAAGGTGATACAAAAATTGTGTCATTATCTTTTAAGTTCTTGCTTTAAAAAACTACTACTAAAACTTTTCCGTAATACTTCTTACAATGTAGATACACAATCTCTTCTGTCAATGTCAATAGAGCAGTCTTTGATATGACTTTCTACAAAAGCAAGCCAGCCACAAAAAAGATATATAAATAGTAGAAGACGCATGTGTCCGTCATGCTTTATCTTCTCTCCATTGATGACTAATTCCTGAAATTTGAGCAATCCACAGAAACAACTTCTAACAACAAGAATTTCATGTCCGCAAAATCCTCCTCGAGGGTCTCCAGAGAACAGGACAACCTAGTGCTTCATGGAACAGACTCCAAACCACTGAAGCAAGCGCAAGCTAGATGGGAAGAGTTAAATAAAGCTGCTAAAATTCAGCAGCATTGCAAGCTATTCCAGACTACGGTGACTGTAACCTACACTGGGTGTCCTCTGCATAAGCACCAGTGTGACTTTGTGGACTGCTGAGACTCAGTCTGTTGCAACTGGCATAAGTTGCCACAGGCGAGTAATCACAAGAAACTGACCTTGGCAAAAGCACATTTTACACTTCACTGCTGTTCAACTGTGTTATACTAAAGAGAGAGCAAGTGAGCACAAGCAGAAGGGGGAGGGAGAGAGAACAAAGGGGGATAGACAGAAAACCTAAAAGTGATCGCAGCCATTTTCAGCTTTACCTGCATTTAAGATTTCAAGAGAGGTACATCACCTCCAGTGCACGTCGCAATCCACGTGGGTTTACATCAACTCTGCAGGGTGTAGTCTGTAAACCAGTGGGGTCTGGGGTTTTTTGGGGGGAGGAGGGGGAGAAAGAAGGGAGTTTAAGTACTTAATTATGAATTAATACCTCAAAAAAATCTCCCCAAAGTGGGGGAGGGGAAGTATTTTCCTACCACTGGATTACTGAATAGATGAGGATTTTTAAATTGTTCTTTCCTCCTGTTTGGCTACACCTCTTGAGAGTACATTTTGGAATCAGCTGCAACCAATAATGACTAAATGCATTCCATGAGGTGTGCAGCAAGATGTCTTAGTCTTGATTTCTAAAGTTTCAGCTCAACATTAACTTCAAAGACTTTTGCAACAGCCCGGCAGCAATTTGCATGAACTTGTACGGTAGAACAAGTGCACCACTGCACATACAGTTGTGTCTCTCCTTCCTTAACCATCTTTGGTCTCCTTTGGTTTGGATCAGTTATTTCCTGTCAAATCTTTTTCTTAGCTCCTGCATTAGATTTTTTTTGTATTGATTATCATATCTCCAAAGAAAGAGGACCTGGCAGAGCAAGATGGCACAGGATCCCATCATTAGCGCTAATCTGCATCCTGCCCAGATTTCACAGCAAGTTTAACACAAGGATCTAAGCTTGCGGGTATGCTGGGTTTCCAGGACATTCAGTGATTGAAGCAAAACATGCACAAGCTTTGTACGAGTTCCAAAATACCCAATTGCTCTCCACTTGGGAAGTGCACAAGGTATGCAAGTCTAGACAAAATAAAACTACATGCATTTTACATTTCAGCTTCCTTACCACTCTTAGGTCAGTGACCTAAGGATCAGAGCCCTCTAAAAAAATCCCTACTACATGCAGCTTCTCTTCCAAATCCTGAAGGCAGCTTTTCTCCTGTGTAGACGGTTTCTCCATTCCTCATCTGGTTCCACAATTAACTCAACCCCCCTGCTACAAAACCCAGCCTTTGTTCCTCTCAAACATCCAAACCTTTCACATCTCAGTCTTCACACAGTCTCCATTCCTCTGTTACAACTCATCGTTCTCCACTTCAGTCCTCTAAATGTCATTACCACCAGTAGGCTGAAGAAAAGTGGCGGTTTTTGGACTCAGCCATGTTATTACCTTGAACCATTCCCATCTGACAGGGAGCCCTCATGGTTTAATGACCTCCACTGTCACTGGCCAGGGAGATACAAGACTCAGCCCTGACAGCAGATGGCTGATTCACACACACTGACGTTCAGTGATTCAACAATGATATGATCACGCTTAGCCTATGAATTATAAAAACAGCAGTTCTATGAAGCATGACTTAAAATTTTCAAGGGACTGAACTATTTCCGAGTCTGAACTTTAGATCTGGGTCAAAAAGGTGTCAGCTATGGATGTGCAGAGTTTTAATCATCTCACCAGATTGTATCTCTCTTTCTCACAAATAAATGATGTTTGGAAGGCCCACAGGCATGCTTTATGACAGCATGGTAGGACTCTGTCATAGGGGATGCACAGGCCACCAAAACGCTCGCTCCTGTGCAGTGTGTAAGAAACTCTTGTAGGGTCTAGGCAGGGAGTAAACTAAAGTCTGTCATATTTTGCTGACTGTGCACTTGGGCACAAAATCTAATTATTAAAAATTTTATTGACTAAGTCCTATAATAATTAGTTATAGTAGATGAAAAAAAAATCTGAGAGAGTGCACTAGTTCTGCAGTAATTACTGTAGGTCTTCAGGTTTGGCTATGATATGGTCACTGTTTCTCACAAAGGAGCACAGCAAAAGAAAGAAAAGGTACTCACATCCTCAGGAAGGGTGAATGCTTATTTTTACTAGCCCAAAAGTAGACCTATCTTTTTATTATGGGAGAGCATCCTCAGTTGAAAGCAAGAATTTGACATCTCTTACTTTTGCAACGTATATCCTAAACAACAGGTTATTGAATTAGTCTCTCTCTTTGCTGCGTGCTCTGTCTCTCATACTACACCCTTTTTTAAAAGTGTGTGTCACTCAATGCTGAATGAGCCATTTGACTTTATAGTTCAGCAGCTAGGATATCCTCCTCATTTTCAAGTAATTTTTCTCATTAGGTAAAACAGAAACATTACCTGGTTCTTCTACATCCAGGCACATAATTACCAATATGCTGGCTACTGTGGGCATCTCACTTCTCTCCCTCTTCCTTCTCCACCTCTTTCACCGAAGAGAATTCCTTAAAACCAGTATGTTTCCACAAAAAAATACCAGGGCTATAAAATCAAAATCTTCCAACATCTAAAAATTACTAGTAAGGGATATCTAAAGCTCTGTATATGGATATGTATCTATACACACACACCAACAGATACGTATATATAATTGCTGTAAAATATGTATCAAAAAGATCATGATGCTGTAGTATGGTATGGCTGAAATGTTACTGGCATGAGATTAATTTGACCAAAGCATTCCTCTACTGGAAAAAGATTAGTTTGTTTTAATTACCTTTTTGGAAGCGTTTCACAAAGAAGTCTTGTCTAATTTAAACTCATCCCATATGACATAATGATATCCTCGAAGTCCAGAGAGTCAGGAGATTCTTCCTTGTCCTTCTAGTTGTGAATATTGAGTGTGATCTACAAGAAAAAGAAAGTGCAGAAAAAAAGTTTGGTAGGCAATCCTTTCTGTTCTCAGTGGGTCAGTATTTTCAAAATCCTTATAGAACACTACACTGACTTCAGAAGATCAATCAATTAATCGCTACTGGGTTGCCAGAAGGAATTCAAAGTAGATTTGTTCTTCCCTGTGTACCTGAGCAAGCCGCACCAAGGATTCATTTCTCCATGTCAGATACTCTGTCTCTCTCTTTAGTATCTTAAACACAAAGATATTAAAGTGAGAGGCCTGATGTTCTTTTGCTTCTTTTTAAAAAAAGAACACTGTAACGTATTGCGATTTCTGTTATAAATTGAAATTTATCATCGGGGAATTTGTAACCTTTTTCTTGAACTCACCTAAGAGAAAGGTTACAGCTTCTGTGCTGTGAAGTGCTAATATACTTCGCAAAACCTATAGCAACCCCTGAAACATTAAGTAAAACCATTAAGAACATAAAATACCCTCTCTCCTATTAGACACTTCAATTAATTGACAGCTATTGCTGGATAAGTACTCAACAGCTTTGTCAAATAAACATGGTTTAGTCTAGGAACAGCTGTGAAAAGTTCAGCAAACTTTATTCTCCGCAGTATTCTGCTAACTCTGGGATTTCCACTTTTCTAGAGAACATCACTTTTTCTGGATAGTGTTGTTGAACACGTAATTTTGCAGATACTCACGCTGTATAGTATCAGCTCAATCTTTCTGGTTCTTTCAGTAACAGCAAGCAAATTCACAAAAGCTTTGCCTCAGATTTCACAGGCATGTGTGTGCCTCTCTCTCAGTACCCAGGCCGCCGTGCCAATATGTAGGATTAAACTTTTTCCAAGGTTGAATAAGCCACCATCTGTCTATCTTGTGCGGTGCTGTGCGCCATCCGGGAGACTTGTCCCTTAGAGCATGTTTCTACCATATGTCACTCCTGAGTGATCAGTTATGCCAAGACATTTGGGAAAAAATGACTAAGTCGAGCTGGAAAACCCTTTCCGAATTCCAGAGGAGGTTTGCCAAGCCTGTATTTGCAAATAACTTCGCATCCACCGATCTTTGCATATATTGTATGTAATGATAAATAACCTTTACCCAAACAGACAGAACAATTATTTGGATGGTGTGCCTGCCCTGCCTTGTCCAGAACACATGGACTTTTTAATAAGCCAAGAGAATCAGGTATGCTCCATCTTCAGGAAAAATACAAGGAATTTTTACAAAAGAATCACAACTTTTACAATAACTAAGTTAAGAAAGGAAAAAAAAAAACAGACGTGAAGAATGTATTTCAAGAAAGGCTCTACTTGGTATTTTAAAGTCACAACAAATTAGTAATTTCTTTCAAAATACTCAACTAAAAATACCCAAAGCAACTGAATGCAAGGCTTTTTCCTAATAATAACTGTATCTAAAGTGCTCACCTGCATGCAAAGTGATCATCTAAACTAAATGTTAAACCGCTGATATATCACAGCTCATGCAATTAGAATTCATCTAATAAAGAATATGACTCTATCCCATTTTAGATTTAAGGAACCATTTTATGTTCCAATTCCTCAATTATTAAATTAAAACTCAAGCCAGCATTCTTCTTATGGCCAGCGCAAGTCTGCTCATTTACATAACTGACTTTCAAGGGCACTTGGTTACACAGCAATTAATACCAGCAAAGAATCTACCAGATCTGCTACTTAATGTTAAGGAAGACATTCTTGAGAACATTAGAACATGATAGAAATTAGTAAGTCATGATTACAGCCTCCTTGATTAAGTTTAACATGGGAAGGAAATCTATTCCTAAGGGCAACAGTAGGAGTATGAAATACCAGAAGACAAATTACAGGTGACAAAAGTGAGATGAGGAGCAGTACTGAAGTCCAAGGGAGAACATTCACAGGAGGGTCTTGCATCTGTGTTTTGCCTTCAGAGTTTGGACAATCATTGAAAAAAAAGGGAAGATGTGAAACAAGAATTCCCTACAGCCCATTGGGATTTGTAGAACAAAGGGCAACAAAAAGGAGAAAAAGTTCATGTTAGAAGAAGAAAACCAGTACTGAAAAGAGGTGATTATTAAAATAAATGAGGTAAATTATCACCTCAGAATGGATTACTTTTTTTTTTTAAAAAAAAGGTATCTAATTTAAGCAGTCTCCCTATGCACAAAGAGTGCAGCTTGCAAAGCTGAGGGTATTTCAGTCAGGTGACAGGTAACAAATTAATCTATGATGTAATGAAAGCCTCATACTGCAACACTGACTTGTGGAATGAAGAGAGGAAAATAAATATAGAACAGGCAAAAAAGGACTACTTGCCTACATAACACACTGAACTATTTTGAAGCCAGCATATTTTTTGAAGGGCTCAGCTCCTCCTTGGCCCACTCCAACAGCCTGAGGCATTCCCACTGCTGGGCCCAGAGAGACTGACTGGAGATGCTGGTTCCACAGCACCAACTCTCTGCTGACTCTTCTTATCCCAATGGGAAACCTTTAGACTAACATTCCCCTTGCTTCTTGCATCCATTTACAGGTCCAAATAATCTTCCCTTTAGGATGAAACATGATTTGGGTGTATTACTGACTGACTCAGAGGGCTGCAAACGGGGACAAGAGGAGCAGAGGGAAATTTGTCAAAGTTGCCAGTTAAGAAAATTCTTATTCTGGATGAGCATTTACGCTACGAAGCTGGTAAACACCTTCCTTGCAAGAAGGAGCAGCTACCTAGCTTCTGAACTACCATCTCTTGCCAGAACTACAGCAGAAACAATACCCTCTCCTACAACAGTCATCATGAAGACCCCCACATATCTGTAAGGAAAAACTACGAAGTAAAGAATATAAAGAGAGAAAACACTAAAACACGGAGAAAGATTATTCTTTTTTTCTTTCTCTGTATTGTTCAGCTGAGAAGGCTCGGGATCTGTCACCTGTTTGTCCCACACTAGTGTAGACATACAAGCAGGCATCCTATCAATCTTTAGAGAAATGATGGAGTTTAGTCTGGTTTAATCACTGTGAGTCCCTTGGAAATGCTTGGCACACATAGGCAGTGTTAATTCGTGTTCCACTTCAAACTTGTATTAAGCCTCAACGCTCACTGTTGTTCTCACAAACTTTTTAGGAAACTTTCCTGCGTTCCTGGAATTCATAAGCTCAGGATTCCAACAATCCCATGCAAAACCATTTCTCTAGGAGTAAATTCACTCTGTGGCACAGTGAAATATTTCTGACATAAATGCAAAACTTAACTGAAACATCTGATGATAAATATAACAGTAGGAAGCGTAAAAGGCAGCAACAGTGAAATTTATTTCCACAGGAAAGCTCATTTAGAGAGGATGACTGCAGAGACAGTGTTTACAGACAACAAAGGCTCTCCAAGCACAAGGCCAAACTCAAAGACTTGTTATGTTCCCCGAGCCACCCATCTGCGGGGTATTTCATATTTTCCAACATCCATTCATCCATCAAAGTTCATTCCCCAGCAGAGACTCTGGGCCCTAATTGGCAAGAGTTTCTTTTGCTGACCAAGACGTAAGGGAGAAAATAGAGGTTGGTGAAAAGCCATCAAATGTCACGAAAAACTGCAAAGGAGCTAGTCTTCTAATACAAAGTCCATTCTGCAAGCGCTATGGCACTACAACATAAAAGGACTTTTGTTGCTCAAAATGTTAATGCAATATTAAAACAAAGCACAGTCCCTTTTCTCATCAATAATCAGTACTCATAAACTCACTCAAACAAAGAAAATCTCTCCACACAATGTAAAAGTAGCTTGGCGTTTATTGAGTCACCTTTGTTAGGGGTGCAAAAAGAGAGATTGGGCAGGGGGGCAAGGGAGGAGGAGGAGGAAGGTTTCCTTTTTCCAAGCACAGATATAAAGCAGTTTTCTTCCCACATCTTTCCTCTTCTTCACTTCCCCCCTCCTCCACACAAAACCCAAGAAAATCTGCCATTGCTTTAGGTCAAAGGAAAAACAGGCCCAGCTGCCGTAAGCCAAACAACGTACAGGTTTGCTATCGCCCCTGCTGTTTTGGCTCGAGCTCTTCAGACTGGAAAATTCAGAAGCACGATCTCCCAAGCTCTATAAATGCCAGAACCATCTAAGAGGAAAATAGGACAAGGCCACCCTCAGGCAAGTTTGTACTAAAATCTGCTGGCTCCAAGGCAAAAATACAGTAAACATCACATAGGGACAGACTGCTCCTTGGAAAATATTCCACAAGAACAATATAGCTTCCAAAGAAATGCTGCGCTAAAGGGACTTATGAAGAAAAAAAATGCAATGTTTTAAGATCCTTGCGAGGAATTAGCAAGCTAATGGCACACTCAATGACAAATTGTGTGACAGGCAATATGTTTTTGACATTAATCCAAAGAAGAAATGTAAAAGCGACATTGAATGTTCCCTACAAAGCGGTAACAAATTCAGTATCCTAGAATAGTTCTGCAGTTCACTAAGGAAATTTCGCTTTTGTCTTGACAATCGATTTAACGGAATAAAACAAGTAATAATAAGCAATTAAACTATCAATATCGTCATCTTGTCTTCTCAGGAAAGGCAATTTAAGTTAAATTTTTGCAGTCCTTGAGAGAGGAACTTTGCAGCTGATTACTGTATGTTTTAACATGCTCTATACTAACTCAACCTAGAAAAACAAGCCAAAAACAGAAGTTGAAACATCCTTTTTCCTGTGTAGCTCCAGTTTGCAGGAGCAAGAAGCTAAACAACATGCTCTCCACCAGATGGCTGAAATAAAAAGAACACTCTTTCTGATTAATTAGGAAACAAATGAATCTGCTGTTAGCACAACAAGTTACCGTCAGGAAACCTAGGCTTCCATTAAACTTTGGTATTTGTGCTTTCTTTGCAACAGTGTTCAAGACCATCCCCAGATTTGTCTCTCACTTCAGAAGAGGCAAAACATCGCACAAAAGTCCATCACACACAAGCATCACACCAGATACTGCATAACCAAAAAGAGGACTGGCCCTTTTCACAGACAAATAACGCTGTAAGAGAGAGAAGTTTCCTAAAAGAAAAAGCGTCCCTGAGAGCAGAAACCAATGCAGGTCTCCCAGTGCTGTGAGGAACCACCCCAGACAAGTCGCTAGGTAAAACACCACATCCCTCGCCAGAGTTCAGTGAGCAATGGAGGCTCACGTGTGCACACTTGAGCTCTCCAGCTGGTCCGGGAAACGGAAATCCCCAGACCAGATATAGCACAAGGAGCGAGGATGTGAGAGCCCAAGTAACAGAGGCCAGCCCGTGGATCCCTGATGAGGCTGCCAAGGATGACTGTTAACACCTCGAGTGAAGGTTCAGAATACAGTGCAGGCAGCGGGAAGGCATAAAACACACAGAACACGCACAAAGCACAGGCGAGTGCCTGCATTTAGAACATGAATACAACGTATGGTGCCGCTGAGACGAATGACCTCGGGAAGAAGGGAACTGAGCTCACACAACCCGGGGAGGTGCAGGGAGTTGCACCTAACAGCTTTCGGTGTTGTCATTATTCCTCTACTTTCAATGGAAGAGCTGCTGTTTCAGCAACATACAGCATGAGCTCCATCCAATACTGGGAAAGGCATTTTCAAGAAAACCATGCCCCGTTGCTAAGGTGAGGATATTGAGGCAAAGAGCTCCCAGCTTTCCTGCACGAACAACTGCTTTTTTGCACCAATCCTGGGACCCGCCATTTCAGTAACAGCGGTTAAAGGAGGACCACTTCAAAAGAAGCTGGCAATGCAGTCAGAAAGAACCTGCCACGTTTGAGCGCTAAAGCACAACTTCACCTTGTTTAACAACAACACGTGTGCCTGAAGAGGCATAATGCCTTAGTGAGAATCCAGGGCTGCCAACAAACCCACACCATTATAACTCAGAGTATTTCTCCTACGTGCACAACTTAAGTTCTCAAATATGCTGAGACAGTTATTTTCTAGGGACAAGGGGAATGGTGGAGACATTTACTAGGAACTAAATCCAAGACTGCTTTTTAAAATCCAAGTAAAGGTATTATATCCTCTTAAGTAATTAAGGAAGCTGGGAGACTAAACCAGAAAAACCCAAAAGGCTTCCTCACACATTAAAAAAGGATTCCAAATAATTTTATACATATAGGGAGGCCACTTAATTCAGCTGAATGAGTTTATCTCACTTTTCCTTATAGGCTTGTGAGTTACCTACTGCAGGAAATACAAGGCTACACAAAACTGCAAAACACCATAAAAAACACTAATGTTTCAAAGTGCACCTATCCATTACATCATACAATTACAGAAAAAAATGATTTTTTTTTGAGCATATAGTGTCAGAAAGTAGACTTGTGTAAACTTTCAGTAAACACAATATTCTCTGGCACAGTGTTTTAAGAAGACCCACCTCTCTTCTGTTTGCTTATACTCTTGCTTTACTTGATGTCTGCTAGGACTTGTGTTGGAAGAAAGAGTGAACAAGTGAACCTGTGCACCCTCTCCCCATCACTCACAATATTGCAGACCTCAAGAACATCCTCCAATGTCTCTTATATCCAAGACAGAGTCCCAGTTGTCTTTGTACATAAGCCTTTCCGTATCTCATACAACTGCTGCTTTCTCCAAATTTTTCCCATCCTACTGTACTGAGCTGAGGGGACCTGAACATGCTATAGCAGATGCTGGTGAGCCGTGAACTTACACAGTAGCAACAAGGATGCCGTCTGTTTAATTCTCTATTGCTTTATTAGTATTTTCAGCATTTGATTTGCTTTCTGATCAGTGTAGTGAGTTCCTGTTTCACATTGCTGTTTATTATAACCTGGTAACTGACTCACTCATGGTAACAGTCAGCTCCAAGGTCATCGTTTTTTAGTGGAATCACAGTTATTTTTCCCCATGTAGATCACTTCCCATTTATCTGCACTGAATTTTACCTCACTTACTACCATGAACAAGTTCGTATCATCAGCAAATTTTCTCATTTCATCAACAAGCCCCTTTTCCAGTATACTTTCCATACGTTGAATACACCAACCAGTCCAACTACACTGGTGACTGTCAGAAGTGACCACTTATTCCTACCTTATTTTTCCCATCTTTTATCCACATATTAGTCCCATGACATGACCCTCCTTATTCAAGCAGACCTGCTTGGCTTCCTTCTGGTAAAGAACATTGTTAAAGACCTCTGAATGCCATCCAGATCTTTTTTATTCACTTGCACATTCACCCCCTCCAAGGGCTTCAGTTACTTTGAAAGGTGGCATTTCCCTTCGTAAAAGAAAAGTTGACTCTTCCCACAGAGCTTCTATTCATTCAGGTAAGTAACACATTTGTAATTACCACATTATGAAGTAGATATTATTCTTTGCAGACAAGAAGTTAGGGAAAAAAGGAATGTAATTTTCTGGGTTGTTATATATATATATATATATATATATATATATATATATATATAAAGACCACCCATAAGCATTTGCTTATTTTGAAGCCAAACACCCAGGGAATTCAAGGTACCACCAACCTCTCCCCTTTATATATGGCTCCATATATGACTAAGAAGTGGCACAGGCACAATAAAAATTTCTCCTCTTGTAACTCTTCAGTGGAGACAAGACTTTATTCATTTTTCTAACAATTTTTGATCCAATGAACAAAAAGTAAGCAAATATTTTAAAAATTTAAAATATTTTCCTGCTGTTTTCCAGACGTGTGGGACTGCTGGCAACTGCCAGCAACTGCACAGCACCAGAAAATTTTCTGAATCAGCAAGTCACAGCTTCTCCCAGGTTTATCTCCTTGATCTCAGGCAAACTTCCACGATTCCTTACCAGATTAATAGACTAATTTCCATCCCCCTATTGGCTCATTTTTCCTGATCATTAACTTAATGGCGTAGGGAACCATGTCCTTCCAGCCTCCCATCCCCGCTGTTCCCTGCCAGCACACCACGGAGGGCACTGGTACACCCACCTGAATTCTGAAAAGATCCAACAATGATTTGTAGGAGGTAGAGACGGGAAACTGATTCCACTCACTCCCATGTGCTCCTGCATTAACAGTAGCCACAGTCTAAGCCTTAAATTTATGTCTGAAACCTGCAATGACTCCTCTCATAAAAGTTCTCTCCTAACATCTATCCTAGCAGTATCTGTAACACCCTCCGTTTCTTGGACATCACCACTTCCAGACTCTTCGTATCTGGCTCATTCATGTGAATGGTGGCCAGAAGCTCTGAAGAGGACAGGACACAGATGAGTACCGGCACCCTCAATTTAGATTACATCTCACACCAAATAACTAGTTCATCAACAAGCTAAAAAAGACTGAGAAAGCAGCACAAAGAAAAATGTCAATGAAATGCAGCTTCATCGGTAAAATCTCTCTCCATTTCAGCTTTCTTGTTGGTTTTATTATAAGGACAGGCAGAGAGCTCTGTAAACAGATTTGCTTAGTTTCCATGTCTGTTGCCAAATTTCCATCCTGCGGAACCAATTTTAAATAGAAAAAAGTGTCTCTTCCCATCCTCTGTTTCTCAGTGTCATTAAGGATACAGAGTAAAAATTGAATGGAAATGAACTAGTCACAGTGGGGTTCAAATCCAAATGTTAACTTTTTTTTTTTTAATTGCAAAAAAAAAAATCCAGATCACTTTGATCCATAATTCTTCCTTTCTTGCAGCCATGGAAAGTTTTGAAACTGAAGGCTGCCAGCAGTGACCTTGTTACAAACTGGAGTTCACAGTTATTTTTATGGAATTTTGTCTCACTAACTTTTACCTCAAGTAGTTCTCATGAAAATATTTCCAAACCACCAACTTGGCTAAATATTTCCAGTAACACAAAATAATCCCCAGCTCCTAAATACAACTCTACTTCTTTTTTTAACTTCACTTTATCCTTCAGAAAACTAGCACAGCTTTAAAAATGGGAAAGACAGAAAAGGGAGAAAGAAGACCAAAAAAATCTGAGAACTTCAAGCAGCCTCTAGTATCTCTGGGTTATGGGAGATGCAGACCTGGAAATGGAGATGAGATATGGGGAATAATCTCCCACATATACACAAGCATTAATAGCAATAGCTAATAAAACCAAAATGCACACTGTAATTTGAAATAGCATAGTACTTGCCTAGCAGAAAGCTCTCAGATAGTTCCAGCCATTGTTAGCCCACGCTCACATCCAGAGTTTCCACGCTAACATAAAGAACCTCATAAATGGGAAAGAAAATCTGATGGACTTCGTATTATCATTTTGTTTAGCTTTTTTGGAGAGGGAGTGCAAAGGAATCATTTATTATAATCCTTTTCGTATCTGTCAGATGTTACATGTTTTATGTAACTATCACACATTTGGCAAACTCTTCCTACCTACCCATATGCTAGGGAAAAGCTCAAACTGTGGAAGAGAAACCTTCCTCCACAAAGTAAATTTCCTCTTTGAGAGGAACTGTGAGTTGCACCTAGGGCTCCAAGATCTCTGCGCTCTCCTCTCACTGCTAGGATTCATACTTCCACATAACCCAGTACTCACGCATCAGCCTCCCTGGGAAGCAGCACTATCTGCCCTGTGCTTCACACGTGTCAAAAGAGCAGTTGCATTGGATCATTTCACATACCAGACCACAACACAGACGCAGTACGACCAAAGCAGGACCTCGTCCATGCACCTACAGTGACTTTTTCAGAGCACAAGTGCCAGACGTGCTTTCACGACTGGCCAGTATGTTACCATCACTAATGGCCGGGTCCCTTACCTGAAGCAGAACGAAAGGACACCCACCTCCAGGGGCCAGCCCACACAGGACACACTGCTCTTCTTGCAACAACTCTCGATCTTTCTCCTCAAGCGGAAGAGGCCTCCACCTCTGATCTTGAATTCAAATCTCAATCATCGTAAGAAAGACACCAAAATATTTAAGCTCCACAGCTAGTCCTGAAACTAGGATTTTCTAGCTTTTTACTGCAGTACATAGGGAAAACAGTACTAGCTGTGACAAGAGGGAGCTGCCACCAGAATAGCCCAGCAGCGGAATGAGAGGAGGGTATGGAGAGCACATAGGAAGCTATGGAGAAACAGAAGAGGGCATGCCACAGAGCACTTACAGCACGACTTGAGAAAAAAGAAACCCTCCTCAAAGAATGGGGCTAAAAAAGAAATGGTAGTCAGGAAGCAGATGCTGAGAAGAGCCCAGGTGCAGAAGAACAGGAGAAGCTATTCCAGGCAACCAAAAAGGACCTTCCTTCTTGGCTCACGCAGAAGACACATTTTAGAATTTTGGATTTTAGAAACACATTTGCAGAGCAAACTGGTAGTGCATCTCATTCACCTGAGCTTTCAACCTGCAATATATATAACAATTTAAAAATGTTTTCAGCTAAAATATTTACTAATTAAACATTTCACATACATATCATGAACAGTTGCATATCTTAGCAAATATGCACCCCAAGCAGTCCTCACTACCAGATCTCGCCTTCTTTAGCAGGTTCAACTGTGAGACCGAGCAGGAAATACCCTTTACCTTCAATATCAGGAGTCGGGGCATGCTGGTAGAGCTTGTCTGAGACTTATCAAACTGCGGATGGACAATTACTTTATTTATTGAGACTCCCAAGTCAACGCTTGTTGGTGACTTTGTTTGGAAAGCTGTTTCACTAGCCTTTGGAGCTGCCCGAGTTGCAGAAAAATATTTCTGCAAATCAAATATATACACACAGTTTAAAACTGTGATACACTTGAGTTAACAAGAACTCAGAGAGTCTGTTATTACAGCAACCGCAGCAGGGTTTCTGAAAGGGGAGATCAAGAGTCACTGTTTTGAAAGGAAAATATGAGCTGTCAAGTGACTGACGGGGAGGTTGCAACAGGATGTTTCATTGCATCTGCAGAAAATAGTGTTAAGCCCATCCATGAAACACAGACAGTAAAGGGATTTAAGGGATTAAAAGATACAGCACTTGTTGCTTCTTAATCTAGAAAATGAATCCTACAAGAAAGTATGATGGAATAAGGGTGGGACAGACAGATGGACAAGAGCAGGCTGCATTAGAGACCTGCAGGACACAAGTAACTGTCTGACTGAACAGGTTCTGACCAAAGTCTTAATCAATGCTCTACGCTGCTGTTGCAAAGAAAATGGGGAGCAAATCCTCGTACTATGGCCTGCTGGCCCATCTGAACCCAGCTGCAGCACTGGATCTGAACCTGACAGGCAAAAGACATCTTCAGTGAACAGAGCAGTAAAAGGGACTGTAACTGCCTGTAACCATGAAGTCCTGCCTGTTATTTCTAACAAGGTACCAAGGCACTGGATATTAATTTCTAGAATGAGGTGGACAAGCTCAGAGAAAAAAATATTTTATTTTTTTCTTCAGTGCTAACTGATGCCATACTACGTAAGAGGCATGGGTTTTATTAAAATAATGTACATTTCTGTAGCAAATTGTTTTGCCTATGGAAGTGCAGTGTGGTTTATAAACCTGAAAGTAATAGCCACTTTCTGGATGGTATGTTAGGTACCAAGTTCTTGAGATTCCTTTTTTCAGCCCAGTGCTATACAAACAGAACACACATTGATAGAAATGCATAAGACCGAGGAAAAGAATCCTGCTTCGCAAATACACCAATATCCTAGATGGANTGAGGCACTGGAAGAGGTTTCCCAGAGAGGTTGTGGATGCCCCCTCCCTGGAAGTGTTCAAGACCAGGTTGGATGGGGCTTTGGGCAACCTGCTCTAGTGGAGGGTGTCCCTGCCCATGGCAGGGGGGCTGGAACTAGATGATCTTTGAGGTCCCTTCCAACCCAAACCATCCTATGACTCTATGATTACGTAAAATTCTCAACCTTCCTAAATCTCTCAAGTACACTGTGTATATTATTATGCTCACTTAGAATAGTGATAAAGCAGTAACTCACTCTAGTGTTGTCTTATGATTGACACAGGCACAGAAAACAAAGATATCAACTCATCAATAATTTTCAAGCAGTCAATTATTTAATCCTTGTTAAAGTAAGCATGAAGAATGTAAATTAACGTATCCTGCCTTAGACATATACTGAATCTCTTCATCCAGTTTATGAACCTCTTCCCAATTTAGGTTTTAAGTTACTTAATAATGACACAGCCTGATTTTTTTAAAAAGTCTGTATTGCATTTGTGTGGCAAGGTTTTGGTATGGGGGCAGCTACAGGGGTGGCTTCTGTGAGAAGCTGCTAGAAGCTTCCTCTGTGTCTGACAGAGCCAATGCCAGCCGGCTCCAAGACAGACCCACCGCTGGCCAAGGCCGAGCCCATCAGCAACAGTGGTAGCGCCTCTGGGATAACATAGTTAAGAAGGGGGAAAAAACTGCACAAGAGAAAACTGCAGCTGGAGAGAGGAGTGAGAAGATGTGAGAGGAACAACTCTGCAGACACCAAGGTCAGTGAAGAAGGAGGGGGAGGAGGTGCTCCAGGCACCAGAGCAGAGATTCCCCGGCAGCCCATGGAGAAGATCACGGTGAGACTTCTGGTGTATTAACCACTCCTCCCAGTTTAACATCATCAGCAAACTTGCTGAGGGTACACTGTCCCCTTGTCCAGGTCATTGATGAATATGTTTAACAGGATTGGATCAAGCACTGACCCCTGGGGCACACTGCTAGCTATAGGCCTCCAACTAGACTCTGCACCACTTATCACAACTCTGGGCTCTGCCATTCAGCCAGTCCTCAATCCACCTCACTGTCCACTCATCCAACCCACACTTCTTAAGCTTGCCTACGAGAGTGTTATGGGAGACGGTGTCAAAAGCCCTGCTGAAGTTGAGGTAGACAACATCCACTGCTCTCCCTTCATCCACCCAGCCAGTCATGTCAACATAGAAGGCAGTCAGATTGGTCACGCATGATTTCCCCTTGGTGAATCCATGCTGACCACTCCGATAACCTTCTTCTCCTCCACATGCTTATTGATGATCCCCAGAATAAGCTGTTCCATGTCTTTTCCAGGGGTGGATATGAGGCCGACTGGCCTGTAGTTTCCTGCGTCCTCCCTCCTGCCCTTCTTGAAGGCTGGAGTGACATTGGCTTTCCTCCAGTCCTCAGGCATCTCTCCTGTTCTCCATGACCTTTCAAAGATGATTGAGATATCCACCTGCAGCCTGTGGAGGACCCCATGCCTGATCAGGTGGATGCCCCAAGGAGGCTGTGACCCCCTGTGGGAAGACCACACTGGAGCAGGCTCCTGGCAGGACCTGTTGACCCATGGGAAGAGGAGCCCACGCCAGAGCAGGTTTGCTGGCAGGACTTGTGACCCTGTGGAGCACTCTGTTCCTGAAGGATTGTACCCTGTGGAAGGGACCCATGCTGGAGAGGTCCATGGAAGACTGTCTCTTGTGGGAGGGAGCCCACACTGGAGCAGAGGAAGAGTGTGGGGAGTCCTCCCCATGAGGAGGAAGGAGCAGCAGAGACATGTGATGAACTGACCACAACTCCCATCCCCTGCCCCCCTGTGCTGCTGGGGAGGAGGAGGTAGAGAAATTGGGAGTGAAGTTGAACCTGGAAAAGAAGGGAGGGGTAGGGGGAAGGGGTTTTAAGATTTGATTTTATTTCTCATTATCCTAGTCTGATTTGACTGGTAATGAATTAATTTCCCCGAGTCAAGTCTGTTTTGCCCATGATGGCAATTGGCGAGTGATCTCTCCCTGTCCTTATCTCAACACACGAGCCTTTCATTATATTTTCTCTTCCCTGTCCAGCTGAGGAGGGGAGTGATAGAGCAGCTTCGGTGGGCACCCAGCATCTAGCCAGGGTGAACCCACCACAAAGTCCTACAAGATTTCAGAAACACAGGCCTCAACCCTACAGACTGAGCCCAGTCCTAATGAGAATGACATTCTCCTGCGATTTAAGAAGTTTCTCTTCTAAGATTCTTCTTTATAGGTGTGTAGGAATCTGTGATTTGAACACCTTCTAAAAGCAACCAACTTTACCTAAAAGAAATCAGACCATCTTCAAGAGCTATGCAATGCACTCTGTGATAGAAACCCTGACAAGAAATCGTTTCACATGGGTATTGTACAGTTCTAACTAAATATTGCTAAATAAAAAGCCAAAATGAAGTTAAAAAAACCCCAACCAAATATTTTAAAAGAAAACTGTCAAATTGTCTGCAGTAACTCTAGAATTTCCCCATGTACACCTGTTAGGCAAGTTTTTAACACAACTGTATCTCAGTACATAAAAAAAATACTCCCATTACACTGTGTTACACTTGATATACCATATTAATTATTCATCTGATACCCATATATTACATATATTCTGCACACTACATCACATATATTCTACACTTCCTGCTACTCTGCTCCCAAAGAGCAATCCGGCAGTCACCCCACCATCTCATGACTTGTACATTTTATTAAGCTGTCATGAAACCAGTTGAATGCAAATGTCATTTTAACTATCCATATTTCTACAATTTTGACAGTATGAATCCATGCATCCCTTTAAAACATTAAAAGTATATTCATCCTTTCTTAAAACCTATGGGTAAAATGATAGTTTTGGTTATGTCAATCAATACGTAGCTAAGGACAAACACGCATATAGAATGTACCATATGACTTAGTGGAGACTGTGTGATGTGTCATACGTTGCTACTTCCATTCTTCAAGGAAAAAAGGAACGTGCATTTACAGTTGAGTCCAAAGCTAGACCCTTCTTTGAGACAGAGAAAAAGAAAGATACAGTCTACTAAAAAAGTAAAACAAGAGAAATTTATCAATTTTGTTCCTAATCTTCCAATTGGTGGCTGCATTAAGGCAGCTTCACAGCATGCTGTAACAACTTAATCACTATGTCACAATACTTCACTACATTTCTAAGTTCTGCAGCTTATGCGACCTCCCAAATCTTCTGCGTAATACTTACTCATCCAGCTAGATAAAGCATAAATAATCTAAAGAACCAATAATATACATGTTTTACATAATATGTCTGGCAAAATAAGCCTGTGGAACCAGTCTAATGAATTAAACAGCAGTAAAACTGCAAGGGGTCTGAGTCCTCAGTTGGCTGAGCAGGGCACTTTGCATCGCATGCACTCACAGATAGATCGCTCCTCCGAGACAATGACAGAGCATCTGCAGAAGCGGTATCAGTTCAACTTGTCAGGCCTCAAAACTAGTTAATGTCACACAATTTACACTGTCTTCAAGTATTCGCCTACATTTCTGACTTGTTTGATGGCATTAGGAGACCTCACAGCAGACCCTATCGCAGGGAAAAACCTACCACCTATTGCCACTGACTGCCTGGAGAGAGGCAACTCCATCTGGCTGCAAGACAGACTGAACCAACACAACAGTCACCTGCGATAATAAGGGTGTGACAATCACTAGGAACACAGTGAAGTAAATCACATGGGTGAAAAAAAGTAGTTTTATATAGGTGGAGTATCTTCGCTGTAGTAGCTTCATCTTAAAGAGCTTCATCATACAGAGCTTCACCTGTGAAACCACCTAAACATGGAAGGAAAAAGCAATTCACTGATAACTGCATCTGAATTTTTCATCATCTTATAAAAATCTAAACCATCCATCTTAAAATGATACCAACTTCCAGAAGATCACAGTTCCATCTGAATCGCTTTAACCTACTAGTAATGCTTAAAAACTCTTTTCTCTTGTCGCAGCATTTTCATGTTTGCCTTTCCTGATGTTCATTTAACAACTTGCATTTTTTGATGTTCATTTAACAAACAGGTCCAGACAGCTACTTTCCCTTTTCCTGTCACTATGCTTCTGCTAAGCAGCAGGGGTAAAATCATTACAATAAAATAGGGAAACATTTTAAAACATAAATAACTAGAAAGATTTCAGCAGCTTTAGCATATGGAACTACTTGTAATTTAGTCAGCTCCATGCGGTAGTTTATGTTACTTTAACTGTTACTGGTACCAACACAATTCCCAGAGATGAAAACATCTGTGCAATGGAGAACCAAGTGAGGGAGAAGGGGCAAGAACAGAAGAAACACGTGAAAATCCCAAAGAAAAGGGAAGATAGCAGATTTAAGAAGCTTTGGAAACTGCAAAGGCAGGCAGCGAACTGAAAACGTATTCTATAAAAACATAGACTGTTTTCCCAGACATTAAATATTTTTGTTAAAGGGTAACACTTCCTTAATATATAATTTCTACATGGATACATTAAAAGAAGGAAACATGGAAAAAAAGCAGCAAGTGACGTATACAGAAATTGCCTACTCCTTTCTGTCCATGGCCATCTTTTTCTTCTCCGGTCTGTTTTGGAGCATCTATGGCATTAACACAAAGAGAAGGCTGTAACTAGAAGCTTAAATATGACAGAATACAGACACTTGCCTTGCATGCACATTGTCATTGTGAATTAGGCATGAGTTGACAAGCTAAAGACCTGGCTTGCAGCCTCATCATTCAATCATCCATCCAATCTCATCAATTGAGCAAGGCAGTAACACATGTCCCCTCTAGCTTAAATGACAACAAAACTGTGGGTTGTAATCACAGGTCATCTTCAAAGGACACTTAGCATTAAGGATGGTTTTCTTCCGAATCAATTGTTTATTGAGAATTACTCTAATACTATACTTCTCCTTTTATCTCTTGTATTTAACACTGTTTAGAAGAACATATCAAAATGAGAACTTTGTAATTTATTAGGAATAAGCTAATAATAAATGACATTGGGTACAATGCAAAATTAGCCATTTACAGTCCAAAAACTTCAACAAAAATAAGGTCATCTAGATGAGCTTCCACAACTGAGTCTTTAGCTACTGTTAATCTATGGTGCCTTATTTACAGCCTAAACTATTTTAATCATGTAGAAGCTGTCTCAAATTACCTTGGACATAAAAATTTGAAAAATAAACCAAGATATAAATGACAACATAGGAACCCTTAAAAAAAATAGTGCCTCATTTACACGTAGCATCTAATGTTTTCGTAACAGGTAAATTGGATCCTTTGCTCTAAATTTGCCAAATTGGGATTTTGTTCTTTATTGCCCTTCTCCAAAAAAGACTGAGCAGTAGCTACCTTCTCTTTTTATGGAGCTTGAGGGACAATCCTGGACTAAGTCAGCCAACGTGTGACCTCTAAGGATGCTGATGGAGCCAATGGAGAAGTAACAGGAAGAAAAGTTACATTTCTGTAGAAAGGGTAAAAGTAAATAGAGAATCACTACTTCAGTGAGAGGATTCGCTCATCTGGGCCTCATTCACCAGTTTTTAAACATCAAGAATTCCTTAATAAAAAAAGGCTCAAATCCAACAGACACCACAGCAGCATCTCTGGGAAACACCAGACAGAAGGACAGATTCCTCACTAGTTAGAGAAACCCTATTAACATCATTTGCTTTGTGATAGTTTACATCAGCTGAAGATCTGCCTTGAGACTAACTGGAAGTTTTTTTGTTCTCTCACATCACTAGACACGATGCACATGCTTCCTAAATTCTACCAAGTTTAAACAAAATTCTAACCACCCGGTGCAGCCATTTCATCACAAGTTTATTTTTCTCTATCGCACCCTCACCACCTTCCCAAGCATATCAATCTCAAACATTTGATAACAGCTACAGAAAACACGGGAATAGAGTTCTGTGACAGCATATAAACACTACAAAAATATGTATTTCATTATCAGAAAATGTATTTTTAAATCTGCATTTAATGCTAAACATACCATTTTCCCATCTGATAAGAATGTTTTTATCCAAGTCAAAAGTAAGGAACAGCTTTTAGATAAGGATACACACAGTTTTTCAAATAACTGCACTCTCAATAAAACTGCTTTTATATTTTAACCAGATTCCTATTTTCACCTTAGCGGTGTTATAAATGATGCCACGTTTACCACAAACTGGAGTACCCAAACCATGTTTCAAAGTGATCCTCCCGATGAATCTGACCCGCTGCTAGCTCTCCCATCCAGCCCGGATGCATCCTTTGCAGCTGACCTTTTTGCCTCAACTTGAAGGGATTTTCAACAAAATATTTTTGTTGTTCCAGAAACTGAGTGATGGGAGATGTAACATACAGGTAATCACTTACTCTCTCTAGGTCTGTATCAGGTAGAATTATTATCAGCTTGGGCAAAAAGATCACTCCAGTGAGGTAAACGTTCAATAGCATTCAGTCCAGGATAAGTCCTTAAATCAAAAAATGCACTAAAAATGTATTTTAAATAATAAAATTTAGAAGTCAAGGATCAGTTTAAAGCTCAATTTCCTTTTTATTAAAAAGTTTACGCTTTTTTAAGCAGAATAATACCACAAATATTGGTATTTGTTTTCTTTCATACAGCAATCATGATTACTTTTAAGACAAAAATTAAGTTACTGAACTGCAAAATAAAAGTATTTCTATTTTCAAATGAAATATTTAGTATGCTCTTAACTCTGGAAATATTTCTTATCCATGCAATTACAGACTCACGATCTCATTTTCACTAAATTATGTGTTTTAACTTAGAAAGCATACCAAATAGTTATGATAAGTCAAAAAATGAAAGAGGAAGCCATGTGTGTCAATAGTGTAGACTGTATTTGATAATGAAAGTGCTGCTATTTTAAACACGAGGAGCGGCTAGCGAGAGTGGATGAATTTGAGAAGCCAGGGCATAGTAAAGTAACCTAACTGGGAAGTTCAAGAGAAACTAACTTAAAATTAAAACCACCAAATATTTAATAACTGGCATCGCTAATATCTTCAGGAGAACTATTAGTAAGGCTGCAACTTGACTATTCCAAAAATTAAGACTAAAAATAGGCTAAATGCACATAGAACAAAGCAAGTACTTTGGGACACACACAACAGTCTCAGTCAGTTGCATTTATTTTTCTTCAAGCTCTAACTCATACTATATCCTTGTAGATACCTTTTTATTTAATTTTTGGCCAAATACACTTTCTTTCCTCAGACAGATGACATTATTTTCATTACAGTTCTCAAGTTGGGGAGGAGGACTAGTAAAACTTACCTTGATACAGTAAAAAAGATTCGGTTGTCAAAAAAAAAAAAAAGCCTCCTAAACAAAGATTTAAAGAAGAACTTGGAAAATTAATTCAGATGTCCAAGACGAACAGTAAAACTAACACAGGGAGTGTCCAAGAAAAATGAGCAATCAGAAAAATACTACCTTTGGCGTACTCTTGATAACAACAAGCTCCATGCAAGGCCTGAGGAATGGTAGATATCCTGTGATTTCTTTCCATCCGCTTCTTTACATTTAACTTCAAATGCAAATGAGAGGCTTCCACTTTCAGATCTGCACAGCTCCTATGAAGGTGGCATACCCAACAAGGGACAGCAGAAATGGTTGTTGTTTTCCATAGTTAACATAACCACCACCTTGCTACACTGGCACGGAAGTCCTCACACTGGTAGTTCTTGTGGTGTAACTCTACGTAAGTAGCAAAAGATCTGCTGAAAATCTAATGAAAAGGAGAATCTTATCCAGAACAGCTCCAGTCAAACATGAAATACAGTCTCCACATATGATAAAGCAAATCCAAAAGTCAGAAGGCAGACAAGGTATAGCGGTAGGCTGGGCTTTGGTATGACCTCCTCACCGATGAAGATCCCGCAGTGATTGACTGCAGGTTTATGTGGCGGTACTGCAGGATATTAGCACAGTCGAAGGAAGGAAGGGGAGAAAGAGAGAGAGAGAAAGAAAGAAAACCCCCAACAAACAAAACCTTACAGGTCAGGTTTTCATACTGTCCTAAGATTATAATAGTTCTTAAGTAACTAGCTAAAGAAAAAGTAAACTTGACCCTACACACCACACCTAGTAACTTTTTTTCTGAAACAGTGCTTAGTTAGGAGGATTTCATGTTCAAGGTGACAGACTGGCAGTAATGAAATGTGAACTCTACCATTTCTCTTCAAAATGATAAGCAACAACACAGGGAGCTTCTCACGTTGTCCGGTTCAATTTCCTTCTCACTTAATTATAGATCAGGAGTAATTCCACTACAATTAATTAAGTTACATCAGAGGCTGACAAGAGGAGCAGCAGTCTGTCTACAGCATGACACAGGGGAAAGACAACTGTTCTCCTACCAGGGCCATTCATTTTTAGCCTCAAAGAATGTTAACCCATTACATTTGCACTAATGACCAGAGCCATTCGATCACAGAGCTATTAAAATTCTGCAAAATTCCAAGTCCTAAAATTCAATTGTACATTTTAGGAAAGCACCTTAATGAACAACGTAAAGACAAGACTCCAGCCTTCCTGTTAAAACTGTCAGAAGAGCCACAGGCAGAAGAAAGAAGGACACCCACCACTGGAGAAGACTCTCCCAGTGTGGTCCTTCTCACCAAGACTCCTGCTTTTGGTGTTGCATCTGGCAAACATCCAAGGTTTGTTGGACAAAATGAACACACCCCATTTCAGGTGTGGGGTTTTTTTTATTATTTGCTGCTTTACAGGCATAGTACTGACTGCTGTGAATCCCACTTTCATGTTTAATTCTTTTCATTGCAGAGGGAACATAATGTTCAGGTAAACTAAGACAGGTGTACAACACGCACCCCGCAACCAAGTAGCTGAAAGTCCAGAGCACTACACCTCAATGCATTTGTGAGTCTGCCCCAAAGCATGCAAGACATCAGATGTGGGAGTTTTCAGGCCTGGGCTGGATGTAAGTAAACTGCAGGTGAAATTCAGCTGTAAACAAATTTCTTGAGTTGGAAAGTGAGAAGAATTAAAAACAGCTCAAATGTAACAACTCCTCACCACCATTGCTGGGTATTTTTTAATAGTATCTATACTTTTTCAGTCATAATTCACCACTCCTATGTTCTGGTTTTGGTTTATCCATCAGTTTCTCCCACATCCAACTCAGACCTTCAGCATTCTCTCAGTCAACCTCCTCCCTGCTCTGTTCTGTTCATTTTCCTTCCACCTTCTCCTTCTCTCTAGTCCTTTACCATCCACAGCAGCTCCATGCTGTCTCTCTCCAGATGTTACCACCTCACTTATGTTTCACCAACAGCAGAACGAACCATGACCAACTCTTACCCCATCACTGGCAGGTCACCGTGGAGTATCTCAGAGACCGACTCTGGTTTCACTGAGCTGCTAGCGCAGACTGCAAACTGGCACTAGGCAGACAGACCTTAAGTACAGAAGGGGGAAGAGAAGCAAGCTGACAAGCAGGGAGGCAGATGCATCCCATATTCTTTTGGGGGCTCTGCCTGTACTGCACAGATGTTGCCTTCACAGCTCATCATAGGAAGCAGCATGTGAACAAGAATCCCGGTGCTTCAGACACTGTCAGTGAAAAGACTACCCAACTACTGGAATGCAGTAGAATAAAAAATACAATGCACAGGACATGAAATTTCTAATGGAACTACAGATTAGGTATCTGGCTAAGAAATTATCATAGGCTGCAGACACAGTTTTAATACTTAAAAATTAGTGTACTTTATTAGCATTGGGAAAAACAAATTTGAAGCGACCAGCACATGACTGAGCACAATTAAAGACAAAAAGTTGAGCTGCACTGATCTGAAAGAGTCACCTTTACACAGCGGTGGCTGCTGCAAACATGAACCGCAGGATGGGTCGGCACTTCCCCATCCGAGCAAGGTGGTGCAACTCAGAGACCGTCACCTCCTCTCCGCATTGCATCTACACCCAACAGCCATGACCTTAACATGAAACTGTATTTTAAGTCAGTACCCAAAAGGCGTTTTAGAACTTTCTGTTCATACTTCAGCATTCCCTTTCTCTCTGTTACAATTACAGAAGATAGAGACATGCCACTGGCTCTGATCCATCCAAAGCCACATGGGTCCTCTATATTCCTAACAACATTTATTGACATTTTGATGGGGCCACCCTTACTAATCACCAGAACAAAGACAAGTTATTTATTAGCCTGTGTGACAGATGGACAGAAGTCTGCTCTAACCAGCCATTCCATATCCATTTCCGCTTTTTATATGACAGCATATGTTGTTGTTATTTACTGGGAATGATCGCACAGGTTACTGGCTAACTTTACAGCAACCTGTTTGGGTTTTTTTCTTCCTTGGCCTAACTCTCAGTCAATGTGTATTTCTATATTTAGCCTGATGGCTTAAAGTGAAATAATTCTATTAGCCTAGCCACTTCCTCCAGGGATTTCTGGATTCTGCAGATCTTCAAGCCCCACCAGCAATCTGCAGTTCCCCTGCAAGAACCTGCAGCGTAATGTTGACAAATCCAGCTACTTCCAATTGCTGACACAATTAAACAATCATTTTTATAATACTGGTCCCATACTGGGTCATTTATAGAGGCTCCTTGTTTCTAAATAGTTTTTTTCTTGTTATTTTTCTTATAAATTCCTCCTGCTGCCTCCTGCCGTTTTTTTACATGCAGACAGGACTTAGGACCCCTGAAGAGGCATTTTCCCCAAACAAATGAGTGCTCTGTATTCACATACATCTGGGGCACACTGAGATCACAGAACACATACGTATGCGCTCCCAAAGTGCTGATGGTGAAATTCAACCCATCAAGAAATCATCATTTAAGCAGTTTATTCTCTTAAACAAGATGCTTCTGAGAAAAGCATAACATGGTACCCCTGCTAGATAGAAGACTGGCTTCAGCAGCAGAGCTTGCTTGAGACACTTCCACCCTGGCTGGCCACTCCATTCACAGCCCTCAGGTTGCTGACCCTCCCTCCGCCTCCCCCCCATCCAGTTGTGCCTCCACAACCACTTGCAGGGCTGCAATCAAATGGGACAGCTGAAACAATCTGCATTAACAGTAACTCCCTTCCTATTCCCACTCGGAGGGTTAGTCTAAATCCAGACCCTTCCAGCAGCCAGCTTTAAAGCACAGCTCCAGTAATGGCCAACCACCAACTGTCAACTCTTCCCTCTAAGCGAGAGGTCACAAATGGGTGAGACCTTCCCAGAGGGACAACAACAACCGTCTTTCCTAAATTCGTGCTCAGAAATACTTCAACTGATTTGTTGCACCTGAAATGCTTTCCAGCCAAAAAGAAACCATCCAAAGCAGATAATCATCAGGGAAAATTTCAGCTCCAATGGCTCACATTTGAGAAAGTTACAAACTGAAATAGTCTTACCTAACTGAAAGCAACAGGCAACCTCAGCTACAGGTGCTCAATCTATTATAATTTGAAAATGTATTTTTTCCTTTATACTAATTTATATTTAATACAGTGTTACATTTTTGCATTCTCTGCTCCTGAAGATCACTAGAAAGTGTTTTGTGCAGCTTATTATTATAGCCACTTTTTATCTGAAAACTATTCTCTCAAACTGATTGATACTATTCATAAAGGCATATAAAGTATTAGGCATAACCCAGACGACTTAAGTTCTTTGTCCACACAATTTAGTTATCTTTAGTAATACACTAAGGCCTTAGGTATCATGACAGTCCAAAAAGCCACATACAAAAACAAAAGAAGAAAAGTTCTATTCAAGATAGACACGGTTCCTCTAACTTCTGTTGATCTCTTAATTTACAGCTGTTCAAAGAAAAGGGAAAGCAAGCATACAACTCTTCTCTCCTGGTTAAACCCAAACTTGAGAGGATTCTCTCCCATAAGACTTTCCTAAGTCAGATTCTAAGCACAGCAGTCAACGTTCGAAGCAGGCAGCCAAAGGACAGAGCTCCACCTCCATATAAGAAGTCACAAAAATACCAATGTCCATACTTCAGACAGTGAAAAACTGATATAAGTCTAATACCTCAAGGTGTAAAATGAGATGGAGAGTACACATCATTCAGGTTATCCTCCAGAAATAAAAGAATGGAAACTCAAAATCTCCACCTTTTATCATCAGTTTATTTGTCTTGACTATTGGCTTTCTCTTCATATAACATCACTAGATTTAAGATACACATTTCAAGAAAATACAAGGAAAACCATTATCTTTCTACCATGAATTTAAATGAGAGAGGACATCACAGTCTGAGTAGCACATCCCCAAAGCACTTCCCATCTCTGCAATTTTATGTAAAATAATCTGCAGTGATTACTCATATTGCTACAGATAAGAAAACTGACACCAATATGCTTTTGGGCTACTTCTCTGGACAACGGCAGTTTTCCAGCAGAGTCTTCCCTTCCAGGTTCAGCAGAGCACACAACAAACAAAGGGCATAAATCAGTTACTCAAGATGCCTCCTGCAGAAGACAAGAGAATGAAAAGAGGGACGGACAGCAAGGGGGAGCTTCTAGTCCGAGGCGAACACAGGTACAGTGTCAGATCACACCCCAACCATCTCCAGTGTTACGTGGTGGAGGAATGATGTATTTCTGAACAAAGGCGTTCTGTACTACAAGGGTCTCTCCCAGAGCTGATCTTTCACAGTTCCAGCACAGTAGTAATGTTACAAGCATATGTGATTTTAAATACAGTGTTCGTTCTTTCACAAATAAAGAAATAGATCCCACTGTTAAATCTCTCTTTTAAAACCACAGATGGAACCAGAACAAGTGAGCTTGTCCAAACTCATTTACACTAACTCCCACTCCAAAATGCAGTCCCACAGAGACCCTCAGTACAGAGGATGTCTTTGCTGCTGTTTAACAGATCTCTCTCTCCACTCCAGAAATGTTCCAGAGGTAACTCAGACTCTTCCTAGGGTTTTGTGCCATAACCGAACATGACATTTACACATGATTTCGGAGACAAATTCTTCATGCTACCTCCTCTAAAGCACCCTATGCCCAGAGGGAAAAACTTAACGCTGAGCCAGAACTGCTGCTCCTGCTCTGAATGAGGATCAGAACTTACGTTCCATGTTTTAAGGTTTATCCACACCCTGCTCTGGGAAGAAGTATTAGCACAGCAGAAGTGGTGGGGAATTATCTGTCTCTTCTGGGAAAAAAAGGAAGAAAAAAAGGAAAGGGAGGGGCAGAAAGACAGATAAAAGTCTAATATTCTATTTTATAAAAGTTTGTACACCGTTCATATTACTGTAGCATATAAGCACTTGCCACTACATACTAAGTGCAAGCTAATGAAGACTGGGTAAGTGCCTTTCATCTTCAAAAGAACTGGAATGGGCCCACTGAAAAAAACCCTAAAGTTAAACAGTAAAACTAAATGGATGAAGGAGAAAGTTTTTTCCAGCGTTTCCAACTGTCACATTATGTGCCATTGCTTCTACGCTATTAACTTCCGACCACAAAACAAATCATATTGGAAATTCAACTTTAAAAGGGTTAAGAGAGTAAGTGGGGGAGGAAAAGGAAATTATTAATCTTTTAGTGGAGGATAAAAATCACAATGAATCTATTACTTGGCTCTCCAAGTGAAAGTCTGGGTTCTTACGAAGCATACACAGTATGTTGGATTGACATGATGATTCTCAATCTAACTGCAAAGCACCTTTGAAATTCCAGCTCACTGAAACATAAGGAGGAGCCATTACAGTGCAAATAAACAGTTGTCTTTGCAGAAAACTAGCATAGAAAACACATTTTATGACAGAAAAAAAAAATCTAATAGATACAGATGAACTCTACTATAAAACTATTGTGCCACAGTGAAGCCTGAGCTCTTTATGCTACAGATCTAAAATGCAAACACATTTGCCTTGAGATCAGCTCTCAAACTAAAGAACAAGTTTGAATTTTGCAAGAATTATGATATATTTGGACTTGTGGTTTCTTTAGTTATCTATTATTAGCTGGAGTTTAGTTGTCAAGACAACAGTTTCCACTTCTACAAAATGCTTTAACCGTAAGCAAAATGTCAGTGTCAATATCAAAAGTTCACCAGACTGGCCTTCTCTATAGCCAGGAAACAAGAGAATCTCCTTCGGACAGGGTCAGGCTGCCTCCAGAACAACGGCAATCAAACACAGGGACACTGGAGATTTCTAAAAGATCACATCCACCGGGTAGAAGCTGAAGGATTCAAGGAGCAGTCCACCTTCCACAAGATCTACTGCCCTACTTGGTTTCTCTGCAGTACGTTACTAGAACGGCCACTCCAAAGTAGAGCAGGATATGTGTAACATAACTGATGACTGTGTACGTTTCAATAGAGAAAAATCAGATTTTATGTAGCAGAGGTATTTTAGGATATGGCAAAAAAACCCAAAACCAACCCCAAACCATTACAGTGCAATGAGTTCGTATTACCAGAGAAATGAAAGTCAAAGGAACGCAGCAGTTAGGTACCGAACAAATCCCATGCAGCAATGCAGGGGAAAAAAGGAACATGCTCCCAGAAATTAGGTCAAGCCTGGTACTATGAGAGAAAGTGAATGGACACCTAGACATTTTTTTTGACTATGTGATGTACGCATGATAGCAATATACATAATGCAACATGGGTCACACCCAAAAATCTATAACTCACATGGTTCCTATATGTCCACAAGTCACCACTGGGAAACCCTGCCAATATGCAGTTTAGTTTTTGTGAAATCAAGTACTTTAGGATCTATTTTTCTCTCAAAGTATTTTGTATTTAAAAAAAGAAACAAACACAGTAGACCAACATCACAACATAATGTGGGTATCGTCTTTACAGTCTCAGACTTTTCACTGTGTAGCTGTTTTCATGTATACAGACAAAACAACACTGCTCCCTTTTTCCAATCATCTTCAGGTTTACATGAGCCATAGGTTGAAACAACAGCGTAACACTCTACCCAAAGCACTTCTCCCGCTCCACTGGTATTCGTTCAATCTAGAAGAACAGAAAAGGACAGAGGGAAGGATACTCAGGGAACTGTGCACGGAATACTCTAAAGGATTTAGAGTCTGCTACCATTAGTCACTTCATTTTAAAGATCCATGTGACTAATTTTTTTCTTTATATATAATGTATATATCCATGCATATACATGTCCCCCTACGCAGTCATCTTCTGCCTTTTATCTCTTTGCCTCTCCAAATATACGCTTACTTTAACTTAGAGACAGCAACTGTACCCTAAATCCCAGCCTCAGGTGCAATCCTTTCCCTCTGATGGAATGCTTCATAAATACTTACAGTATTTAGTCATTTATTTTGTTGCAAGAACAGATGGGAATAAGCTACCTGAAAGTATCAATATTAGCTCTTCTTAACTCCGTTTGCAGGAAACCAGAATAGCTCACTGGCAGCAAAACAAAGCAGCGGAGAAGGAAAGGCGAGAAGAGGGAGAAGGAGAATATCAATGTACAAATAACCTCCCCAGTACGCCATATGGAGGGATACGTGGGGAAGGTGTCTGTATAAATTGGAAGCAGTCCTCTTGAGCAACAGGCATTTTTGTCAAATTTGCATTTTCAGGGATACGAGAGTTGCCTGCGTCCCTATGCTGGAGCAGCTCCTCAGCTCAGTCAAGGCATCGGGTGCTCATCTGTCAGATTTAAATCTTCTGGATTAAATCTTCTGACCTCTCCTCTTTAAGTACTATGTTTCATTTTTATCTCACAGGTTATTTTTAACATGTGGCAAAATAATGCCTATAATGTCTAACCAAATCATTCTGTTTGCATTAACCACTGCCACTGATAATCTATTGATGTGTTTCTTTTCCTTTTAAGTTTCCATATTTACTTCCAAACACAGTCTGAAACCTATACATCATGAAGGAAGGTTACAGTTGCCTCGGTTGTTGTTTTTAATTATCAATTTATATTAAGACTTAAAGAATATATTTTTCTTTTTTCCTTTTTTTTTTTTAAAGTTAAAAAGTTCTTTCAAAAAAGACATTTTTTCAAAAGCTTCTTTCAGTATCTTTGGTCATACATTGCAGCATTCTAAATTTCAGCATTTGTCGTTACACAGTTTTTGATCCCTAACAGTAAAACAAAGTTACTAGATGCTCCAAATATACTGATTCCTAAGCATGAGCAATAAGCAATATTGTCGCATTGTATTAATGTCCTTGCGGTCCTGGGTTTAAAAAAGAAGACTCTTTCCTACTGCAAGTCTGTAAGTTAACCATCTTTTAATGTATCTGGCATAAAAATATAAGAAAATCACCACAGATCTGTGAACACTGCTAAAATTACACTGCTAACATTTCTCTTTCAAATAGCTGCAATCAAAAGATTATCTAGCTGCTGAGATCCTTCTACACAGTCTATTAACCTGAAGTTAAAGCAGAGGGGTTTTTTTCTTATGCACCCTCCAAAACATAAAATACCAAGGTGAGCATTCCTAAAGCGATATGGAGAGCAAATCCTGATGTGTTCAAAACTCTCCTCACATCAAGAGGACCTACATTTGTACAGACACAGTAAGCAGTAACTGAAAACGTAAAGACATTTTTCCCCTCACACACGTGAACGGAAGTTCAAATTTGAATATATCCCACATTTTCAGTTATGAACAGAGACTTAGGTATAAAAGGAGAATCTGTCTTGAGAGTAGTCAACACGTTTTCCTGGTTATAATCTCGCTTGTGAACAGTACTCTTGCTAGTGAGCACAGCCAGCTATCAACATCAGCACAGGACTCCTGCAGAGCTGGGACCAGTGAATTTGCTTTCCTGAAAATTATATAGAAGAAATACTTAATTTAAGTTTAATCACCCAGTAAGTTGAGCAGAACTGGGGAGAAAAATCATGTTTTATAAAAAATTAAAATAAAAAAACCAAAAAAAGTACTCACCAGGGAAAACACACCACTGTGTACTGGTTTATAAACACATTTCCATCTCTTCTACTTTGCTTGCTTTCATGACAACTGTTAACTTGGAGTTTGGGACAAGAAGAGGCTGCTGAGGAATTCTGGGTTTTGATTTTATTTTTTTTTTAAAATACAGAATTCAAACAACAGGACCAAACTGATCTCTTGCCACGAAATAAGTATTATTGTTCATTTTTAATTCATGCCTGCCCCACTTTGCAGCTTTTAATAAAAGCGAGAGCAAAGTTGGTGGCAAAGTTTGCCAATTTGGCAAGGTTTCTTGCACTAGGAGGATGACAGAAGCTCTACATCCCATACAGAGTCCAAAAGTGACCAACTTAAGAAGACTACTTGAACACTCACAAAGTCAAATTCAGACCTGGCACCCAGGAAACTCTTACTAAGCTAAGATTCCCAAAGTTTGTGGAAATGGATGGAGAAATAGCCTGAACGGCAGTGAGAGGAAAATTGTATTAACAGTGACAATAAGGTCTAGAAGTCATCTTGGTGGTTCTGGATGGCAGCTGGTCCTCTACACCAGCCAGTTTAATTAAATAACGTATGGAGCAAGAGCGTGTACAATAACACAGGAAATGGAGCCTTGTTCCTTCCTTAAACATTTAAGATGGCATGAATCTAACAGCTGCTCATAAAAAGAGAAGAAAAAGAATAACTGATTTCTTTTATAAAATTATTACAAGCCTCTTCAATATATACCTCATGTCGGGTTTTTTTTAAGTCCTTGCTCTAGTTCATACTTAATTTCAAACATTCATGAACTTTCATTTCAAGTTTTTTATATGCTAGCTTCATTTTAAAGGTTCTAGACCAAGGAAAACACATTTGTAAAGCTAATTAATGTATTTATGTGCACTGTAAGCATGTTTGGGTTTTGCATTATCCACATTACTCCATTTTATTAGTATCTTTCAATTATATGGGATATTGTGTTTGTACTATTTATTTTTAGATAGCCTGTAAAACGTAAGATGAAAAAAATGAAAACATCTGTAACTTTTTTAAAATTTAACATTAACAGACAAAACCAACATTTTCAGACAAGTATCATCACCAATAATTGCTCAACAATTATTCTTAATAAAAAAACAATGAAAAAAAAAAAAGTCATGGTCAGCTCTTTGCAGGACCACTTGACACTACAAAGGGAATACAATGTTCACAGTATAGACACAAAAACAGT
Source organism: Aramus guarauna (assembly GCA_013400195.1). Lineage (NCBI taxonomy): Eukaryota > Metazoa > Chordata > Aves > Gruiformes > Aramidae > Aramus > Aramus guarauna. The sequence continues at coordinate 192,825 of VXBL01000376.1, read as the reverse complement.
GCCGAGGAGATTGCACAATGATACTCATGCCACTTTAATCAAACTCTAATTAATCGGATGGTTTTACATTCCGACATAGTTTTGGTGAAAACAGACCTAATTACAACGTGACTTGTTTATGCAGCAGCACATAAGGTTTTGACTGTAAAGTGATGTTCACAAAACAAACGCACCCTGTAGCATGTAATTTACTTTGATATGAAAAAAACTTGAACAAAAACAATTACGCTGTGTCAGCAATCAGACAGCTAAACAGAAATTTAAAAGGTGGCTAATTGCTTCATCAGACCTAAATAGCACGTACTTTAAAAGTAAGTGAGTGTTTTTGTGTCATCTACCATTTCTAGTGGGTCAGACTTTGATGTGATAACTCACTATAGGTAGTTCCACTACTAAAGTTAGACATTGTGTCCATCCTTAATTATGTATTCAAGGTCTAGCCTGTTAAGCACTGTTGAAATAAGCCTGTTGGCTCTTACAGCCTTCAAGTCTATCGCACATTCGAGCTCACAGAAGAAACTTTCAAGAACAAAGACACTCTTCTTTTTCACTTATTTTCTAAGCCTTTTTCTTTTAACTTAAGTAGCATAAAGATTATAACACAAAATAGTGCCAAACAGAAACCACCTGGCATCAAGCATAAGGACTTTCCAAAGTCAAATCTTTGTGTATGTCCTTCCCCTCCCCATTCTGAATATCCAAAGACAAGGACTTAAAACTCTTATCACTGGGAGACCCACGCAACAGCATCCCATAAATTACTCCAGGAAGATGTACCATCATCCTGCATCCACTTTTTGAGAAGACAGTCAAATATTATGTTAATTACTTCAGCAGAAGTCAAGCACGTAATCTTCTTTTTTAACATAGCACTTTTGCATAACCGGACAGGAACACTTAATGACAGGAACATTTAATGACAGGAAAATCATATACGCATCAATACATGAAGTGCTGGAAGAAGAAAAACACTTGTCTAATGGGAAGACGACTTGACATAGTCAGTACTATGCTCTTCGGAAGCAAAAACTCATGGGGTTTATTACTAGCCTCAATTCAAAGTGAACAGAAACATAACGTGGGTTCAAAATTATTAGGTTTCTGTATAAGTCTTCTTCCATTTGTAGCAATCATTAAATTAACTACATAGGATTAGCAGCAGGTATGCAAAACTGGGAAATCGCAAAACTGGGAAATCAGCAATACGAGATACAAAAAAATATAAAAATTATTAGGATCTCGCACAGTATCTGTACATGTAAGAAATGAAGAAAAGATTAATATTGCTAGCTATCAAGTCAGACAAACCATATTCCATAGCTGAGATCAATCAGGAAGATATCCCTTCTATATCATAATATATGCTCTTACATGGTAAAACTCGTATGAAGAGAAATGAAGCAACAGAACAGAATGAAGCAGCAGAACAACAGTTTTAGTAATCTCCCTTATCAAGTTCCAAATTTACAGCAGAAATGCAAAGAAAATAAGGGAACTTAAAAAAAAAAACAAACAAAACACTAAACAAAACCAAAAAACCAAACCCCAAACAAATAAATTTAACTAAATAATACAAAGCAAAGCTTTGTCAGAAATACTCCTGGGAATCTGTTTTCCATCAGAAAATCCAATGCATCAAACCAGAAATATTTCTTGTAAAGTATCCTTTTGATGACACTAATCATGAAATAAGAACTGAGGTATTTTATAAGATAGAAATTTTACAATATTTCATAACGTTATGACTTTTCATTCTAAATTATTTTTTCTTTTATTTTGCATGGTATCATACAAGACTACAGAAGAACACATTCATGCAATATAAATGTAATTTTTGTGGACAAGTGCAAAAATGTTTTTTTCATTCTTTTTTAAAACAACTGAGTTTCGATACAGTAAACTTTCCCGCAAGATTTAAAATCCCTTTCTCACCAAAACCTTACTCAGTGTTACTCTGACCCATCAGAGAGTTACCTCTGAGAGCACTTTTCTTCGTTTTTATAAGGTGATGTGGAAATGATTCTTTGATTGTGCTTTATTTAGCAATTGATAGTAGCCCTGTGGCAAAAATAATACAAATAAAAATACCTATGTTCATATCAGTGAAGAATTGCCAGCTGTTTCCCTTTCCCAGAAAGTAAACTGCAAGATTCTTTACTAATTACGTAGACAACACTTCGAAGAGACCATCTCAAGGAAATCAAGCAGTGTTGATTACTTTAAACACATGCAACAGCTTCCAGCTAGTCATGAGATGGCAAATCCCTCCTAGTTGCAACAAGAGTTTGTGTCAACTTTGCCCTTTTTTGGTGCTTACTCAGAATCTTTAGAATTAAGGCTGTCTTTTTGCATACTTTATTTTCTTCCACTTAACCTTTACTGCACTTCTGCCCAAACACAAGCAATTCAAAACATATGAAAAAAAACCACCAAAACAAGTTTCAAAAATTAAGATCTAAATAACAGATTTATAGATTCAACAGTATTTCTTCAGAAAAGCCTTAGTCCTGTTACCGCAGGTTGGACTAGATGAACTCCAGAAGGTCTCTTCTGAGCTGAATTATTCTATGATTCTCTTTGTACCATTAGATGATGAAGCAAGAGTGAGTACAGTTCACCTCTTCAATCTCTGTTTTGCCTGGACAACTCCACACTCCTACATGGAATTGTCCTGATTTTACTTTCACCTACTTTTTCAGCTTAGAGCTGCTACTATGCCCACCAAAAAANNNNGGTAAGGAGTCCTCCAAGCCCCACAAAAAAAAAAAAAAAAAAAAAAAAAAAGAGTTTTACACCCATAAGAAGAGGGGCCTCTAGCGTACAGTCAAGAAACAATTTTTTTTCTGTGCCTTAAGATCCATTTCTCAGCCTTATTTAGGACCTGCATAGACTACTAATTTTTTCCTACATATTCACTACATATTTTTATCCATGTCCACTAATTTTTATCCATATTCACTACATATTTTTATCCATGTCCACTAATTTTTAGACATTGACTCTCAGGTAAAATGTACCAAACTCAGTAGATAGCACTATGTTGGCTCCAATCGTATACACAGCTGTATTCAGAAAAAGCTGCGATGGTCTCTCAATTCCCACTGAAATCAATGTGATGCTGCATGTAAACTCCCTTGCGAGATATGAATGAAGATTTACTGATGGACCTGACTGTACAGTAGTTTGTCTGAATGCACATATGCATTTTTCCACATTAAATTCACCAGATTGCCTCAAGACAGAGTAACAGAACTGCCAATGACATAAAACATTCTTTTCGTCTAGATTTGCATTTCTCCTGTTGTTTTGCCCCCTTCTCCACTCAACTCTGACTCACAGACAAATTAGAAATCAGATCAGCCTAGAATTTGCAACAGTGATTTAGCCTCTTTGGACTAAAAAGAAATGGTAGATAGAGCGGCTGGGGAAAAAAAAAAAAAAATCACAGTCAGTCCCAATGTGTTCTGTTTTACCACAGTAAGAATGAGCAATATCTGAAGTTTACAGGGCTTCTCTTCCCACGGTACGTTTCTACCACAATTCCCAGAGCTCTGACAGGGCCATCTGAGAATACAAATATCTAGAACGTGGATGTTGAAGACTGTGAACCCTTTAATCTTGAATAAACATTTCCATTAAAGCCACCAAGTGAAATAATCACCCTGTTTATTCTAAGTAGCTGGATAAAATGTTTACTATGACAATTCCAGCTCTGACTGCTGCAGGAAGAAACCCTCACACAGCTCCGTGCGCTAAAATAATACCCTAAAGTAGCAGCAGCATGATTGGATTTCTCTATGCATCTAAGGTCACTCAGGTCTGGCGTCTAGTCTGCTGATCCCTCCCAGACACCTGCACTGCATGGGCTCCCCACACAGGAAGGCTGCAGCGATCTCCTAACAATGTGCTCACTCGGAATTTGGGAGTGCAACATCCTGAAGTAGATAAATAGATCAAACCCATCAAGCCACAAACTTCCTGACATTCTCCAGAATGGGCAGGTTGGTTTTTTTTTTTTCTCCAGAGCATGGAGGTTTTGGTATTAATTTGAACAGGCAGGAAAGCTGGAGTCTGCTACGCGGAAACATCTAGTCAAATAAATACGTCATTAAGCTAACTAGCTACAGGATTGTCTAGCAGATGGATGACATCTTGGTTGCTAGTGGAACACTTTTCTATAGCCTTGTTTGAGGCAGACACATATGGCTCTCCCAAGCATTGATGCAAGTTCCCAGATGGACTAGATCATTGCTGACACCTTATTATAAACCCTAGAGATGAAAGAAGGGAGCACAATTTTTGAATCACAACACAGGACTCTGAAATATTCAGATTTCCTAAAAATCAAGTTTACAACAGAATATCTTAACTTCTTTCTGTTGAAAGAAGCTCCTTCTAACCAGGAACAGAAAAGGGGAATGTGCTGCATCAAGGATGATTAGAAGAGCCTTGAGGAAACTTAAAGACCGGAAGATCCTTAACGTCAATGTATAATATAACTACATATATGGAGTTACAACTATTATAGCTCTGAGGATGCAAAAAATTATCTGCTGTGCAGCTGTTACTGACACCAAAGAGCTTCCATCTGGAATTTCTTGATTGGGGTGGAATGGGAGAGCAGAGGAAGCCATTTAGACATTACAGATGTACGACGTCTCTGAAATGCCTGTATCCAAAAGGATTACTAAAAAAAAAAAGAGAGAGAAGTCTATTTACAGGAGCAAAAGGAAAACTAGCAGAAATATATGGGAGAGAACAGAACCAGTTGCATACAGCATTTTTTTTCATAGGTGTCAGGGACACCTGAGAACACTTCAAGTACACAAGGGGACTACGGCATATTTTACACATCATGGTCAGAAACAGGAAAAAAAATACTCTTTTGACATTTTTACACTGTGAAAAGAGACTATTCTTAGCATCCAGCAAGAATTTTACTCTTCTCCTTCACCCAAACATAAGACTCAAGATATCAGGAGGATGACTTATTACAGACTTTCTCTCATCTCTAGTATCTGCTATACCATGTAAACCAAGAAAGTCAGATCTTTGAGACTATCATAACTCTGTGACAAAACTTTTCAATTTCAAAAACAAATCAACTCACTGACCCTGGGAATATGTTAGGAATTCTGTACACTCTAAGTCAGGGAGATGGTTAAGCTGCTAAAATTTACCTGCTTCTACTGCAGTGGCCATAAACTTAACAAGTAGGGAAACATCTTGGAAGTGTCAGCTACATGTACAACTGCTAATATGTCATAACTCATTTGTCTCTTCATTTTCTAAAGGGACAAATGTGCTTTCAGTATCTTCAACCATACAATAATTTCCATGTATTGAAATCAGAGTTGCTCCCAAGTTTTCATTCACAGCTTTTAGTGCTGCTTTTATTTTCTTGACCAACTGAAAGTTCAGAAAGCTTTTCTTATAGGGACAATACAACAATCCTTCAATCAACTTAGCAAATAGAATGTTTTTATCAATAAAGAGACAAGGGTATCCTTTTCCTCCTTAAAGAAACAATATAGACCCTACCTCCATCACATCATAGACCTCAACAGGAATGTCCAGAAGTTTCAGTTTTGTAAGGCTCACTTACAAAAAGGGCATAAGTAGAACAGAATTTCCAGCTATGTACACTGCATCTGCAACTACTTCAACTGGACAGTTCCTCTTCTCTGCAATACAACTGTCCCTCTGGGAGGCAAGTTCAGCTGGACAAAAACAGAAAAAAGATGACAATTATCTCCCTCCTTTCTCAGAACCCTGAAGAATGTATGTCTCACTGTCCTTTTTAACCTGTTAGAATAGAAAAGCTTCTTTCCTTTATGTAAGTCTTCCTATGCAAGACACAGGGGAGTGCAACTTGCAAAACCCTGTGGTCAGGGATGACACGACAAAGGGTAAATTAAAGCCTCTAGGCAACAGAGGCTTTGGTTCTCCTGAGGTACTCCTTCAGATCAACTCCAGATTGAAAAGAAAGAGAAGACAGATATTAATTGGCATCCATGAAAGTATAATGAAACACAGCTCAGACCTAGCCAGTTTCAGGGTTGCAAGGTATTTTCCAATATTATTAATTTGTCTCAAAGCAGACAAACCCCAAAAATCTCTTCATTTCCTACCAACTGAAGGCTTCAGTTTTCTAACTGTCAAACAGAATGGACTTTTTTCTTACGTTTACTCTTTAGAGGACTGCCAGTTTCAACATGTAGATACAGAGGATCACTGCAGGTCCCTAGATCTGAGGTGGGTCCACAGGAATTTTTTTCAGTCCTTGACTTTGCAGCAGATTTCTCATGTAGGCTGTCCAAGGAAACCACATGTTCCCAGAAAGGCAGTGTCCCTGGTCACAAAGTGGGATCCTTGGCAGTTTAGCTCGACGCCGAGGACACAGTTCACCAGGAATCAAAGAGAAGTTGCATCTTAATTTGATTTCAGTGAAATCTGTCAAATCTAAAATATTTCAGTCTGTCAAATCTAAAATATTGGCAATGAAACATCCCGAGTTCAATGAACTGCCATTTTCTGACTAAATTACGTTCACTTGAAAGTTTGCAATTAGCTCCATCTAAGATGCCTCTTAATAGCAGCAGCACCATGAAAACTGATCAATAACAGGCGACACAGAGGAAAGTTGAGATAAATCAAGTACAGTATAAAAGTTAAAGCATGGTAAACATCTATGTCAAGAAGCTCTCATTCATACACAGATGGCTTTAGATCACTGTAATTTAACTTATGTTCTGAATGATGTTCTCCTTCAGGTGTAAAACGACCTCTGATCGATTCAAGCTAAATATATAAGGCTGTTCTATATTCAACACAGCATTCACACACAAGTTTAACACACTTTAACGTATACAGCTTGACTTGACACTTCCAGTGATTTGCTTTGGTGTCTCCATGTAGACATGATTAAAGGCTTTTATCTCCAACTTCTAACAATACCCAGGTGAAAACAGGGAATGGGAAAAAGTAGACTCTGTTGCTGGTTGCATATTCAACTGAAGAGAGAACTCATCGTTTCAAAAGACACTTTCAGAATATCTTACATACCTAACTCCCATTCTACAACCCATAGAGGCCCTCTTTTTCCCTTCTGTATTTCTTTTAATTCCTCTTGGTTTGCTATGTTTTTTTGGTAATTTCAAACCAAATTTGAAAGAATCATGAACCAAATGCTTCTTAACTCATTACTGTGCCTTATCAGCACTAACAGACATCAGCACTGTGATATTTCTTTCTTCAAATTTACCTACTTGCCCAGCCACCAGCTACGAAAAAAGACACCAATCTACACAGATTATTGGAGCTTTCTGCTGTAGAAACTTATGTTATTCCAGTCATTTTCATCAAAAGGCTGTAAAGATCGTCAGAACAGAACAGTGACTTTTACCTACAGCTGTGAGTTAGAATCCTCATCTCTGTAGCCACTGCAGGTGACTTCCTCCTGCAACTAAAGAGATGTTTATCTCCCTAATCCTTGGTACATTAATCCCTACATTAAAAAGTGATACCACCGTTGTTATCAATCTAATAAGGCACTGTAAGAATAAAGATATTTGTAAAATGCTTTGATGAGAAAGCTCTGCCATAAGGTGCTAAGTAGAACAGGTCAGATAAAGCACACATTTGACAAACATTGGCAGTATTTCTGTTCATCAACAGATGGTAGCTTTTTTAAAATTTTTTTATTACTATAAGCTATGTGAAAGTAGGCACCAAACAGTACCTGTATTCAACATTATGCAAGCTGCTTTGATTGGATAGATAGATCATGTGTTAAGGATAACTCATAATTTAAGACATTTGAAGTGAAAATTGGGTACTTGCAAAAAGTTAATCTCAAATGTGTTGTTTCTAAAAACCTGCTAAGAAAAGTTATTAAAACAGAAGAGGAATGTGAAAGGGTCACGAACACAGAAAACATCCATGTTGGCAATATTCATAGAACCTCCTTCCTCTTCACTTCCACTACTCAAACAAGTCTGGTGAGGAACTCTAGTCAACACAAACCTTTTGTAAAACAAAACATCTACACCTGAACTGCACTGGCCAACAGAGGCTATTAGTCAGCCCAAGTCTAGCTTTTAGATGACCAGGTGCAATCTTTAATTTAGGAGTACTGTATCTTATCTGCACATATTTTTACAAATATTCCATTTAATTTTGCGTAACACTAGTTAAGCAAAACCTATAAAACCAGTCATCCATTAAGGTGAAATTATAACAGAAGAACACACGCCAATTTGGTATTTCACAGAAGGTGCCAGTTCAACAGCTATGGAGATTAAGTTAGGTCACTTAGGTTCCTCACATCTCTCCCACACCTTCTGCTACGCTCCTCAACTCTGACCAACAGGGCAGAAGCCAGGAAACTCACTTTCATCTTACAGAAATCCCAAGCAACCAATGGCAAACCTCCAGCTGGCATTCTATATAATACAGGCCAAAATCCGCTCAACGAATTAGCATTGCTTGACTCAATAGCTAATGGTTAAGCAAAAGCAGAAAATGAAGCAATACCATTTACACCCAACAGTTTAAGAAACACCGCTACATTTAGGCAATTACATATAGTACATCCCTACTAGATATAGGACTAACAAATTCATATTAATTCTTGCCTTCATGTGTCATTAACACCTAATGGAATGTTTAAAGGTGTTTACAAGTCCAATGTAATAATGGATCATTCCTAATTAACACACAGTAAAAATTTCATGAAAGTCTCAGTGGAAGAAGAAGGTTGTTAAAGATATTGCTTCATATCTCAGTCACAGACTGCCCCCTCCTTTCCCTCTATGAAATGGAGAACAAGTACATTACAGGTGTGAGAAACCAAAATAATAGGCTCAGCTACACAATATTAAGAGGTAATTAAAAAAAATAATCACATGTTCTCCTTCTAATAATCTTTGAAATCAAGAAGAGTGGGAGTTGTGTTTAAAAAAAAGAGTACTGTTTGAAGATGCTTGCAAGTACCGGATGCTGAAAATTAAAGACAAAGCACAGTATTCGCTCAATGTGGGAGAGATTCTACATTTTACTTTATTAAGCATTAACATTTGTTCTAACAGAAACTCTAGCAGAATTTTGTACTGTCATCTAAAATCAGGACTTAACTATTCAGTGGTCAAAGATTATGATAGAATCATTCAAACCTCAAGATATTTATCATACAAATATTCAAAAAATCATATCTTCCCTAAAAGCCAGTACATCTTTACAGACAATTTCAGAACATAGGAAACAAAATGAAATATTGAATACAAAAAGAATGCAAATCTCTAAACTCATCTTTTACAGGCAATAGCAAGTTTAGTATTGTGACTACATTTTTTCAGGAGCGGATTTATTATCAGTTTTCAACAAAAACGGTACCAGGGTGTTTAGCATGGAAGAAATCAAGAGCACTAGGAGATGGAAACACAATGAAATTCCTATACACTTCATCAACTCACTCCATTCTCATGAGTAGCATTTGAGCAGCGTATCTTTGCTAGGAGATACTGTCCTGCCTTTTCAAACTAATCTTAAACACATGCTAGTTTAAAAAATGCGGGTACAATGTCCACCACTCTCACCACTTGTTTTGCCCCTCCTACAGACAGCTAGGAGTCAGTGTCAACACAGATAAAACTTTGCAAAGATCCCCATACAACTGTCAAAATGCACTTGTCCTTTTTTTTCCACTGGAACCAGCAGTAAAGTCCAGTAACTTTAATATTTCCATTTATCATCTCATTTTAGTGAAACCAAACCAAACCAAACAGGAGCATCTGGATTACAATTTAGTCCTACCCAAAAGTACGCATCAAGTAGGTGCCACTATTCTAGTGAGTAAAATTCCTCTTAAGAAGAATAGTTCTCCAAAACTGTGAAAGACACAACTGAAACTTACACTGAAAAGCAGGTCACAAGCACACATATTTCTGAATCCAGCCATGTGCAAAAAAACTCCTATCAGAATTATTTTGGATTAAAAAAAAAATATTTTCAGTCATGCCTACCAACCAAATGTCTATTTATAAATTTGTCTATATAGGACTAATGCTTTTTTGGCTGGGTAGGGGAGAGACTAAAGCCTGGGAAAAATGCTGAAAATGTTCATGCTTTAAATGTCTGAAACAACGTTCAGTTCAGATTATAATTCTGCTTGCTTAATCAGTTTCAACCTTTAAGATGAAACATTTGATTCAACACAAAACAATATATTATGTTTCTAATGGCACTCTAATGGAAAAAAGCCTCAGCTTGGTGTATGTCTGATTTTTTAAGTTATCTAGCCATCAGAGAGTCTATTACACCTGCAATTCTACTTAACATGTAGCAAAACCTAAGCACAGTGGCATCAGGCAGAGCCACACACCACAGGTTTACGATGAGCATAAGTGTTCTAGCAGCAGTAGTTTATTTATCCCTGCCATGTAACTTCAACAGCCTTTCTGTGTCGACGCTGGCAATCACTGATTTCCATTGTCCCCTAAATAGTCTAACTACATTTCCAAATGCTTTTCAGTTTTAGCAGATAATAAAACATAAAATTGCTACCATTTCCTATCCGCTTTTGGCGCTCTCCTCAAAAACCAGCCCCCCTAACTCATAAATTGCTTTCTTAATAAAGCCGTATTTCTATTAGAACACAGCTACCTCAATTTGGAGCACTCAGACTCCTGCGCCCAGTGAGTTTTCAAAATCCAGCGGTAAGGATCTCTGATCAGTTTCTCTGCAAAACGCAGGCATTAAAAATAAATTACGGGTGCGGATGTGTCGCCTTTCCAGCCCTCTCCCCACCGCACACACTTCCACCCCCAGCTTCTTTGCCGGTTTTCATGCAGATTTGTGCCAGACATTCGGCATCCTCATTAAGTGGTGCCTGGCAACCTGCCTAAGTTTTAGTGGGTTCTGGGAATGCCAATATATTAACCAGAGGACTTTCTGCGTACCGTAGAGAGATTTTATTCTAGAAAAGTCAACCATTTGGCACAAAAAAAAACTTACTTCAAATCTAGGAAAGCTCTCCATTGGCAGTAAGAGAAATTGCATTTAGATTCTTCTTAATTTCTGTCTCCCATCTGAAAGAAAAGTTTGATGTAAAGCAAGATCATCCAAACACAGTTTAAAAGGTCAGAGTGCGGTCTGTAGTAGGATTTTAGAGAAAAGAAAGGCAGATATGAACAACACAGACACAGCACAACATCAAGAAAATTATTCATTTTTTTTTTCCCTTATCCCTTGTGACCAAAATAATCTTAATCAGGAAGATTAAATTTATCCATTATTATGCTGAGTGATAATGAATGGTGATATGGGTACTTGCAAATTTCCATTGCTTAACTAAACAATAATAAAAAGCGTTTAGTAAAATCCATCTACATTTAGCATATTCCAAATATGCTAAATCAAGACATAGGCTCCTGAAATGCATATATTAAATAAATTTAGATGATAAATACAGAGACATTTTGCCAGCATGAAATACAGAACACACTGTAACGCTGTGATCACTCTTATTCACCTGCAAGCATTCCTTCTACTGCAGTCCCCTTACAGGCACTATTATTCAACTGACAGTCTCAGAAGTAAGCAAATAAAATTCCTCTCTAAAAGAAAGAACTGAAATTTCTCTTTCAAATACAAGGTTCAGAAGAACACAATGGAAAAAAAAGGTTAATAGCTTTCCTTCACTGGAATATTCTGCCTGTGCAACACAGAAAAGTTGAAGTACACTGGACAACGGTGTCATCATTTTGTTCTGAGACCGTTTCTGCAGACTTCTATAGCTAGAGAATCCCATTCATTTCAAGAAGTTATTCAGGCAATCTGCTATCATTTGGAGACCACTATCTATTAGAAATCGCTCCATTTACTCAAACTCATCACTTTGGTTTGCACAAAAAATTGCTGACGACTTCTAGAAAGCAGCTCCAAAATGTCACGATCCCTTTATAATGACCAATTAGCACCAAAGATTTAGCAAGAATCAATTAAAATCAATTCTATTTAAATGTTCTACTGTCCATATTAGAAGTCTGGCAAAAATAAGATTATGTTTGGTGGGAAAGAAGTTTTTAGCTATCTAGGCTGCCTTTGCTTAGATATCAACCTTCTAGGCAAGACGGCTATTCTTAAAAATAGCTGTCAACTGAGAAGAGAAAATGTGTACGTATGAATCATTTCACTACGGGGTTGGATCCCCAGCAAGTGATGCACCACTGTTCTGGCATCAGTGCCTTTAACGAGCAGCTGATACTAGCTTGGTGCCATTGAAGAATTTCACGGTTACCACAGAACCAATCTGCAGAAAAATCCATCTCTCAACTCCTAGAAGTATTTGTATTCCATACCTGGCAATTCACTTGCAAGGAGCTGTTTTAAACTATTAGAAACCAGACAGAAAAAAACTCTTCCAAGACCACTCACAACTTAAATGCAACAACGATGCCTGCTGATGCAAGAGCTGTTGGGCAGGCACGTACTTTTTCACCCTTCATTTCACTTATAGATTATATCAAGCTAAACTCCTTTTAAGATACCTCTCTATTATTTCAATAATCATTTACTTCTTTCTGGCACATCATATCCTGAAAGTATTCCAAATTATTTTAGACAGTGTCATTGAAACGCAACTAGCTCTTGCTGGAAAGGCAGCAGCCACTAGACAGAGTACTGCAGGGCAGCTGTGAAAAAGTGAATTAAACTTTGATCAAGAAAATCGGAGAGAAAACTACTCTCCCCCAGCCTCTCCCACCTCCCAAAAGACATGGTACCTTCAGCGCACAAAAAACTCACAACAACTCATCTTTTCAAGTCTTGCCTTAAACGTCCTATACAGAGAAAACAGCATTTTATATACTTTAAAATAACAAAGGGATAGGTTAGTTCTAAATTCTTACGTTAAGCTACTGTTCAACAGTTTTAGTCTTACCAAACTTAATACAACTGTGCCTCAATCCTGACTCCCCATTTCCTTCGACGAGTTTTCTTGTACCAAGTCTAAGATGCTGAAGACTGAACTCAAACTTCATCAGTCAAACGCTGCCTAGTGCCTGTAATGTTTCAATTAACATAAACTAATGGTCTGAAATACACTGTCTCACATTATTAACTCATTCTGTGTTACACATTTATCATCATTTAGGCCCACACAGGCATCTGAATTTACTTGAGAATACTGATATGCCTTATGCGTATGCAACAATAATCTTCGCGTACCTAGGAGTCAGAATTAAATATGCTACTATAAGCACAGAATACATAAAAAGATGTATTTTTACTTCTATATGTAACTGCGTATAGTTGACACATTCCAATGTAAGTTCTCTTCATGCTGGTTGTTTTATGTATCACAGTAACTTAATACCTGGTGCTCAAACACCAGTAGAGATATAGATGTTCCGAGCACCATCAGTATTTCAGCTAACATGGACAAGGAAACGTTGATTAGACTGCTTCCCCTTTTATTTACAGCCACGAAGCCATAATATTTATATTCTCATTAGTGGAACCATACACGTGTGCACCACACGCACAGTTATTCAACTCCACTCAACAGCGCATCGTATGTTATTTAAACAACTCTGGATGGCTGCAAAAAGTAGATTTCTTAAAACATTACCCTAGAAATGAAATTGGAAGGAAGAATAAAAGTTTGGTCTAACCAACAATACTCGGGGGCTGAAGGATGAAAACCAAAAGACACTTTCCAGAAAGGAACATTACCGTATTACGCAGCATCTATGTACCTCATCTATGCCTACCGGTAATTGCCCCTTGAGCTTTCCTACCGGCAAAAACTCTCTCCCTTTTTGGCTAGCCTCAGATGTACGATGCTGCAGACAATTCACTCTTCACGTTACGTGGTGCACCTTTCCAGTCCGCAAATGTTTTAATGCAGGATTTTTCTGTTTGTAAGAATAAACCTCTAAAGAGCTTTCCTTCCTGACAAGAAGATGCCTACAGCTTAGATCAATAAACTCTTATAACACCCAACGTCACTTCTAGTGCCATATAAAATTATTCACCAGATTTCTGTTCTCTTGCATAACCACCACTTGCTACTCAGAAAAGGTTCTGAACAATAAAGAAAAAAGTCCTACTAAAACCTTTATCATTCTAGGTGCTCATTTAAGATCTAAGGAAAAAAAAAAAGTTACTTTTGCACTTCACCTGTTTCCTGTTTATCAACTTAAACCTACACACACCAGTGTGTTTGTCTCTTCAGCAAGCACCAAATCATAACCTATGCGTAAATACCTACCCACCTACATGATGGAAAACCTGGCACACCATTCAGAAATTCGGGATGCACACATTCAATACAAACGACGCAAGCAAGCTTCTGATACAGATTGACAAAGCTAGACTTCTGCTAATAAACTTTTTTCTTTAAAAAAAAAGGAAAAAAAGCGTCACTTCATTAAATATAGGTCACTCGTACGTGTGCCCGGCAGCCACACTGCTGCTTCTCCTTCCTGTAAAAGTTGCCTGCTTGGACCTGGGCGCACACCCCCGTGACGGTCTCCCCCGCGGGGCTGGGCAGGACACCGTCACAGGGCTGTTCCGCCAGCATCGCCCCCCGAGCTGTATTACATCGATCCTGAGGCGAGGGGAGCGTCCAGACGGGGCTGGAAGTATTTACTTCGGAGCAGCCGGAGAGGACGTGCCGCACGCTCCGTGTTCCCCAGCGCCTCGCCCGCCGCGGCGGCTCCCCGGCCCCTCTCGCCGCCTCCTCCCCTGAGGAGCCCCGGGAGTCTCCCCTCCGCGCCGCCGGCACTTCCCGACGCCCAGGCAGCCCCCCCAGCTAACGGCGCTACCTGTCACCGCTGCCCCTGGCGCCGGCCAACGGCCGCCCGACACCCCCTCAGGCAACACCTTCCGCACCCGCCGGGGCACCTGGGCGGGGGGCAGGTGGGGGCCGGGCG
>VXBL01000376.1:160400-177481 GCA_013400195.1 Aramus guarauna | reverse complement strand
GGCCCAGCGAGTACCCACCCGCCCGGAGGCGGCCTCTGCCTTCGCACCTCGGTGAGGGACCGCATCGGGGCGCGGGGGGAGGGGGGAAGGAGGCAAAAAAGTACACTCTGCCCCACGCAGAATGAGAAATTTTTTAGCATTTCAAAAAATGTTGCAAGACAGGAAAACCCAGTTCTGGTCGTGGCCCAGCAGGCATGAACCCAAGGCAGGCTGCTGCCCTGCCTGTGTTCACTTGCAGACGCTGTCCATTTCAGATTCAGTAACATAGTCCCGTCTAAAGCCATCAAGCTCTCCCCTTCTCTTTCTGAATATCTGATCATCGAGTAAAACAGCCACCTTAATCTCAGCTGTACCTAAGCCACTTGGGAACAAGCATAACAACTGAAGCTGTGATTATAAACATATTTATGCACACCATTCTTACAGAAAAAACAAAATCCCTATTTCTGTTAATTGAGATCATCAGCTGCAGTCCACATTCCCATCCATGATGCACTCTAAAGACTTTTCCCTTGTCAGGTGTACCTGTTGACCCTAAGAATGAATAGAAGAAATTAACAGGGAGTAGGTAACGATGAATTGTAAAGGCTGCTAACTTTAGGCATGCGCGCTTTCAACTTAAATGTGCTTTCTAAGTATAGTTGGTTTCCCTTTGTGCCTCACCTCGTTGCAAATTGGAAGGAAGATGCCAGAGCCAGGAATCTGCCAAGCCAGAATTCGGAGTACCAAGGTATGACGATGGTGGAAGTGAGGGCCTGCAGTTTGTGCAGCGGGTCGCTGGGTGTGACAGGGAACAGGGAACCAAGTGGAATAGTTCCAAAACAGAGAAACAGTCAGATCAGCAGGGAAAGATAATTTTAGCAAACATATTTTGGATTAAGGCGTAGTGAGCCAAAGAAACATCAAACAACACGGGGAAGAAGAGCTTCCAGTAATCCGGATGATATACTGGAGCTACTTGCCCTGAAAGTTGCAAAAGTCATCAAAAGGTTACAGGGTTAATAATCACCATAATCAACTATTTATAATCTATTTATAATCTGATTAATTGGGAGAGCCTTGATTTCAAGTTTCCTCTATAGTTAGCCATCAAGAGTCAAGCACTCCATTTCCAAGAGTGCCCCAGTAATCTCTATGTGCTTCCTAACAAATGAGTGTGACATGCTTCAGCTGTGCTCCCTTCAGCAGCTTCTCAAGGAAAATGAGAAGTCATTCACTTCCGTCAGAGATTCTTGCCACGTGCAGAGGAATATCCCTAACCCATGGAAAACTTTGCAAAGCATAACAAAACCACCTGTCAAGTAACAGATTATTTCTATGCTATACCTCTTGAGTGGAAAAATGTGCCTGGCAGCAATTTGGGATATTTGGGGCATGTAGGAGGAGGACAGAGTGAAAATGCATAGACTCATGGGCATGCTCAAAAAGCGCTATGTATGTATTGATCCATGTCTGGAAAGTGAAATGCAGAGAACACTCAATACTGCTGGTACTCCTGTTTCCATCCAAGATATCCCTGGAAGAGACAAATGGCAACCTAATATACTGGCACCTGCCAGAGGACAACAATTCCTCAGATATATAAATTCCTTTACCTTTTTATCACCAAAATTACAAGTTCTGTTCGGTGTCTGGCTCCACATAAATACATCTGAAGAATGTCAATATTTCTGAAGCTTAAAGAGACACAGTCTAAGAGGAGTGTTAACATTTATCCCCTGATAAACTTATAAATCATAGGACATCTTGGAGCCATGTAGAGGTTTCACTCTAAAGAGAATCCCAGAGACAGTTTGGTTATATGAAGAAACTTATCTTAAAAAACAAAACAAACAAACAAAAAAAACCCCTACAAAAAACCACCCTCCATCTCTTCAGTGAAAGCAGTACTCACAGTATCAGGATAATGGGTTTTCATATCCATGAGGCTGCACAGGCATCGTGACAGGTTTTCTTCCTGGATAAATGAGAGAAAGTTCTTATAATTGATTTAAGGTATAGGGAGATCTGTGTATGATTTTCTTTTTTTTTTTATCCTCCTCTCTAAGCTTAATGATACAGTTAATATTTGGACTGTTGGGAGGGTTGTTGTTTTGGGGTTCTTCTACTACTTTATCATTTCTATGATAATAAAAATTGCTTCAATGTTACTAGTAGATAGCACGGTGCTGTGTTCTTAAGGGCATAGCTTAACAGCCACTCACTCCTGCCGTGTCCAGAAACAAGGAAGCCTGGGAGACAGGTTCTCTGCTGACTCCATAATAAATACTTGGCCCAATTGTGCTATTAGATATGGTAGGAGATACACAGCCTGGTGAAGCACGTGGTCTGAGTGTCTATATCCATCATCACTGGTAGGGCCCTTTCTCTGGGCTCGTTACACGTGCTGTCATTGCTATCACCTCTTCCTTCCCAGTCACGCAGTCCATGAGATGTGCCCCGCTGCAGGGAGGAAGCCAGGGGAGAAAGCAAGTATTTGCACAACCAGACTGAGAGGAACATATCTGAATCCAGGGACAGAATAGCTGTTGGTTTCAGTTACTGGTGACTCATCTTGTTTCCCACCAGGAAGCCACAGATCAGTGTATTTCAAGTATTACTGATTCCTATTATCTGTTACACTGAGAGAACAAGGAGGAAGAAATTAAAACCATTCAAACTGCAGTAAGAACACAGCCAAATAACATATGGGCACGCGTAATAAGCCAGTCTTACTAAACTACACATAAAAGCACGCTACAAATAAAACATCTAAAGCTAGTTAGAAGAGTATTTGGTACATTTTTTTACCCAGCAGGTCATCCAGATTCACCCTGTAGTTGTCCACCATGAGCAGATAAGCACTGCTATTAATCCTAACCTGCTGCTTTCTATGGCTTGTTAAGTTGGTGGTAAGTACTAAAGCAATGCTGGGGGAAAAGGTATGGATGGATGCAAGGAAGGCAGCACAAGAAAGACTACTTATAACATTTTGCTGTTGTACAAAATTCTGTTTGTTCTAGTCGTTCACTGAAATTGAACGACTCCAGCTAGTTGTTCATGGATGCACACACTTGTTCTGCAACAAGTTGTTGCTCTGCCAATTCTACCCACACACCTGCAGACCCCTCTACTAGATGTCAATCTCAGTTTTAGATAACCACACAAATCTTAAGAGATGCTTTGGTTTTCTTGTCATGATGAACACAACTAAAAAGCTTTTCATGCTAAATAAAATGCAACGTCGGACTGTAAACTGAGTGAGCATTATGAATAAGGTAACATTACAGAGTGTACATTTCTTTGTTCTCAACAACATAAAGGCTCGGAAAGGACATCATTAGACAAAGTACTACAGAGATGGCAATCAGATGAGTCCACGCTGGAACTCTCCCAGCTCCGGTACACAGTAAGCAATCCAAGAGCTTGGGAGAGGCACGGCAAAAATCTCACTTGGACGCACATTCTGTATCTCTTGTTGAAATGTCAAAAACTGCACTGTTTGTCCTCTTCTTCCTAAAAGAAGGCCTAATGCAAAAAAAAAAAAAACCCCTCCACTGGGATTGAGCATAGATCAAGCTGCCAAGTCTACCTTCAGCTTCTGATAATTCACCCGAGAAAGCTATGATGTGGAAACCCTCTGTGAGGAATCGGATCTTACCATGTAAGCTACCAAATACCACATACACTACCATAATAAAGAGAGAAATTACATTCTCTGTTAAGAGGGACCGGATGACTGAACAGCAATCAAAATGGAGTTCTGTATCAACATCTTATAGAGTCAAGAATGTATGTAACGATTAGACAGTATTTGATTATCAAATAAGAAATAAATCCTTGTCTTAACCTGGCTATTCTTCTTTTATAAAAAAGAACCTCAAACCATTTATTTTGGAATTAGCAGATCCTTATGGATGTACCAAGTGTCTTAGGAGGCAGCATAGATTGAAGGAATAGAATCCTAATCTGAAACAGAATTTTTCTTCTTGACAGCATTGCTTTAAAATAAAAATGGCAACTACAGTTCTGAATTGATTCCCTGACTTATAAGTATTTGAAATACCAAACTGTCTAGTTTGCTGAAATGTCGATAGCGCTACCACATTAAAATAGAAAGATATTTAGTAACTTCCATATGCTTTCACATCCATTTATCTGCTTTACAAATTAGTCAGTAAATTTTTCAGATTGGGGAAAAAAAAGAAAAAAGGCACCAGTCTGCAGATTAACGATGATAATAAAATGCTATTTCCAAACTCTCTCACAGTACTAACGCACTTTGGACACCGCTTCAGTAATTTAGCACATGAATTAATACATAGGATGTACTCTGTTATTATCAATTTACAAATAATTTACAAATAGGTGTATATTCTGCTTTGCAAAATAAAGTCTTTGCTATGGGAAAAATACAAGATTCTTGTTTATAATAAAATTTCCCAAATATGTTTTCATTCCCAAGTCTCAGGGAATTGTGCTGGAAGACAAGCCTTTGTATTTCCATGACACAGATAGAGAACCTAAGTTGTAGAAGAAATATGATTTGCCTTAAGAGTGTACTATGAGAACAGGCAGAATTGGGAACTGATCCAAATTCTCCTGGTTTACTCTACAGCGTTCTGTCTACTGGACCACAAAGCAGCAGTTCACTGTGTGTTATTCTACAATTTTTGATTTTTAAAGTGCTACTAAAACCCCCTTTTATTCTCCAAAAACATAGCCAGAATTGCTTTCTTAGCTACCAGTCCTACTATACTGGTTTATGTTAGTTGTGAGGGAAATAATTAGGTTACAAAGCACTTTTAAATGAAAGAATTACCAAATACCATTGGACAAGATCCTAACTCTTTTCAGGTCCACATCAGAAATCCCACTGACTTCAGCAGTACCACAATCAGACTCATTTTACACACAGAGGAACGCACACACCACCTATAAAAAAGTGTTCAATAAAAAATGCTGTGTCCAGCTAGTACTCAAATGAAGCCATGACCCAAAACCCCCAAAACTTTTGATAGTCTTACATGAAGAGGGGACAATTAGATGAGAAGGATGCATAATAGAACTCATTATCAATAACAGCATCATCATCTTATGCTTAACTGTAATGGGAGAATCAGTATTACAATCTATAGCTTCTGTCTTTTCTGTTCACTAATATAATCATTCCTATTCAGCTGCCCATACTCCTAGTTTTCAAATTCTTCCCAATAAATTGACACATCCATGTGTGTTCAGAAGCTACTCTATTCTTCTTCAGGGCTTCACAGAATAATTCTATCTTTCTGTTTACACACTTCAGAAAAAAAAAAACAACTTTTTTTTTTTTGCAATAAGGATCATCTTCACTCTATCCCTGGTACAGTACAGAGCACCTGGTCAATGCTTAAACTTTAAAATATAATTGCCATCATTGTAAGAAACCTACATTGCATTAAGTTTCTTTTGCTTCTGCCCTTCAACTCTTCCCCAAGGATAAAAGATGGAGAGCTGTGAGAGGTTCCCAGTGTCCACTTACTACAACTACTACTTTTCTCTTTCTCCCTTTTTTTTCCTCCTGCTTTTAGACTCCTTTTAAATAAAGCCTTTGCATTAACACAGCATTGAAAAATCTGAAGGCTTTACTATGACAGAAGACAATTAAAATTAAGGCAAATAGGTTGGACAGATCACACTACTCAAATCGCACGTATTGTCACAGGAGTAGTAGCTGAGCAGTTTTCGTGCCTAAGAGGCAACTCTATATCCCCTTCAGGCATCCCAGGCTAATGCTGCCCACTGAATCACATACGTGTATTGTCCAGAATGAGAACAAGTAGAACCTGCTGCTGACCATATTCCTGCTTTACTTCATCTACTGCTGTGACCAAATGTGTTTTTTCATGTCTGGAAAACAACTGCTTACAGAAATACTGCAAATAAGACTGTTATATTATTCCCTTCTAGCTTACTCCTCCCAAAGGGATCTTAGGAACTGGCTCTTTCTCTTTCATGTTAAATACATCCTAGTGACTTTTTTATTTTTTTATGCTCCCCACTGCTTTTGCGGGTCATGTGTAATATATTTTTAATATTGAAAATCTGCATAGCATACATTGTTGTTGTTTAATGCCTTCCATTAAAGGCTCTCAAAGCATTTTGTTGTCACTAATCAGTTCAATCTCACCAACCCAGACGTACACAGGCATTATTCCTATTCTATAGACAAGAAAACAACTACAGAGAAGGCTGAGTGGCAGAATTCATTCCTGCATTCAAACTCCAATCACTAGATCACGAACAGCTTGAAAAAAGACAAACCACTCACTAATGCTCAGTTGCATACGACTGTTTTAAGAGGAGTTCCACCAATAACTTTGCTGTCTCATCTCTCAGATGCTTCCTTAGCTACTCATTTATTTATAAGCAGGCTACCTACAGATCTTAACATACCTTACAGGCACCAAGAACAGAGTCCAACATAAAAAAAGCCATTAAAAAAGATCTTTTCCAGTCATTTTAGCATCAGTATAACAAGTTGCAAGAATGCAAAATACATAAAAATGATAATTTTTTACATCTTTTTCCTTTAATACACTGACTATTCCTTTGGATGGCATCTTCAGTGCTCTTCACTGACAGCTGAATCACTTTAAACAAGACACTACTAGAAAAATACATTCAAAATTTGTGGGGGAAAAAAATTGTTTCTATATCTCAAAATTTTAACTCCAAAGCTCTATCTTTCTAGGTACCATCCTAACAGGTCATTCACATAGCTCTGTAGAGAGTGCTAAAGTACCAAGATGTGCCCTGTCACGTTGTGAAAAAGATACCCTGCTTCAGAAGTTTAACATAATGAGATGTAAGAAAAAACTGTCTGTCTCAAATCTAAGGAGTGAGAAAGTACTACATTCAATTCAAGGACAGTCTTCTGCAACTTATTAGAAACGCTATGTGTTATACACTGTTTCATACAGACTTTACAAGTAAAAATTGAAATAATTTTCCTAGGTGAAGAAACTATTTACATCATAGGTAGTGATGTCATATACTAAAGATTTGGGCTTGCCTTTTTTTTTTCTTAAGTGAAAGAATGGATTGTAATCATAACATTGAAAAACTCCTGTTGCAGGTTAATGCAACTTCAGAAATTCTTCTGACCCAATATTATAATTTGCAAAAACATTAATTAATTTACAGTGTGGCAGTAACCTCTATTTTTGTTCATTTTCTATTATTATATGATCATTTCTACAGTAGTTTTCCCCTTCATCGCACAGAATGGAGACTGCCCAAAGAATGAATCAGGAATACATATGGAAAGAAGCTCTCCTTGGTAGAACCTCTGCCTCACTTGTGCAGATTAATGTCTTGCTCTTGTTTAGCATCATGTTCACTACTCCACGCTGTAACGATAGGAATTCATGAATAAATTTTCACAAGTTAAGTGAGGATATCAAATTTACTACAAATCAGTTAATCTGCAATTATTTCCTATAAAATGGATATTCTGCCCCAGCAACGCAGGCAAAAGAAGTTGGATCTTTAACCAAGAAAATAAACTGCTTTGAATTAGCTCGTATTGACCTGACAATAACAATTTGCATGCAGGCAGTTAATGCAAAACAGCTGACTTGAGGTAATTTACTTAGAATAAGGAGTTAGAGACCGAGCAGGTTATTCGTGTATATATACTCTCCCTAGACATGAACTTACATTATGTCAGCCAGTCTGGCAACATTTTTATAAAATACAGCCACACCTATATCTTATGCCAATCTAAATTACATTGTTTCCAGAAAATTTCACTTCTTCAAGCTATGTCTTTCTGGCAAGATGACAAATGCGTGAAATAACATCTTTGTTCCTCAAACTTGAGACTTTTCACCAGTGTGCATATATGGGCAAAATATCACCCACTTACGGTTTATTTATATTATTTATTTATTTATTCACAGCTTTTTAGCACATAGCTATCCTCAACTTGCTTCAAAACTACACAATTCTAAGACAATAAAGGCTGTTCCTGCTCACAGCCATTAGAACTACTTTTTAGTGTTTATTTTTGTTTAATCTTTGTTTTTACAGTGCCATTTATTTATTTCTTGTTATCCTGAAAGCGTAAGAGATGAGCACCATCAACACTTGAATTACACCACACGCAGTGAGGCCGTGCAGAGACCTCGGAGCCTCCCCAGGAAAAACAGACGCAATGTTATCTCCCAGCCCTTCGCTCCCTCCAAAGATCTGCCCTTCTGCTTGGGGCAAGGCAGCAGAGCAAAGAAGATATTGTTCTGTTCAAGCCCATTCCTGGCTCGGCAGCCCAACAGCAGCCTGGAAACGTTGGCAGGGAACACCGGCGCTCAGAGTGTTTGAAGAGTTGCACAGGGCATTCGGCCAGAGGCTGCACAGCTGCTGCTGGAAGAGGCTCCAAGCCACCCTCTTACCTACTCAGCCTCCCTGGTTTCACAGATTGCCCACTGATACAGTGAAGGTTGTAGCACTATCAAGGAGACTTCTCCCCATCCACAAGTCCTACTATTAACTGGTATAGACGCTACTTGGTAGTCAACTGCAAAGATCAGGCACAGGCTAGGTGATGAGATCATTTAAAGAAGCCTCCGAGAACTTCAGAATCACGTCTGCCACCAGAAATAAAACTAAAACTGCTTTGGAGTCAGTATAGCTGTGATTTGTCTGTTCTTAAAGAGAATTACATGAGTATAGGAATTTATTTGTCAGTGGGCAGTCTCAGCTTTGTACCAGACATATGATTTTACATGAAATCCAGATGTCATTTAGAACAGTGTCAAAAGTCAAACTAAAATTAGTATTCATCGAATGACTTTTTTTAAAGAAAAAAATATGCTCTGCAGCTTAGAGAATTGTAAAAATATCTCAGACTCATGTATTTCTTTTAGCAATATCATTGGATTTTCTCTCCTATAAACATATAAGCCAAAAAATCAAGAGTGGAAATATTTTCCATGTTTCTGTTTGGATATGGCTCATAACTCAGGATCAGTTTATGAGGTTCAATAGTTCCCCCAGAGTACAGAGCTCTTCACCACTATAGTCTGATTTACATGCACAATATCTACCTACATAAGAAGTCTTGATACACTGGAAAAGACCAAGATGGGTTTTCTACATTTATTTAGCAAACAAATGAAATTACTTTCAACAGTTTTAGGGGTTTCTTAGGCAATTATAGAACTGCCTGCACACTACTCTACTAGTTGGTGCAAGCAGAAGAAAAACCCCACACCATTACTTATTTTGTTCTGAGACAGCCACCCCAAAGCTCTACCTACCGCTCTACGGAGTGAGTTCACCTTCATGCCATGCTGTGCCTACCCAAATTGTAGCAGTCACCCACTTTCACAGAATAAAATGGTACTTTATTTGCAAAGATTTAAATAAAGGTCTCATTGTTCATGAAAGATGTCTATTCTTTTCAGCAAAAGGCATGACCTCATCATCCTGATATAACTGTCCTGTTAATTGCGTGAAAGAAATTTTGCATTGCCACAGCTGAGACAGATCACTCTAGAAGGTGAATCTAGGAGTCCAGAGGGATGTTTACAATTTACCTCATCAACAGGAAGAAGAATGGGTATCATTTAGCTATTCCCTAAGAATAAGAAAGCAACATCAGCAAGGGGCCAGCCTGACATCGAGATGCCATTCAAAAAGTACCTAGCCCCAACAATGTCTCAGTCTCATAATAAGCCCTTTAGGATCAGCTGGCCCCAGCTGCCTTGCAAAATTCCATCTCAGAAAGGGATAAAAGATGTCTTTTATGCAGGAACATCCAGTTGCACCTTCAGGAACATCTGCTTATTTTAATGGTTGATGTTGATATTTTCTGCTGCATGGTCTTTTTTAAGTTCTGCAAAGACATACCATATGTAGCTTGTTGATCAGTTGCAGGGTTTTGATTAAAAATTTCTTTAGATTTCTAAGTCACAGCAAGGCAAATTTCAGAAAGAAAATGGTAAAATTATCAGAGGGGTTTTGGGTTTTGTGGTGGTTTTTTTTTGTTCTTAGAAGAAAACATTGCGGTCATACAAAAAAGAAATCTCTCTATTGTAATAGATATTACCACTCTTAATCCATTTTTTGAGCTAGTGACTTTTTTCCAAGTCACTCTTCCTTTCAGAGTTCTAAACAAAGAAGTAAATAAGAGATGATCAGATACAATAGCCATATGAAAGAAAAATCCTTTCCTTCAGATGCATCCCAGTAAGTAGATTGTTTCAGCAACTGAACGTGTACTCTTGAACTGACATGAGTACTTGAGTCATTTCTAAAACAAACATCACAAGAGTTAGCTACAAAAGAAACATGTTACCCTTCAGTGTGTTGAGAGTTTCAATTTATCAAGACTGACAATCTCCAGAAGCTTGATGCTGAAATAGCAGTACTGATCTGGATGCAAGGATGCTGCATTAAACAGCCAGCATGCTCTGTACGTCCCACTAGGAAGCCTGAAGTTCTTGAAAAAAAGTCACTAAAAGTGACTAAAGCCAGAGATTCAGTTATGTGGAGTTACAAGATTAGGCCCGTTCCCTAATCACGACAGAAGGCAAGACCAAGTAAAACATTATCTCCACCACAGGCCCTTCTACTTTTCTCAGTTGGATGTAGTGATGGACATCAACACTTCTATGCCAGAACAGATGAACAGACTTTTCACCTTTCCTCCAGCTCATACTCTCGCGTCCCTAGGATTGCAGTCCTACCCTTGTACTCCCACCACTTCTAGTTCATCTAAAAGATTGGGTTTGCCTTTTTTGTTTCAGAGTTTGCATCTGACACATCTGACTACAGTCACAGCTGTTTATCTGTGTTTCCTGATGTGACTTCTTGGAGTTTGGGACGGAGTACAAATATATCTTCATCTTCAAATAGGAAGATCCTTTCTTGAAGGACCATGTATTAGTCTGACCTGCTAGATCTTAGGCCTATCGTATTAACACAGCGAGTGGACCTCATCCTATCCCTAGATAATCAAATAGGGCAAATTCTTGGCAAGGGGAACCAAAATTTGCCTCCTTTAGACACCAATAGTTATGATGTTTCATATCCTCAGGTACACATATTACCTGGGCTAAGCACTGTGGAGTTCTTCCTCTGCAGAGGGGAAGTACTCCTCCCATACTACTAAGTCCTCAACCAGTGCATCTAGAAGAACAAATGCTTTAGCACACTGACCTGCATTGGCTTTGTTGTTTTAGGTGGGGCACGCGACCTATTTCTGCACTGCCTACAGATGTGTTGAAAACTGCTGCTCACAAAAAGTTGATCTCACCACAGGCTGCTTCCCTCCCTGTTTAAGAAGCAGGATACCATCTTTTTCACAGACCTGGGATATTCTTGGCTATTTGTCCTGATGTGTCAAAGTGACTAACAGAGTATTTTGTCCAGGTTGAAAAAGGACCAACCTCTCGTCAGCAGGTATTGGTAGTGCAGAGGTGTACCTCTTCACACCTGGCCTCTCTGACACAAGAGACTTTCACATGACAAGAATCTGCCTAAGCAAGCAGTATGGGCTTTGCCCATCAAAAGTGCAATGTATGAAGCCCACTGTTCCCATGGCAATTGTCAGGCAACTCCCACATTACCAAATTAACAAAAAAGCATCTTAGGACAACTTCCGTGTTATCACTTCAGCATATATAAATTGGATTACTGAGGAAGCAGGTTTTTAAGAACAACAGTGCACTCCAGGGCATTAACAGACCACACAGTCTCTGCTGTCGCTGCTGCAGCAGCTATTCCACCTTTTGTTGTGGATAGAGGATGAGAGCATCTGTGTTTCAACCCAATCTCATGAAGTTCAGAAAAAACGGCACCTGTAGGTGGGCTGGTCTTCAGTCAAGCTGGCAAAGGCATCCTCATACCTGGCATCACTTTTCAAGCTGGCTTGCTTTCCACTCCAGCATGTCTTTCTGACCCGAACAGGCTCTAAATACTGCCACCCTGCTCTAAGTCACACGCCTATAGAAGGGAGCAGATCAGCAGCATTGGTGGCTCCTGGCTGTGGAAATGCCAGAAGCAGCTTTCCATGGTGAGGGGTGTCTCCAAGACCCCCACCCCTGAAACAGATATGCTTGCTTCCACCCAAGTTTTGGAATAACTAATGTGTCTTAAAAAACTCCTCCAGCTCAGAAGAGGTTACAACCTCCAGATGCCTGTCATCACCCTTCTGCTAGAGATTATCTGCTAGAGGGGCTCTTATTACAAATGTTCCACAATCTGTTGCCTTCAAAGTGAACTAAGTTAACTCAAAAAAAAAAAAAAAAAGTCTTTCTATCCTAACTCATTTTGTCAGACAAGTTAGAAAATGACAACATACACAACAAACAGATCTGAGACAATGATAAACACCAGCTGAAAAGATGGTGACAAGCAGTTGAGGGGCAGTTACCTCTTCTGCAAGCGTAGCAAGATCCAGAAAGTAACTTCTGCCCATGACTTCATTAAACTGCAATTTTGTCTTCTAAACGGCAGTTTATTTTCTATACATTGCTATATATTATTCGTGTCGCTAAAGCTAGCATCATCGACATAATCCACAAATAACACACTTTCTCCACAGCCAAGTGCAAAGTATCCAAAGTCTCTTCCCAAAACCTTTGTTTAAAAGGCTCACAACTTCCTTACCTTCAATAAGTTAACATTTTTCAGCTGATTTGTCTCATTCTCTACTGAACCAAACAAAAAAACCATCAGTTTAAAATTATTTTTAATGTTCCAAATGCAAGCTTTATTTCAGTATATGGATTTTTATTTCATTCTACACTCATAAATATGCTTTTGCAATTACACAAAATAAAATTCATCTTTCTACAAAAGACTGGATAAGAACCTCCAAGCCATAACTTAAGATCCATGATAACCTCAAAGTGGTGCAGAAGTATCTTACCTAGATCCTTCTTAAGAAGGTAACTACTGTACTGTGTAGCTGGTTTCATTTCTGGTGATGCTAGTTGATTAGTCTTCTTTTAAGCAGTTCTTAGCAGTTCTGTGATATAGCCTCGGTTCTTCTGTGGGCATTTTTTTGTTCATTTGTTTTGCAGTTTACTGGGGTTTTTTTAAACTCCCCAACATCTTTTCTTGTTTACAGCAGCACTGAAAATCCTAACAGACTACTTCCTACCCGCCACACAGAGATGCCTGGAGCTACAACAGTAGTAGTACAGGTGACCACAAGGGTGAGAGGTACACAGAAACTGTAGAGACTACGCGAGGCATACCTAGCACATGGAAGAGGCTTTGAAACTACTTCCTAACCTACACTATTCATACGTTCCTAATGCATTGTTTCAACCCAGGGAAAGCCATGCGGATGTGAAGGGGCAGCAGAAGAGTTTTGGGGAAGTACGTAATTTGCCTACATCAAACGGTTTATACAACCAAATGGCAAGATTAAGCACCAATTGTTATTCTAGGTATGCAAATGGTTGGAGAATTCCATCCCATGATTTAATTTACTTGATTTCTGAAAATACCAAACCTCTTAAATTACTATTCAACTACACAATAGGTTGCTAGCCCGTAAGCCAGCATTCTTTCCAGAGACAGTTTTTAAGCTCATGGTCATGTTTTCAAAATTAAAACCAGGTAAGAATCTTTATCTCATGATCTTAGGTTATGTTCACATCCTGTTCACACACACATTGCTCTCTTTCTTGTCACAAGGACAATATAGCTTAGATACTTTATACTGCCACTTAATTTAATTCCTTTAGTTCCTTAATTCTTGTAATATTTATTCAATTTTCAGCTATTGTCAACAACTAAGTGCATCAAAATTTTTCTTTCTTCTTTTCCGACTCTCTAGAGAGGAAGCTAAGGGGCTGGTGGATATGTGAAGTTTAAAAATTTAAAACTAAAAACATTAAAAGTTAATGCTGTTATAGCCCATTTCCTCCATGGTTTTTCATATCAAATAGGCTACATTGAGAAGCAAGACTTTTTTGAATTGCCACTACAATCAACTATAAAAAACAAAAACAGTTTTTAGGTATATAATTATACTCATATGACAACATATGTATTTATATAATCTACATCTGTAAAATTTCTACTTGCAATAAAGCTGAGATTGCACCATGCTATGGAAAATGCCCCTCTGATCCTAATGCAAAATTCCTGTTTATTCCATAGAATACACAAGGTAAGCCTCAAAAGAGATGGTTTTGTGAAAGATTCTTATAGGTACCATCTGTTTAAATCATTAAAAAATAAACTTCAACATTTTACTAAAATTTGTTTTGTCAGCTCATCTCTAGATTCTGTTAAATGAATCTTCTGTTCCTAATACTCAACAAAACAATTTAGAAAGAATGTTTGTTCAAGAGAGGCTTAGAACAGAACACAAGGTCCAAATGTTCTTGAATTTTGGAAAGACTATTGCACACTGTTGTCTTTATTTAGACTGGAAGAGAGAGAGAAAACCATGAGGAGCTGTAGCAATATCAAAGCGAGGAGGACATTTTAACACTTTGCCTTTGCACCCAGTGTTTCTCTTAGAGAAAATAAATCAAGAAAGCACTCCAATACCAAACACTGCAGTGAAAACTTAAAAAAAACCCACAACCCAATACTAAAAGCTCCTAAACTCTCCAGGACATACTCTCAGAGAATGAACAGGGTGACACACCCTGATTTACCTGAAAGGAAGAAAATTTTTCCTGCTCTTTGGATCTTACACATGCCAGTGGGTTAAATTATGATTCTTCGTTGCTTTGGCATTCCCTTCCCTCTCTGTGGGGGCCTTGATCTCCAGACGCTGATAGCATCCACAGGAACAAACAAACAGAAGTTCTGAGCCGATTTTCACACAATTGCTGAAAACCTGTAAGATAAAGGTGAAGAACATCTGAACAGATTATTGAAAATCTGCAGTATGAGGACACAAGATATTTCTTTCTGAATACAGAAACCCCACTTGCCTAGCTATCATCCTTTACTATGAACAAACTTTCAAAGACTGTTTCTCTCTAGTACTCATGAGTCATTTTCTAACATCACGTCTTTGGCGGCTTGAAGCATTTTGAAAGTGGAAAGCAAACAAAATTGCTTTTAATGCACTCATAAGAGGGTACTTCAGGTTTTTTAAAAGCCATTTTTTCTCTATCTTTTAGCTGCTAGGAGGCTTTAAATGGGACCCCTGTAGGTTTTTGTCTGTAAACCATACGAGAGCATAAAAGCTTGGAAAACTTGCAGAGATTCTGAAGCAGGTTCACACAGCTTCATTGAAACTGTGTGTGGTTTTGAAGCTCACCAGGGCTCTACTCACCAGGAGCCATTTAAAATTGCCAACTTAAAAAAAAAAAGATTTAAAACTCATAAAGGATTATGATGAAAACGTAAGACTTATTTTGTGGGCTTCCAGCTTGAAAGAAAAACTACTATTCTGTAAATAGGGAGGAATGGGTTTTCATTCCTTAAAGGTTTTTGGGTATTGTTTCTTTGAAAACACATATAGTAGCCAGAAAAAGGGATCAGAGTAACCTTTGTAAACACAGCCTGAATTAACCTGCATCAAAGTGATTTACCTGTATCAAAAGAATCAAACTGATCAATCCATTATACCAACACAAGGTGGCTCAACTATCCTAAAAGCACTTGCAGGATTGTTACAATGGAAACATGTCAAATCTTCCCCTGTCTTTGGAAGTGTCTCTTCTCAACCCGTATCAGTATCAATCAGAATAGCCTGCAAGAAAAGGTGGCTTGGAAAGCCACCACTGCCTTCCATAAATACCATAAGAAATATGAAACTATTTTCATTTATATAAAGAACCAGTGAAATAAGACTTTCCGACTAACACCGTTACCTCACTATCACCAATTTCTCATTTTACATTGTGAGGTTTACTAGAATTTGGTGCTGCAAAAGAAAATGGAAAAGAATTGGTTTTGGATGTTAAGGCAAACATGAAAACTTTATCACGGTTGGGTCTAATATGGCATTTCTTGTATATACACAGTCATCATTGGAGCCTGTGAGAGTTCTGTGAGGAAAGATTGCCAGACTGGATTTTCACTTCAGTCAACATTGAAATTCTAGTAAGATGCCAAATTAACGGACAGAAATGAAATTGTCTTTTTCATGTTTTCCGATGGCAAGCAGTACAAAGGATGGAAGATGTTTGATACCATTTAAATTTGTTGTGGGACGGATTTTGCCACTAGTAGTTGCTTTTAGCTTTTATGCTCATTACTTATAAATTTTGTACTCATCAACAGTGAAGAATACTGAGCAGTGCTGTTGATCTCAGGTTAACCATTCAATATGTCAGCAGCTGTGCAATGTCAGGGAATCAGCGTAGCTGCTCACTGGGATCATAAAGAACATGGGTTGGTCACAGAAGCTTATTTTTCCACAATCATAACCAGCCATGGAATTAATTCCTAATTCAGGAAGGTCTATGTGACATCTCTTCTGTTTATATATAGTACTCCAAAAGCTACTGATGTTTTTCCCAGCATCCCATTTGGCTAGGAATCCATTGGCCCACATTAAATGACCAAAAATTTACAATATGTAAGCCCTAGCATAAGAGCAGGAGAGAGCAGAGATCAAGTTTCCTAAGTCCTTGTAATAGCTGGGATTTCAAAGAGCTCCCAGAGGTACAAAGGAAAAGGTTCAAACCATGAAGAGGAAACCAAAATGTTTATCCCTGCCTTTTTGGACTGGAGGGGACAGAGGACCTGACGCCAAATCTAGTGACAAGAAGCAAGATACACTGACCAGGTGCTTAAAAGACTTTATTGCCACAGAAAGCACCAGTATACTCTGCCACCCTGGTGTATACACTTGTAGCAATCTTCAGTGTTCAGAAGAAGGTAGGGAGGGAAATGAGAACAGCAAAAAAAAGAAGAAAAAACCCAACCCAACCAACAAAAACCAACCAACCGTAAAAAAAACCCACCAAAACCCTTTTAGAAGCCAGTGAAGGGAAAGGGAATTCCTTCCTGGATCCTATAGGTAAGCAGCAATTCTGAAGCATGGCATTAACACAGCACAAGTGTAATGTAAACAGATACTCAAGTAGTCTCACTATTTAAAAAAAAAAAAAAAAAAAAAGGGGGGGGGGAGG
>VXBL01000376.1:31745-151938 GCA_013400195.1 Aramus guarauna | reverse complement strand
TTTTTTTTTTTTTTTGTTAAGCAGATTCTGGTCAATCAAGTAACTTAAAAGTACACACTTTAAGAATACAGACTAGTATGCTACTGTATTTTTTAATTGGGTTTATACAAAAACAAAGTGCTACTGTTGTACTTAACTACAATCGAGAATACAGCGAAGGAGTACAGCCAGATCAGGGTTTCAAGTCTCTTACTTGATTGCCAAGTGTTGTATAACAAACATGACATGCTCTGTCTCTTTATCCATCTATAATATATGAGATGAAGATATTTACTCAGCTTTATTATAAAAAAAATCCATTTTATATATGAAAAGCATCAGTATAACATATGCATTACATTATAAAACAAATTTTAGTAAGAATAGAGTCTGAAGCTGCACACAACCAGACCATCTGGTTTTTACAAAAAAGTAAATTCAGTAGAAAGTCAGGAGGGATGCACAAGTCTGTATCATCATCTCCAAAATAATATATGTAAGATTTCTTACATATCCTAACACTTACTCAAAAAGAACAATATAATCAGTTACACTGTCAAAAACTTACTATTAAGTTATGTATCACTCTTTAAAAGAGATGGCCACATCTGGCTGCCAAATATTAATATTAAATGTACTATATGACCTCAGTGACAGCGAGGAAGAGCACTGTCTTAGCATATGACAGCTATATTCAATCCCATTTGACTTCTAAATTCAGGTGTCCATTTGGTTGGTGCTATACACATTATCCTTCTTCTCTAAAAGCAGAATTAGTCAGACATCACTTAGTGTTTGTTTTGTAGCAGTCAGGTGATTTCTCACAATCAGGATGAGGCTCACCACACTTCTCATGCTTCCTAGTCCAAAGGGAAAGATGCTATTTTCATTTTCTTCCGCTAACAAAATGGGAAAGTTCAGGCTCCACCTACAACAACTCTGTGGGCTACTACATAGTATAAATGTTCTTAGAAATTAAGCAACCGGGAGGATTTTTCACAAGTACAGTAGCCAGAAACTAGTCAATTAACTGTTTTTCTCTTAACAAAAACTCTTACTTTACTTCAAACTTTTCATTATGGCTGCAACTCAGCCTATGAATACTATATGGCCTTTACAGGTTGTTGCATCATTTTCAAGTGGTATTTCTGAGAAGTGAGGTATGCCTGAAGCCTGCTTCATAGACAAGCCAGTACTGTAGTCCTCTAAACACAATAGCAGCAATAGGTAGTCTGAAAGGAACAATATGGGTAAGCTGCATCAAAGCCATAGTAACCACACCTATTGTCAATGAATAGTGACTCCTGACACCCCCAATGGCAGCTACTGGAAACAAAAATAATTAGTCAAGCAAAAAAAGTTTTACCTTTTACTAATATCTGAAATATATACTACCCTGTAATCAACTTAATTCAGATGTCTTCTGAAGGCAATACAATAGAAATATCTTAGTTTTCAAACTTTTTTTAGATAGGTGTAACCTGGTAGTCCTTCCAGAAACAGAACTTAGCCAAAGGTTTTAAAAATTTAAGTGTTTTTTAATGTTTCATACATGTGTTTATATCACTTGAGTCATCTCGTTAAAGGTACTCTCTGCAGGTCAAAAAAAAAAAAAATCTGCTCTGTCAACAAATAGAACTCCTCTTTTGAATGCAAAATCCAGGACTTATAGTATTAGCTGAATGATGTGTCTCTGGTTAAAAAACAAAACATAATCTTCACAAAATATCTTAAAGTGTATTAAAATTCCAGTTTGTTTGGGCTTTTGCTACAGTTTTGGTTGCAAGACGCTGTATTTGGATAAAGCCCATTACTATTTTCAATTGAGCAAACTGTGGTAAAGGAACCAGTAGTGCTGCATATTGGTACTTGTAAACAAGAATTAAACAAAAACTGGCCAGGCACTATACCAACCTCTGATAGTCAGACTCTGGATATTAAAGACCAATACAAACTTGCAATTACATTATCCAGATTTAAAACTTGACTACTCAGGCCTGCTTTCAAATTTGGCCATCATAATGAAGAACATGCAAAGGACCATGTTTACTAGATGACACTGTTTTGGTCCAAAAATATGGGTAGATGGTACTTTCTATTTTTACGCTCTTATTTACAGACTAATATTCCAAGTTCCTGCAAATAGTCTTCTTATACAATTTCTGTTGAACATTACTTGCCAAGATGTCCAGTTAACCTAGTTCGGAAGGAAATAGTTAACACTGGCTTTCTTGAAATCCTCCCTGATGCTGTTCTCAAATAAAAGCCCTTTCAAGCAGTTAACAGGTTTTTTTAAAAAGCATCTATTTAAGTCACATCATTTTTCTGTGCTTTATGCTCTTAAATGGGAGAGCTTCTTCAGAGAGCTATGTTAACTACAGATTAATTAATTTTAGAAAAGCTAGGAAAGGCCAATATTTACAACTAAGAAAAAACAGCCAAAGTTATTAAAAAAAAGGTTGTAGAATGTTACTAGAATGTGCAGTATAATCAGTTGATAACCTTTAGACAGAAACACTAGACTGTATTTTAAACTTGTTAAGTTTACTTTGGATAAAAGCAAAAGGAGTTTATCATGTCTCTCAGAAAATATACTAAATAGCTTTATACTGCATTCCTCAAGAATATTTTTGAAATATCTAAGTGTCTTCCAGTGATGCTACTCATCTTTTTTTCCAGGGACAATCAAGTCATGCTGTCTTTGCAGCTGTACAGCCTCAGATAGATATAGCTAGTTGTCTTTATTTGTATAGATTTTATCTTGGTCACTGCCTCCATAAAACACCCTTCTGTGTTTTCTGATGTAACATATTTAATAAAAAGATGCCAGTTAAATAGAAACACTGGAGCACATGCCTAAGTGGAGTTACAACACTTTGCACTGAAACGTGGCCTCAAGAATACCTTGAATACTTGTGGCTGACACCACCACAGCCCTGTCCTTACAATAAATGCTAAGTATCATTGGCAGACACAAAACTAGATTAGGAGCCAGACTATCTAGTTCCACTTACGCTTTTTGCTCATAATTCCTGTTCTGCATACGCTTAGTTTCCCTGTCTTTAAAATGGGGACCCCATTTAAACACTGAGAAAGTATGCTGTATGACTTCTAATGAAATGGTTGCATTTTTGTCTTCCTGACAATCCCTCTGGTATAGATGAGCACGTGGGATGCTATATTTCTTGAAGAGATGACTAATAGGACTATCAATACTTGTTGTAATGAACTCCAAAGATGACTGGGTTTATTTTGAGGGATTGTTATCACCAAACCAACTTGAAAATTCCTTTTATGCAGGTAATACACTGAAATACTTGGTATGACCAGGCAATTCCACTGGCTGCTCAAACCTTGTATTTGCAGAGAATCTTTGATGCAGCTCTGCAGGTTTGTCAAATTAGAAGCATGATGAAGGCAATTTGGTTGGTCTGTTGTGCAGAAAGTATAAATGGAAGGAATGACTTGATTGTGCACAGCATGCCAAATGGTTAAATGAAGCATTAGGCTTAGCATTAAAAGCAGCAGCACCGTTAGAAACGATTTGCAGGGAAGAAATTGGCAGATGCAGAAATAACTGTGTGGGCTCATTCTGCTTCTAACCAAGATTATAGAGTACAGCTTAGCAAAAAGAAAAAAAAAAAAACCAACCACACAACAAAAAAACCAAACAAACCCCCTTTAACTAGACAGTCAGAACACTGGATATTTATATCTATGTTTTAGCACTGTACACATAGAGAAGATAGTTATCTTACTGAATTACTTGTTTAAATTTTTTGACAGGAGAGAATGTTAGCATATGCATTACTCACCTTAGAGAGTATTTTGAGTGCTTGATGTAGAAAGGCTCTCTGGGACTTACAAATTTCAGCTGCAATTTAATACAAAATGCTTAAAAGCGCACTATATCTAAGCCTATCGTATTCAATTCATTACATGCTTAAGATAAATCAGGTCGCTTACAAACACAGCTTTACACAGACTCAGACTTTAAAAATAAAGCATGACCAGATTTGTGCACGGTAAGAAAAATTAACATCTCAATATTTTAAGTTAAAAAATAAATAAACCAGGATAATAACAAGTCTATGCAAACTATCAGCTATTATTTTTCAGTTGCAAATATATTATAAATACACTCAGTGATTCACTCAGACAAAAGAAAAGAGAAAAATTTCAGGAGAACAAAATTCTTCAAATAACATTGACTTTTGAAACTAGCAAACTAAGGCTTATGCTATTGCAATCTTCTGTCAAGAGTAAAAAAACCAAAACAGTGCAGTTGAACTGTTGGAAGGACTCATGAAAGTGCATTTAAAAATAAAATCTGTCAAATTTACCAAGTGTGTTGTAAAGGAATTATTCCGCAAGTTGACCTTTAATGTGCATGATTCCCCAACTCTAGTTGGAGGAAAAGTGTACAGGTCTTCTGGTGCATATACCCCTCGAATTATCTCATTTTGTCTGAAATGAAAAACAGATTTAAAGATATTAAGATTTCCTACTTGCATGGTCTGGATCGCATTCTTCAAGATAACAGGTGTATTTTCTGAAACTAAATCAGGAAAATTGGAAAGATCCTGAAGGCATCAACTCTCTCACTTTAAATTTTATAGGCAAGACATTTTAGACAGAAAGAATAATAAAAGCATCACTGCGGCATAAATATATGTACATTTACTTATACACACTTCCACAATCTTATCCCCCACCCCCCCCTCCCCGCCATATGCTTTACTAGAGAACTAGACTCTTCTCAGAGATACCATGTTTAACCCAACCATTTTACTCCCCTGCCATATTCACATCATCCCATAGTAAAAGAACTGGAAATCAATGTAAGACTGAAGAACAGCAAGGTTAAGACATGCAGTACAGTGGTCTTCTCAGAAGTTACTCCACAGTTTTATGGAGTTGCCAAAAGGGGGGTATACAAAAAAGTATACACAAGATTCTACTGCTGATACCAGTTTATTTACAACAGCAAATCATGGTTAGGGAACTTAGAAACCCAAGTGAAAAGAAAAAGCATGGGAGATTGAACAATACAAAACTATTAGGAGGTTTGACAAGTCTCTTTTTTCCAGCTATTTACTTAACATAGAACCATAGGATAATTCAGGTCAGAAGAGAGTCAGGAGGTCTCTAGTTCAACCTCTTGCTCCAATCAGAATCAGCTGTGAGGTCAGACTAGGCTACTCAGGGCTTTGTCCAGTCAGATCACAAGAACCTGCAAGGACAGAGACTGCACAGCCTGTTCCACCACAGAGCTGTCCTAATGGTAAAAAACGCTTTGGTTGTGCAGTTGGGCTTTTTTCCCCCTTTTACCCAGCTGCAGACTCTCTTGTTTCAAGTTTTGTCCATACATACCCTGCTTTAATTGTACGTGCTTCAGAGTAAATCTTCGTTTCTGGTATAACTGGAAGCTCAGTTTTTGTGAGGGCACTTGCAGAAGCTTTCACAATTGAAGTTTCATTTTCTGTTTTAGTACCCTATTGGCAAAAACAAAGAAGCCTTTAAACTTTGCATTCAAAAGTATTTAAGTATTCAAGTATGTAAGTCATTGCCCTTATCCAATTCTTTTCATTTAAAGTCTAATCTTTCAGGAACAGTAGAGTGTGGATCATTACGACAGAAGCAATGATTTAGGAGGAATACTTTTAACAGGCTTCTGTTGGCTTATGACTACTTTATTTGTTACAAGTCAGCTCACAACAAACTAGCAGTGCAGGTGGAATTTCAAGAAGGCTGCTAGGAACAAAGATTTTACTAAAAGCCAAAACAAAACCCAATTCCTCTGCAGATATTCTGCCCATATGCCTCAAGAACAACAAAGTCAACTAAACAACTGCTCAGAAAGAAGGCAGGCGTAAGTCATCATTATAGTTTCAATTCTCACAACAGCAAAAATCTTTGTAATAATTTTGTATTATGAACAATATATCCTTCTCAAAGAAAGGTCTCTCCAGAGAAACAGAATCTGCTAATACATTATATGGTAATTGTTACATGCAGAAATTAGGCCAAAATATTTACCACGGTCAGGACCTCCACTCAGCATACTCTAACACAAGGAGACCAGATCATCCTAAGGCAACACTTCACCAAACAGCCAATTTCAAATTCTGCATTGTTTACCAAATCTAGCCAGATACTGTTTGGAGCCCCTTGGGTCACACCACCTTGAACAAAGTCAAAGAACCAAAATAACCTCCTACACTTACGGTCATACAACGTTATCTCAATTTTTGAAATAGTGCTGACATTTTAGACAAGCAGTTGATTTCCTCATGCAGGGAAGATTAAAAAAATAGATTCATCTTCAACAGAGCTGCTATGACAAACTTGTCTTTTAGACATTAATTTCTTCTATTGAAAGAGCTGCTAATCAGTCTGTCAGGAATAGCAGCAGCCAAAAAAAAAAAAAAATTGAAGAATGTTTTTCAGTTGCAAATAACCCATGAACCACAGTAGAACCCAATACATAAAGACAAGAAAGGATCTGTAGATGTGTCTTGTTTCAAGAGCTTTTAATTTTCCATGTAGTGAAAAATTATGGGTGTCATGCCTCAGTGTTATCATTCCAATTCTAATTTATCAATAAGGCAAGTTTCCTGCATTAGAATAAGGCACGTTATGCAAAACAATCAGAAGTTTCCCCAGTCTTAATCAGACTTTTCCCGATTCAAATGACAGCAGTATGTTAACACTGTCCAAATGGTTACAATTGAGTGGTAGTGTTCCAAAGCAGCCTCAGGTACATAGAAATCTGTTTAGCTATAAAATTGGAATTATTTTGCTCACAGAGCTTAAGATTTTTCCTCCTCTCACTCCTGGGATATCCAAAGAAGATGAAGCTTTGTAATGCTGACAATAATAAGAAATCAAATCAGGATTCTTAGCAAGCAGTATGTTTAAAGTATTAAGAAACTCAGCTCAGTTTGTTGCAAAATGTAACATTAAAAAATTACATAGTTACACAGCTAAAGTACATAAACCATGTAACTCAAAAAATGGTATGCACTTAACATTTGTTAGTATCTTCAAACAACAGCAGGGTTCTTTATGCAGTCCTCAACTTTTGACATGCTAAAGGGGCAA
Organism: Aramus guarauna; assembly: GCA_013400195.1. Lineage (NCBI taxonomy): Eukaryota > Metazoa > Chordata > Aves > Gruiformes > Aramidae > Aramus > Aramus guarauna. The sequence continues at coordinate 144,855 of VXBL01000376.1, read as the reverse complement.
TCAGAACATAGATGCTGCCTCAGCCTTCTGGCAGGTTCTTGCGAGCTCCCTGTTTCACCCAGAAGAGACCAATAATTACACCGAAATACTAACCCAAGACTTTTGTGCACAATGATGATGACTCAGTCTTAGCTCAATGATCTTACAACAATAGCTGATAGCAGCCTAACAAATGTTTCTCAGGAAAAGAAAAAACTCAGTTTGAATGGCCAGTATTGAGAGGTTGGGGCTACAAAGCACATGTAGAATCCCTCCTTTCTTTGTCTCCAGGATCAGTCTTGGAGACATGATCTGCTGAGCTCCTGACTATGGTTTCCAGTGGTGGGGACTGCAAATGCATGCAGGGCATAATCAAAGTCACAGTTAACTGGTTTTTCAAGAAAAAATGACGATGGTAAGTGCCACTGATTTTCCTAACTTCACTTTGTTCTTTTCGTTCCTTCTCAAGATCTTCCAAATTTTTCATTTCTTTTGAAGTGGTGCTATAAATACCTCTCAGTCACTCTGAATGACAGTCAGTCTTCCCACTTCATTCTATCAAAAGTCACATTAACCAGAGCTGTAGCCCTCTGCCTCAAAGCCAGCAGGATCCAAGTCCTTTTCAAAATTGTAGTAACACAGCCTAAACTCTTGATCCCTAGGACATAATAAATTGACTTGTCTTCTCAACTAAAAGTGAATCTGACTAAAGAGCTGCAACAATCTAAGTAAATGTTCTGTGTTGACCCCTCTTCCAAATAAATGTATAGCTTCTTACCTAATTGATAAACAAAGGATTTCCCTTTCAACTCTTTTTCAAAATCATCATGACACATTTCAAGTATTTTCTACAAAATTTCTCCCATATGCACAAAGAGATACTGGGAAGATCTAATTGTTAACAGCTTTGAAAAAAATCAAGAGGAACAAACCTGACGTGGTAGTTCAAAAACATCAGTATCAAGTTGTGCCTCTCAAAGATTTACACAACTCTGACAACTGGGAACATTTTAAGAGAATTCTTAAAAACCCTAGATCTCTGACAAAGAATTCATCTTGCCTCAATTTCAACTAGCTTTAAACAGACTAATGACATAGACATTTTCCTCATTTTAAGGAAAATTACTTCCAAAGAATTAGATGAAAGCTGAATAAAAAAAAACCTCCCAAACCAAACATTATACAGGTCTCATTCTTAATGCCAAAATTAGAAGTCATACACATTTACTTTTTGAACAAGTCCCCTTTTCAATACAATTGGAAGAGTCCCCTTTTCAACACTGAGAACAAGGGTTCTACAAAAGAAAAAGTAATGTACCCCAGCAAGAAGGGTAGGTAAGGTTCCTACTACCGAAACAGGCTTGGTACTCTAAAGATCTCAAATCTTTATCTGCGCTCCTTAGAAAAATCAAGTCAAACTCTCTGGAGAAGACAGCAAAGCACATATAGCAATCACATAATATTGAAATTTACAAAGTTCTTCATATTCAGCTCATTTAACAAGTCCTTAGAATTAATTTTTCCTAATAGTAATACAGTCTCTGTCCTATGTAGACTCCTCTTGTATGGATGGTGAGGTAGGGATTAAAAGCAAGATATGGAGCACAGAAAATCAGCTCTAATTCCCAAAATCTTCCTTCCAAGCCTTACCATAAAGTTAGAGATGAGGAACAATAGGGGAGCAAAGGAGAGCTCAAATCCAATCGCTCCCATGTACAAATGTCAAAAGTGACCCTCACTTACGTTGCTACTCCAATAAAATACTCAAACAGATTCTATCAGAGACACATCCATATCTCCAATATTGATATTTGAAAATTCCAACAGTGCATTATGTTACATCTAATAGCAAAGGTCAGTTACTACTTTTTTATTTATTTACAAAAATAAAACCAATCCACTTAGTGTCTGAAACACAAATCTACATCTACAGAAATAATTCCCACAGAAGGCAAGTTTGTTGCTACTTTCTCTGAGCAAAATAAAGTTTTACAACTTAAATGGCAAAAGATAATGCATTATCACATAAGCAAGATGAAAAAGGTATTTTTGTAACATAAGAAAAACAGTATAGTTTAGTCCAACAAAAATATCAGCAGGATTTTTTTTTCAGAATATGCCAGTGCATATGAGAGAATACTGCATAGTAAAATTAAGATGTTATAAAAAATTTGTGCTCAGGACAGCATTTAGATACTCACTGCTCCAGAAAGCTGAAATCTTAATTTGTGTTTCCAGCTAGGTTTTTCAACTGGGTGACATTCGAGGTCCCAGAACTGGGAGTAATCCCCTTTATCTCTAGGTAAAAATATTACAGCAACCTATGAAAACAAGAGGAAAATTTGACAGAAGCTTATTAAAATTATCTATACATCTTCACAATTTTACCTACTCAAAGTTACAGTTGAGCCAGCACAACATTTACATGCTATACAACATACATTCCACACACAGGTGATCTTGCAGAAGACAATACAGCTCATCCTCCTTTGCCCACAAGAAAGAAAGTTCTGATGAAATAGCTTGTGCAAGCAATCTCGAACAAAATTTGAGTTCAACTAATCGGCTTTAAGCAAAGTCAGCAAAAGCTTGCACAATCATTTCCATTAGTAAAACGGGGGAGAAGGGCACCAAGACGGGAAATACACATAGCTGAAAGACAGCAATACCTTCCTTCATCTGTCAGCTAAGGTGTGAACAACTGCACTCCTCCCACTCCAAGTCTATAAGCACACTATGCTACAATTACTAGCAGGCCTGAAATATGAACCAGTTGCAGGCTATGTATTTGATCATCCTTATAGGTCACCTATGTAACAAAGTTTGTCTCCATATAGGGCTGTACCAGATCCATTCAAGAGTAAACTTGCATTGTTTTCAGAGTTGAGGTTGAGGGAAGAAAGAGAAGGGGAGCAGCAGATTAAATCACTACAGCTATATCTAATTAGCCACATATTATCATACCCACTGCAAAAAACAGCAAATCACAACAGCACTGTACCTTATCAGCTCCAGCCAACAGCCTGACATGCCAATAATGTAAAGGTTATTCAAATAGGCCTGAACTAGGATGGCTAAGGCAAAGACAATTGTTTAACTTCAAATATTAGTTTTCAATAGTATGAAATAACTATGAAACTGGACAACAGAAAGTTTTTGTCTTGTAAATAGATTACAAATTGCATCCTCACAGAAATAATGTAGTTAAGGAATGTCATAATAAACCATGAAGATGAACAGATAGACTTGAAGTAGTATTGAGGGAGGTGGTGAGGAACAAAATCCCCATAGAAACTCATTCACTATGTCCTTGGATGTGCTTTATAGCTGTGGTTATGAAACCCTCTACTGGCCAGGACATGAAACTGTAAGTCAAATGAAATCAACTTTAGGAACAGGCAACTATTCTTGAACAAGTATGACAAGACTGCTTCTAAGGAAGCAAAACCAGTTCTCATACCAGTTTTGTAAGAACCCAGTATTATTTGTGATTTTCTTGTGGATTTTTACAAAGCATTTAAAAGCAATTTTCTGTTCTAGAGTTCTTTTTCTTTAAAAAAACAAAAACAAAACAAAAAACACAAAACAAAACAGAAAAACACCACCATGTCAAAGTCAAACTACAGATTGCATGAATTCTTAGAATCAACTCAGCTGACATTATAACAGCTGTGGTAAGTAGATACTGACTACCTGATACACCCCAGGATCCAGTTCTGGAAGGCCAACATTTTATCATTATTAGATAAAGTATGACCAGCTTCAAAAATTCAACTGTTATTTCAGAGAATTTCTCATGTAAGATCCTAGTTTACAACTGAAATTCACTAATATGCTTGAAATATTTATAAATGTTAGTTTACCTTCTCTTCTCCGTGAGCTTCAAGAGTACCAGAAACACGGGAACATCTGAAAGCGGAGTAAGTAACCCTATAAACACAACCAGTTCCATCCACATCCTGCAAATAAAGTTATGAGTCAGATTCAGAAGGGAAAAAAAAACAAACAAAAAAAACCCAAACAAATCCACCTCACCACAATACACTCCCACACACACCACCCTTGCAGAGGACTGAAGAAAATACACCAAATGAAGCTGCTTTCAAGTGAACAAGTAATATTGACTCCCTAAAAGCAAATGAATAAAGACTAAAACTACTACAACACTTATGCAGTCCCCATGACTACTGACTTCCAGTTTAGAGGTGGTGCACTGGCTGGAAGACACCATACTCAGTCTTCTGGCCTACAGCTAAGAGTGCTACATAACCATTTTTCATCATTTCATGACAGCAGACCATAATAATTCTAGCATAAAATCAAAGTGACCATCACAGCATTTCAGACTATCAAAAAACTAGGGAAGCATTTGCAAATATCAATGGCACAGCTACAGTAATTGCATAGATGACAGCAGTGTAATTCGAGTATCCTTGACCTAACTTAGATTACCTACAGCGCTACTACGTACAGCATAATTCCAGCAGCATAAGTCTCAAAACAAGGCAAGTCTAGCATTCTGGAGCCAAAAGGGACACATCTTTCATGTATGCTTGACTAAATGAATCTGGATGATGATACTGGAGGAGCACAAGCAAACTCTACAAGCCAGTAAGTGAACCAGAAATTGTCCCACAGAGCACTGATTGATTCACTGTCAGGGAGCAAATAAGAGATGAGAAAAGGAGTAAAACATTTCCCTGACACAGAGACAAAAAGAAACTTTGTAACTGAGTTCATGCTCAAATATATATTATTTCTGGAGAGGATGGAGGAAGAAAGGACAGAGCAGCAGGAAGAGAGAAGGAAAACAACCAAGAGATTTGCATAAAATTGCCAATGCTAGCAGTCACTCACTTTAACATAGGGTGGTGCAAAAGATGACAAATGCCACTTCACATTTTCATCCCCTTTATTCTCCATTTCCAGGTAACTCTCTAGAAGAGAAATGTCAGATTAGTATATTAAATGTCTTTGTTCAAGTATCATTAGTGGAAAGAGTTTAAGCAGAAACTATGTTTCAAGACACAATGAAGTTTAAAGGGAAACAGTTCTCATGATGCCAACTCCAAAAGAAGACTCAAACAAAGCACACTGTCATAAAATTTTTGAAATGTTATACAAAAGAAATTTGAAGTAAAGTCTTCTAGTGAAGAATCGTATTGAAGATGCTTACGAGAAAAACAAAGCATGACCTAAATCTCACTCTCAATAACCCTAAAACAATAATAGATAATCCTCTAAGAGCCTGAAGCATATCATGTGGTAATATATGAAAGTATTGTTGGTAGTAGGAAGTTAGCTTCTTATAAATGCAGAACATGACAAATAGTAGAGATTCTAAGTCACCGCCAACTGTCTCAGTTTATTGTGTTCAGATTTTTGGCAGATACCTTCACATACCAGTGTACAAGTGAATACCCCAAAAAAGTCATAAGATACACAACTCCCTCACAAGATACTATTTGGCTGTTCAGAGAAAAAACACTGATAGCATCATAGTTTAGGACCAATCAAATAAAGTTGCAGCAAATAAAATCTGTTCTCATCCTAGTATGGATTTGTTACTCTGTGCGTGTGTGTATGTATAAAATTTGTGTGCCTGTATATATATATGAAATCTTAATAAAAAGCTTATGCTTGACTTGCAGAAAGGAGGACAACTCACACTATCAGAAGATCCCAACTTTGACAGTATCAATAAGCATAGTTCACACCTTGAAATGCGCCTCTTGCCAAGAAACAACAGGACATTTGTAAGATCATCTCAGTTTAGAGTAACACTTCAGAAAGTTTAGCTGCATATATGTTATATGGGACATTTATAAAAATAGTAAAGAGTATTATACTATACTCCTCTTTCATAAGTGTGGCAAAAAAGCCCCAGATGTAACTGATAAATTAGGCCTTGAAAGTTCTGAAAGTCTGTTAAAGAAAAAAAGCAGCATCAGTGAATCATTAAAAAAAAAAAAAATCCTCTTAACCTAGAAAATTAAGCACTACCAAGAAAATCTGGTATCTAGATAACAGAATGAAAGTTTCATACAGTAATCTGGAGACTTTTAAGCCTTACTGCAATTAAAAGTACAGACTGAGGATTTGAGACTCTATTACCAGCGTCCACTTTGATCATTAAGTACAAGACAAGGATAGCCAGACTCATAGCTGGCATTCCTACTGTCTTAGGGAAGAACATTTATTTCTCTGCTACATGCAGACAGATTTATCTCACATCTTAGGGAAACATACACAGAGGAGGAGAATGGGTCTACTGCAAAAGTGCATTGACTCAAAAGAGCTTCAACAAAACGCAGTAACCTCATAGTGTCCTCTTTGCTTAAGCACAGTATGGTTGCATTCATCACAGTCATTTTAAAAAAATGGCAACTTACCTGTCTGTATGCAAGCCTATCTGTGGGAAAAAGTGTGGCTATACTGCACAAGAAAAAAAAAGGGGAACGGGACTTCTGAAAGAGAGTTCCATCACATGGAATAACATTTCAAATTGAAGTCAGAAGAGGGGAACTGGTCAATCACACTTATTAGACTAAAAGAACAAAAACAAAGTCAAGGCATTCAAGTTCCCAAGCAGGCAATAAAGAAAAACTCTGAGCACAAGATAACAAGATACTACCAATGTTACATTTACTAAGTAAGCAATAATACCTGAGCTTTGGCCAGGTCTTGTTTTAGGGAAAACAATGGTTCTGTTCTTTATTTCCATTTTTGTTAGAGGGAGCACTGAAAGAGGTTTTGCCACGTGAATGGTAGGACTTTCAGACTGTGGAGTAAATATAGCACGTCTTCTAGATGGAAAGTCTGCTCCAGACACACTCTGTGCGACTGCCTCTTGAATCTGCACTTTAATAAACTTTTGCACAATTTGGAGAAAAAGAAAGATTTAAAAAGTGAACATTGATATATTAACAAGTCAAACTATTTAGCTCTATTTCCTTGAGCTGTAAGAGCTCATGGTGTCCAGCTTTACATTCCAACAGAGAAAGAGTTGTATACATTAAATCACCAGGTCTTCTCTAACTTCAGTTCACAAAGTTTAAAGATTTTAGGACAAGTTTAATTTAGAACAGCACATTTTCAATTAATTTTCCTATCTAGATGTTTTAATTCAATAGGAGTAATAATTTAAACTACTTAAATTTAATTGACAACTGCTACAGTATTCTCTGCTTGCAGAGAATGGGAACAGGGCTGCCTCACACAGAACAAGCTTTGTGTTCACTTCTGCTACATGATTAGCACTTCCAAAAAACTTCAGGTAATGCTAGTAAAATCTTAGCATGCTTTTTGCTTAATTGGATAGGTAGCAAACAAAGGGCAGATCTCTTGCAGTTTGATTGGTTTTGCTACAACGACTAATGTTGTCTTAGTAGGTTTCTCCTCTTAAATCCTTTTCTTGTATTGCAGGACGTAAGATAGTTAACTATGTGCACAGTCTCTATTTCCTTCCCAACTCACTCTTTTCAACAACTTCCTTGTTTGTCTGGTGTTTTTTTAAGGCAGTTTCCAATTCTGTATCATACCTCACCACCTCCATCAAGAAGGAAAGTAGGTAGATATGCTGTTTTATCCTTTCAGTATCTTTTATTTCTCTCTCCATGCATTGTTACAAGTAACCCAAAATACATACTGGCTATAAAAATATAAAAAAGCTAGGTGATTATTTGTTTGGGGGCAATTACCAAGGAGTCTTTCTGGTTTTACACTGATGAAAGAAGAAATTGTTGGCTTCAGAAATTTTATGTGTATGCCTTAATTTAATCAGGGAAAAGTCCTGGATTAAAATGCATGAAGAGCAAGAACCTGTTCTAGACATTCTTTATCACAGACTGGTCAGCCAGAAGCTTAAGTTTACCTTAAGGGAGCTCAAAAGGAGATGTGGTGACTTGTTCAAGAACCTCCTTTAACTTCTTTTATTTTAATATATTATATAGACTACTTTTATATATGCATGTGTACATATATATATTTAACTTTTCTAGAAAATGCTGCTAAGGCAGTGGTGGGTACAATTTTGTTGGCAATTCACTCTAAGTGTTCACATCACAGTATTTCTTCAGAGATTAATGAACTAAGAATCTCAGTTAGCAAAACAGAGTCTTAACTATGCGTTGTGGTTTAACCCAACCCGCAGCTAAAACACCCATACAGCCATTTGCTCGCTCCCCCCACAGTGGGATGGGGGAAGAGAATCAAAAAAAGTAAAACTTGTGGGTTGTGATAAAAACAGCTTAATAGGACAGAAAAGGAAGGGGGTAATGATGGTGATTAATAACAATAATAAAAAACAACAAGTGATGCACAGCACAACTGGTCACCACCTGCTGACCGATACCCAAGTAGTTCCTGAGCCACAGCACCGCCTGAGCAACCTGGTCTAGTTTATATACTGAGCATGACACCGTATGGTATGGAATATCCCTTTTACCAATTTGGGCCAGCTGTCCTGGCTCTGTCCTCTCCCAGCTTCTTGGGTGCCCCCCACCTTCTCATTGGCAGGCCAGTATAAGGAAGCTTAGAAGCCCTTGACTGCTTGGCAACAACTAAAATATCAGCGTGTTATCTACATTATTCTCATCCTAAATCCAAAACACAGCATTATACCAGCCACTAGGAAGAAAATTAACTTTATCCCAGCCAAAACCAGGACATGATTCCCCCCCCCGCCCCCCTTAAAAGAGAACTTTACAAATTAGAAAGACTAATGGAACTGCTGTCTCATAGCTAAGAGGTGTTAGCAACGTTACTAGTTGCTAGCAACATAACAGTCAAAATACAACTCTTGAGTAAGCCACATACCTTTTGTCCATTATCACAATGGATATAGATCAGGCCACTCCAAGGAATTAATGAAGGCTTTGTGGCAAGTGATGGATTAGGACTCACCAGAATTAGTGTACTGCTCCTAATAAAAGGAAAAAAACATATTAGCATGATCCTCATATTAGAATGAGTATCTACAACAGATCGCACTAGCCTCCCCCCCCAAAAAGGATGCACTTTCAAGATATCAAGTAAGTGAAGATGATCTAGGGAGAGTTAAATTTAAGGTATTCAGATATGTAACATATAATCAAGCTTTAGCAATCAGAAACTTAACACTAACACACTTTATAAACTTGTCACTGAAGGTTAATGGTTATAGGGAAAGAGTAAATCTTATCTATTGTTGACACAGGCAATCAGTCAGGCCACAAAGCAGACATATGACTACGTGTTTCAGAAAAATAAGCTTCAATACTAGTCAACAAGGGAATTGTACTGTTCAAACAAAGTATACTGCACAAATTGCATTTCAAGAATCTTTTAAACTAATTCTAGTTTTAGAGAAGCAGCTTACTTTCCTTCCCCCCCATGTTGGCAAAAGCATTCAAGCCACACCTGAAGAATTAGCTTAAGATGTCATTAGCACAGCACTTTGCATTTGAAAAGTTTACTGTAAGAACAAGATCAGTCCCCATAGCAAAGTCAGTTCTATAATCACTGTCACAATATGACCATCTCCACAGATTTCAATTAACAGATGTTAAAGGCCTTAAAACATTAAATCAGGACACTGATATTTCCTTAAAGAATTGTGGCATTTTTTTGAATCTCAGCAGTTTTCATAATCTTTTCATTCATGGTTCTCTCTCTCGTGTACAAGCTGCGTATGTGAAAATATGATTTACTAAGTACACACACTATCTGTTATCACAAACCATCCCACTGTCTTTGCTCCTACCAACTTGTCTTTACTGAAAACTTCTCATGCAAATCCAGCTTGCATGGGGTCACAAACCATGTGTCTCACAGAAGAGTCCCACTGAACCTAAAGAAGCTACCTCTCAGTACTTACTTTGCCGTGGAAAGGAACAGAGCCTAGGGAAGAAACTCTTTCCAAAAGCAGCTCTTGCAGCCTCTGGAGATAGCAACAGTCCCTGTTCCAAAAGTGCAATTCCTTTCACAGCACTTAATATTTCCAGCACTGAGGCACAGCAACATACCAGAGGATGGTTTCAGTTCACCTCCACAAGAAAATCTTGTGGAATGCTACCAAATTCAGTAGGGACTCAGGACTTTATTATTCCACATTCAGGCAGGCTAGAGGTTGCCTTTAGCTCATTCCATGGAACTTAAGAGGTTTTGCCAAGGTGAAACAGAGGGTGGTCTGCTTGCTCTAGCAAGGCAGTCAGTGCTTGATCGTAGGACCTTCTTTCACCATCACTGAGAAATCAGACCTTCTCCTTTCCTGGCTTAAATCAGTTCAAGAATTCTGCTGGCCCTAGCCATCGCAATGCATAGTATAAAAGATTCTGGCTGGCTCCTGTCCTGACACTGACAGGATGACTGCTCTTGGCACTGTAGGGATATGGTCGTGGAAAGTAGAAAATCGGGCAAGCACAGCTTGCTCTGCTTAAGTCAGCTGTTCCCACGGGTCTGTTTCCTACTTGCAGGCCTCTGTTCTTGATCCAAACTACTTACTTGGACCCAACATAGGAGGTTTCAGCTTATTCGTTTCCAGTGAAGGGAACACATTTTAAAATTATGCAGTGCAAGAAAATTGCTTGCAGAAGGCCTTCAATTCCCTCTTTTTTTTAGAAATCATTCCACAGACAGTCTTGAGTCTAGGGTATGAGACACCCAAGATGTCTGTCCTTTCACAGCTACTGAAGTTATTGTTATCACTTTTGGAAACTCTTGCTCTCGGCACCAACTGAATTTGCAAGGAGTGGCAGATATCCTAGCCCTTCCAGGGAATCCTCTTTAATTTGTTCTCACTAGTGATGAAAGTTACCCAGCAATACATCCAAGGATTTACATTTACATGAATATGGAAATAAGTTTTTAAATGCATCACATCTTGCAGTTATGCAGGACTGAAAAGAAAGTATCTGCTTTGGGCAAGCATCTACAAAGTTAAAAGCAAATACTTAAATAAAACTCAGAACGTAAAACCTATTTTTTGTGGAACGGGAATTTTTTTTTTTTTTTGAAGATGAGAATAGTTTAATAACAGGGTCTTAAAAGTCATTCTGAACTGACCTTAAAAAATATAAATTTCTAAGTGAGAGGTGGTCAGAACTTTCAAGCATTTTATTGTGAAAGACACTGCTGACATCCGTGAGAAGTCTCATGCGCCCATACAGTGATATTATGACTACTGTTCCAAAATACTGCTAATTAAGACATGGGTGACCCAACATTGACTTGTCATTCTTTTCCTGCCTACAGATACTGAGAAGCCAAAGGTTGAGCAGCAAAAACCAGTTTCAGGGTATAGTCTAAACGAACTGAAATAAATTCCTAAAAACTAACTAAAATCCCTGAATTCACTAAATTCTTAAACTAACTAACAATAAATTCCTCCAAAATCTCACCACGCTTTCACACATAAAGGAAATCTATGAAAAGAAGCTTACTCTGGTTCAATAACTCCATGTTGTGGGGTGATAGTAAGGCAGTGAGCTGGCCATGAAAGCTCAAATGTCAACATCCTATTAGAATTGTTGATAATTTGTACATGTCCAGTGTCTGCTGTTCCACCTGTAATACAAAAAAAAGCTATAAAAAGCTAACATGTACAAAAATTTGCAGAAGTGCCCAAGATTCAGAGATGCACCAATTAAGATAAAGCATTTTCTGCCCTATTTTTACCTCCATAATGCTTTAAAATCTTCATGTGTATGCAGTGCAGATGTGTATACCTATACGCATACAGAGCACACTACCTCTGACACTTTAACCAAAACTGCATTCAAACCAAGTTGACTGTTTACATGTAAAGCTACTGCAGCAAGGTTCTTGGCCAAGCCACATTTAAACACAAAATAATTACAAACACAGTATGCAATACAGTTATTTTAATACTAGAATGGTTATTTTATTAACTTCAAAAATACTTACTAATAGAAGGAGATGTCAAAGACAAGTACTCAGGTTTAACAGCCCAAGTCTGTTGAGCATCTGATTTATTCTGAACCGGATCATCAGTTTTTACAGGTAATGGAGGACCCTGAGGTCCTTTAACAGGAAGGACATCCAAAGTTGCATTGATATGTCCAACAGAGTTCTCAAATCTGAAAATAAGATCGCATTAAGCAAAAGTAGTAATAAAAATAACTTATGAATAATTATAATAGCCCACTCTTAGCATTTCTCAAAATTTAGTACTGAAATATAACATTCTTTACATGGGCCTTCAATTTAACTCAATTTTCCATTATTAAGAAAAAATTAATTCAGCAGCTACATCATGACACAGCTTTTTCACAGAACATTTAGAAGTGGCAGGTACAGTTCAGAATGGAAGATACTAAAATAAACAATTATCTTCAGGTGATAAAGTAAAATACTTCCTCTATACATATTTTATTTAGATTAAGAAGGTACTGCAGAGAGAAATAAGGCAATGCAAGTTGTGCTTCAAAGAATGATGGAGGTCACTAGGGACCTCTGGAGATCACCTAGTCCCACACTTCTGCTCAAAGCAGGGTCAGCTATAGCAGGTTACACAGGGCATTGTCCAGTCAGGTTTTGAATTTCTCCCCAGATGAAGACTTTGCAACCTCTCTGGGCAACTCATTCCAGTGTCTGATCACCCTCGCCAGAAAAAGAAAGGGGTTTTTCTCATGTTTCAATTGAGTTTTTTGCATTTCAGTTTGTGTCCATTGCCTCTTGTCCTGTCACTGGAAAACCCTGAGAATACCCTGTCTTCCTCTTCTTTACTTCTCTATCAAGTATTTATACACATCGATAAGATCCTCCCCCTGTTCAAGCCTTCTCTGCTCAACACTAAGTGAACCCAGCTCTTAGTCTCTCCTTGCAAGACAGGTGCTCCAGTCTCTTCACCATCTTCATGGCCTAGCATTTTACGCCTCTGCTTGCAAAATACATGGCAGATAAGCTCATCTATGAAAACTAGGAAGTTGTTATTTTAGGATTCAGCCTATTTTCTTAAGTTAAAAACTTAACTCATGACAAGCTTGATTTTAAATACTAACAATGAAAGTAGAAATCAACAATTAAAGAAAAAATAGGTAACTTTTGCTCCATACAATGTTATGCAAATGTACAGCTCTTCTTCCTATTATTTCTACTTCTACTTTTAATGCTTCTGAGAATCCTGACTCAGTTCAGGAGGGTTGAACTAACACCTGTGAGAATTTATCCCTTAAGATAGCAATGGAACCAGGAAGGCAACTGATTGACATAATCCTTTGACATGGAATTTCCTAACAGTCAGATTAGTAGTTAACAGACTCAGTTCCCTTCTTAGAATTACAGTCTACTCAGAAAATGAAGATTCCCATGATGCTTAGCCAGGGAATAAATTCGAATCTAGAAAAACTGATAAGGCTATTGAGTAGATAACACAAACAAGTGACAACCACCTAATAAGAGCAACATCCTGCCTGCTGCTGCAGATACTTGTTTCCAACCGCTAGCTTTGCAACCCAACTATGCCTGACAAACATCTTGCTAGCCAACAAATCTGTCAAGTGTCCCAAAGTGTTCAGCATCTGGAGTTCAACAAGTACAAGTTATTCCAAGACAACATCTACAGATGTAGATGTTAAACAAAACAGGACTAGGAAGGAACTTTTTGTCACCTATGTAACAGGATCTTAAGAAGAAAAAACATGAAGACTCAAGAAACAACCTATGCAAATATATTCCTTACAGTGTTAAAGCTAACCCATCTTTATTTTGTTTTTATACTACGCTATCCTAGTAAGTAGGATTTGTATGGGGTTTGGACCTTTCTTTCCCTTTTCAGGGCTCCAAATGCTACAGCAACATGTCTAAACAAAAGTGACAGGTCCATTTTCAAAGACCAGGTCTCTGCCAGTCCTCCAGAGAAATCATCCCAATAATGGACCACTTCATTCAAGGGAGTGCTGGGGGTGGCAGCGGCCCCAGCACTGATCATTCTTTTGATGAATATAGTACACTGAAAGGCTGATATATGGGTTGGACAAGGAAAAGGCCACTAAGCATTTATAAAATATCTCTATTTTCATCCCAGACATCAAAAATTCATTACAAGGAATGAAGTGTTTACAGTCCTACTAGGACTACAACAAATGCACTTTGGAAGTGCCTATGGGGAAAAAAAACAGTTTCTTTAGATGAAGAATAGGAAGTTGCAGATAAAGTGAATAGTGTCATTTGAAGAAATAGTTTAAAAGTTATCATAACAGTTTAAACAGACTACATAGAGAAAAACAGTGAGAAGAGCAACCTAGGTATTCATTAGAGCCACTCTCATTATAGAGCTAGCCCTTTCACTTGTAAAGCAAGCCAATTTTCATCACAGATTAAAATCTTCAGTGAAAGGAGATGCGCTTCAGTTAGGCACTATTCAATAGTTAGCATTATCATTATATTACCTGTCTGATTGCAAACGATGTCCAGGAGACTGTTGAAATCCAGTCCGATCAAAAGCACAATATCCAACCACAGAAAGGATAACCTTTCGCATATTTGCGTAGAAAAGACGGATATCATTTGTCCCCCGTGGTATATCACATACTAAAAATGAGAATAGAGCAATTCTAATAAGAACAAATCTATAATACTCAGAAATTACACAACAGAGATTTGGGATATAGACCTAGTTAATCTGTTTGCTAAGATCATTCAAAAATTACTTACTACAAGTTCAGTTATCAGGCATAAATCAACATTAACATGAGAAGTAACGTATAAATCTCAATAAACACCAATTTTAACTTTATAATTATAAGATATATATTCTCCACCTTTTTCTGATTTTATGCCAAAATTTTTACTTTTTTTTTTTACCCTACAAATAACTCATACATTCTTAAGGCTTCACAGAAAGATATTCAACTTGAGATAAGTTATTTTTCAATTACTCAGTCTATTAAATCTAACACTTCATTATTTAATTCATTGTACCTGTAAATATCCAAAAGGTCAGGAATGCAAAAGTATGATTTAAAAATAATAAAATGTTTCATTAAAATGTTTAATAATCAAGTCAACGTTTTCTCCTTTGCTCTTCTCCTTTCTCCTTTGCTTGAGAAGTGAACACTTCTCACACAGGACACATTTGATACAATCATTATTTCCTTTGCTGCATAGTAGATACTAGGGACAATTACTAATATTTGTTTGTAGCTTCTACAACTCAGCTATGGATAAGACAGAGCAACATCTGTTGTAGAAGCAATTTTAGTTAGAATTTTCATGCATGTAGAAACTTGTTAACAAAGCTAAGTCTTGCAAAAGGATGTCTAGCAGAATGTGGGTTTTGGGAGAAATAATTTATTTATTCTGTCATATGTATAATGAAATTCAGTATGAAAATATGTTCTTTCTTTAGGATGACCGTTATTTCCACTCTAAGTTCCTTTTATTCCCCACCCCCCAACTGAATTCCATTCAGTTCAGGAAATCCCAAGTTTCAAATATCCCATTAAAATATTTAACTCTTACAGCCTATTTCATTTTCACCAATTTAAAATATCAAAATGGCTATATGTGATATCATTAAGACAACCTTGAATGCCAAGGCCACAGTGCACACAGTTCCAGACCCAGAAGTGTCAGACCCAAATTACAATAGACAAACAATTTTATATGAAGGCTTAGATCCTGTAACACAGTGAAGTACATCATATAATACCTAGAAATGCACGAGAGGATCTTGCAAAGAAGACTTGACCAGAATTCCTTCCCTCCTCTTTAACAACACATCCATAGGCAAACAAGATGCTAATATGCATTGTAAACTAAATTCATTTTGACCACTTAAGTACAGAAGTCACAAAACATTTCAGACTGCTTTAGAATAAAAAGTTGCAGGATGTTAAATATCAACAACCACTGTCTCTGTTCAATTAGTAATTGAAGCATACTTTAGCAACTAGAAACAGATTAGATCAGTATGTAAAAGGTGTTCAGTTAGTGCAGTAAACCACAGTTGTGTTAGAGTAGCTGAATGGGGTAGCCTGATAGAGGTCCAACCAGTAGCAAGGTTGAGCACGTGTNGTATTGATAAGATCCCCTCTCAGTCTTCTCCAGGCTAAACAGACCCAGCTCTCTCAACCTTTCCTCATAAGAGACACACTTGGCACTCTCACTAACAGCACCAATGGCCTCATCTCATTCCCCTCCTTGGCTGATCAAGATGAAGGCTCATTACTGGCAACATACATATATACAACATGGATCCCTCCAGCTGCTGGCCCTGGACCACACCACACTGATGTGATCACACTGGTGAAAAAACTGACACCACAGTATTTCAAACACTAATGCTCGTATGTAATTTCTTAACAGGATTTTCAAATAGCTCTGTAGATTAAGGCAATGAGGAATGGAGACCAAAACAGTCCAGGGATCTAACTTTGCATTAAAAGCAACCCTTAAGGCCAAGACATTCTATTCTTTGAGCTTTTTTTTCAGCATCATCTCTTTAAAAGTCTTTAATTTAAAAGCCCAAAAAGTAAAAAAGCATTTAGATGCTGAAAAAATTAACTTACTTTTCACCTAAAAGATAGTATTTTACAGAAAAGAAAAAAAAAAGTCATTTCTTTATTCTAGAGTACTACTATTAGTTCCTGCAAAGTATTTGAGTAAATAAAGCAGTTGTGACCAAATAGGGAACAATAAGTTATATTTCACAAATTCAGGAAAGTAAACACTCAAAGAGAGACAGGAAAACATTAAGATGTAAGAGGTAAGCCTTGTTTCCCCCAGAAAGAAAAAAAAAAAAAAAAAAGGCTACCATTAGCAAAACTCTAGTAATAAGGCAGTAAGAGGTAATCAAAGATGTCCATGCTCTAACACTGGCTTAACAACTTCAGAGCATATTCAAGAACCCAAGTATCTTATCTTCACTAGGATTTCACCTCAACTAAGATGATCAATCAGCAATTTTTACTTTTCCAAGTAAAGACAACATACAATCTGTAGCGAAATAATTGGACTACCATATTTGTTTAGGTGTAGTAGCCTTAGAATGGTAAAATATTTCCATATGTGACTAGAATGAGTTCAAGAAATAGGGTTTGACAGTAAACTTGTTCACGACAGTTATGGGATTGAACAGGTTTTTTTGGGGGTGGGTTGGTTTCTTTGGTTTTTTGGTGGTTTGGGGTTGGGGAGGGTGTGTTTTTAGTTTGGGGGGTTTTAGGACATTTTTACAATATACTGCATACTTTTTTAATTAATTCCTTGCTAACACAAGTAGTTAAAAAAAGTTATTTAATTTGGGAAGGGATATATATATTTTAGTGTCATCAAAGTTGTCCGCCTCTCAATTTTCAAATATAAGATACATCTGTGTACAAAAAAACCTGAATCTCTTTCTCAATTACTAAGGCAGCAAATACTCTCAAAGTAAACTGAGCATTTTTAATTCATAGACTGGGGTTTCATTTTGTTAAGAGAAACATAGTATATTGTTTAAATAGACAGCCATTGAATAAAAGAAAGCAAGTTCGGTTCAAATTGAGACTTTTGCTTCTACATTTATCAAAAAAGAAACAGTGTAAAAATAACTAAGATTCAAGCCTAAATGCACATTTTTCCACCCAAAACCAAGGGTTACATTTTTCTTTTAACCAGTCATAGGCTTACCTTCTGTCACAAGCTGCTCCCCTTGAAATTCCTCATCAAATACAATGTTTCTCAATAAGCTGTTTTCTGGGATTATGTGTTTTTCTATCTCAGTTTTACACATCATAGCTCTGTTAAAGAGAGAAAGAAACAAGAGTCATTAAATTACACAAAGTATTGGAAACAACAGTTTGAAAAGATTGGTAAGAATCCACCATAATTTTAATGTCATCATTTTGCAAATACACCAAGCTCAAATCTATGAGCATTCATTTAAAATGAAATCTTTTCATAATCTTGAAATGGTTAAAGAACTACCTACTTTATTGCTGCACAGTAAAAGGAACCACTGAAGTAATGGCTACCATATACTTGTCTTTCCAAGATACTTGTTCTCTGCTGTCAGTCACACCTACCTGGATTTCTGATAAGTACATCAGGCAACTGAGTGATTTTTAAATCACCACAGGAAGCAGGAGAATGCTATTTCAGTTGCGAGTGAAAGCCTTTTGAGAGGAAAAATTGACTAGTCAATGGCAAAAGGGCAGCAGGTGCCAGCCAACAGCAGGAACAGAGAGCCAAAGGGCATGACTGCCAACAGGACAGAAAAGACTGGGAGGCACAGAGATATAAATAGTCCTGGGAAAAATGGGAAGCTACAAGTCCGTAAGAGGAAACCTGGCACTCAGAGAGGGTCAGAGCCCTGGAGGTGGATAGCATACCTCAGCACTACTAACTCTCAGGTCTAAGCTACTTACCAGGCTGCTGACTATGTATATTTTTGGAGTAAAGAACTTGAGCCACAAGTTGGCAGACTAGGCAGACTACTCATTTCACATTCTGCCCTTAAGTCCCAAATCATGTTCTCATTCTAGTACACAATGACAGAATGGGGTTTGACTGGCTTACAGTACTCAGTCATTTCAAGAAATAAGCATATCGTTCAAATTATCAAGGGAGACTTCAGAGAAGCTCCCACCAAGAAACAACCAACTAGATCACCATGTTCAAGAACCAAATGTCATGCCTGCTGACTAATAAAATCAGCAGCAAATCATTTCACTAATGTACCAATGTCCTGTGTCTGAATTAAAAAAAGTTTCCAACACTACCCATATAGGTGCATCAAGCTTCTCAATGGGTTTTCTGTTGATCAGTAGATCAATGCTTTTTCCTAAGTATTTTTGCCCTTTGAGAAGGATTCAATGATAGTAAGCATTGCCTCAGACAAAAAAGAGTTTGTACAAAAATCAGTAACAAGTATCTTCTGAGATATCTAAAATAAGCCAATTTTCTATCAAGAAGGTGATAGAATGGAGCTTTTATTCAAATTTATACAGTCAAATTTAGCCATGTTTAATACTTTATTTGGATAACAATAAATACAGTGACTTTCATAAACTTTTAGGCAATCACATTTAAAAGCAACAGTGAAATACTGCCATTCTGAAATTGAGCATGGAATGATGATCATCAGCACCTTAGTGCTCTGCCTATTGTTAACATTTTGCATTATCACTATACACCTTACGCAGCACAAGTGAAAAGGGCCAATTATGTCATTAAAAGCAGAGTATACCATTTTTGTGCATTTGAGTTATGCAAATTGAAATGCAGCGTAACATAGCCTCTATCTAAGCTCAGTAAGATATTCAACAAATTTCATCAGTGTGTTACGAGCATATGTGGATGTTATTTCTCTCACATACATCTCTACTCGAACACTGTCTTCATCAATAGAATTCAGCAAACGAAGATGTGAATCTTGTTCAAAACTTAATACTACTGTATTTCAGTAATACTCCTTTCATGAGCCTTTTCTTTAAAAATTAAAGCTACATACATATTGGAAAGAGAAAGACCAAGATAGAACACAATTCTCTTCCAATACAAAAAACCCAAAAAATTTTCCCCAAAACCCAACACACTCAAATTCAAGAACATAAAAAGAAAATAAAACTTTTAACTAGGATTGTAACTACAGTATGCAAACAAAACCACAAATAAACAAACCAACCCCTGCAGCAACCAACCTACCAGACATAAGACTACTGGATCTTGCCATATCATCCATGTCTTTTGATTTGTTCTTGCTATTTTTGGAAGCATGTACTCATGAAAAAATACTCATGATAGCATACACCTCTAGTTTTAACTTTTTATTAAACATCTGTGTCTGTTACAATAGCGAAGTACATCTTACCTACGATACTGCTGCCTAGAAACTTCATCTCCACAAAAAAAACATACTGTTGATACCAATGTGTTTGTTTTATGGAAGTTCTTTTCCTTTTCCATTGGATTCCATGTTATAGTAATCATCTGATAAAATAAATAGACAACACACTCAGGAAAAAAAAGTTGTTAGTACTAACATTTAGAATATGAGTCAACAAATTACTGCAATACAAGTGAAACAGGATTTAACACAAGTTAAGTGAGATGTTAATAAAGAACTATTCAGACACATTCTCATTGATTACATTTATTTTAATTCAAATTAATAAAACCTCCTCAGAATCAGGTATTATACTTACCTCACGTGTTCCTTCTCTTAATACAAACTTCTCTGGAGATACCATCATTACCTGAGGATCCATAACTGTTTTTGTCCGTAGGTTTGCAAAGCACAGCGCTTTAACATAGGCAGCCCGAGAACCTGTATTTCTGATGCAGAAGGAAGCTTTCCTTAATCTTGTAGGCAATAATCCATCCAGTGTTACCATGTAACTATCTGACAGTTTTTTAACATTTTCTAAAGTTATATTGCTTGTTCCTCCATAGCCAGATAATGGTATCTGGGGTGGGAAAAAAAAACAAAAAAAAAATTACCAATGAAAAATTGTACTTCAAATGAAAGAAAGCTTCTTATTAAAACTTCTGTAAAACTATGGTACAATATATAAAGAGTTACAGAAAGACAAATGAAAACACTTAAAACAAACTGAAAAGAGCGTGCAAGAAATAAAAAAGCCTAAGTTTATTCAAACTTTAAGTTTTTCTGAAAATTAATTTAAAGTCTACCTATAAACCAAGACAAGTTCAGATTTTTTTTTACAGTTCTACAGTTAAAAATCTTGGGCTACTTTTAACGTAGTACATAAAAATCTTTCCTCTTCCTTCATAAGGGGAAAAAGTGCATGCAAAATTGAGGCTAATGTTCAAACTGTAAAATTTAGTGCTTACACAATCTTTAACAAGTATGCAGACAGCGTACATCCTGAAAGGTTTCAACTTTTCGATAGAAACAGCTATTCAGTGCCAGATTTAAAATAAGTTCAGATAATGTACATTAGAAATCATTAGAAGTTAAGTTGGGACTCTTACAGTAAACTTAATTCCTGGTTGTGATCGAATCCCCAGCTGTTTGATTTCCAGCTTTGCAAAGAAGCAAGTTATTCGAGTAGGTGCAAACATCAAATATATGTTAGTATCTTCTTTGGGACGGATTTTGAGTTCCCAATTACTAGTTAAGCGTTCTTCTGATCCAAATATACTTTGCAGCTATAAAAATGAAGACATCAAAAGTGAGTGACTACAATAGGAAAAACATATAGTAGTAAGACTTACTTCAATAGTAAGCCAAACTTAACTTCTTCAAAACCTGGATTAACTCAGTCAACAATGGTACATATTTAAGGTTCCAATGCTTATTATGCAACAGAAAAGACCAAGTTCAAGATATTTTATATTCCCACAATAAGCATATTGATGCCTCATTTTAGACCACAGAGTTTTTGCTTTCAAACCACAATACAGTAAGGCTGAACTTAACCAGCACTACCATTAATTACCTCAGATGAAGATTTTAGATATTGGATCTGAACATCTGAGGAAAAAAGGGGATACAGATGTGTGTGGACTACGTAACAACACAACCAAAAAAAACCCCAACCAAACACACCTCTATTTTTGGTAATCCTCAAAAGCTAATACCAGTTTTTCTTTCCTCCCTTCCTCATGTACACTGAGTCCCTTGGAGTGAAGTCTGGAATCCCTCCTGTGAGAAGGGCCACTGACTGTTTACTCCACCAGGTATTGACTCTGTTGTGCTACAGCAGCTTGAAGAACTGTAACCTGAGCTCTAATTTGCTGTAGCACTGTTAAGGTTTCAGCTCTTCCTAAGATGCCAGTGTAGCATAAGCTCTGCTGCCATGTCCATCTTGGCAGTCTCAGAGCAAATACACAGCCTGCTAGTCACTGGCATTTATAAAGAACAACCCTTCAGGGCAAAGACATTTTTATTATAAACGTATCCTGATAGTTTGCAAACACTGAAGAGAAATTTTCATGACAGTTACCTGAAAGCAGTCTTGATCCTGGCCTCTTATCAACAGTCTTAAATGCTGAGTGACAGATGGCGAGTCATTTCTTAGAGTTAACTTCTGCTGGCTAAAAAATGTGAAGTTTAGTTATATTTTACAGTAAATGTAAGTTAACTGCATATGTGTATTCATAGAAACAATGAAAATGGGATAGTCGATTTTTAAAGTAATTTCATGGGGGGAAAAAATCACCTCTTGGTACAACAGAATACGTTAGCTGGAAAGTTACTTCTGTATTCTCAAACTTACAGACCTTACAATATTATACATCAATCCTCATACAGCAAAACAACCCTAAAATATATATAATTACAGCTTTTCTGAAGGTCAAGTATTGTACTTAACAGTTTGAACTTTTAAAGCAAGCAGCAGTTGTGTCAATACAAAAATTCATTAAAAAAACAATACTTGAAGACACAGTTATAACTATATTATCCAGAGCCATTTAGTTTTGCAGAAACAGTGGCAAAGACTGTTTTGTACTCTGTTGGAACAAAAATTTTTAAAATAATTTCAGCTTCCTAAAACCAATGGTGAATCAAAACTGTTTTTCAGGAGGAACAGAAAATAAAAAGGTAGTTAGTAACCTACAGGGAAGAGAAAGTGATTCCCAAACAACTAACAGCCAAAACTACTATATTAGAAATACACAGTTAACATAACAGAAAGTAGGAATATAGCTATCAAAAACTCTTCTTAGCTACAAACATGGATCACTTAAGCAACTGGGAACATTGATTGCTCAAAAAGGTCAGTATCAAACAACAGTACATTAGTCCCTAAAATAATACTTACTAGAAGTCTAGAGATCTGCAAAACTTGAAGCCGTTACACACAAAATAAGCGAAGTATATCCAGATAATTATGAACAGTTTCATTAAATCATGGGAATACTGAAGCTGTAAACTTGAAACTAAAAAAGTTCAGACAAGAACTAGTCTGAAGGCTAAAGTAGTCATAATTAGGAATGCAATGGATTCTCCATCACTAAAAGTTTTAGCTTCAGAACACATTCAAATTCAAATCATTTAACTCAGGTAAGTTCAACAGCCTGTGCTATTCGGATGCTCAAATTACATTACCAGGCTGGATTTTTCTATTCTTAATGGATGATTTGAAGAAAAACAAGCATACAGATTTATTTCTAGCAAGAGGTAGGTGTCAAAAGAACTAACAGAATTTTTCCATCAACTTGCTTGGAAAGTATTTTCCACTACATTTCTACTTGCATAACACATTAATCTTACAGAATATTACTTGAATGATAATTAAAGAGTCCTGAAGAATATAAAAAGGACAAACAAGATCACAATTTGTTTCCAAAAATTTCTTGCACAAAAACCCCCAACTGTAATATACTGCTTCTCACTCGAGTCACAGACCAGCTTAGCTTATCACCTGTGGATTATTAATGTGAACAGAGACAGTGAGGAAGTTTTCCTTCAAATAACTGCAATATAAAATACTTAATGTGATATTCTATATGAATGGCTGCCCAGCTTATACTTACACTGATGCTCCAAGTGTTACTCCTCCCCAGGCAATGAACTGCTTGTTGGAGAGAATGGGTGGGATGTCTGAGCACCCAGCAGCTGTAGACACAGCTCTATTTCCTTCAGACTCCGCCTCACCTTTTATCACCACTTCATACTGAGGTCCAGATGGCAGTACAAGGATTTTCAAAATGCTTTAAAAGTAAATCAATAAATTTAAATTCCACCACAGAACAAGGTTAGCTGATGAAACAAAATGTAACTAAAAAAAAAAAATACATAGCCCATTTTAAACTACCTTCTTAAGGGGGAATTACAAAAAAAATTTTTTTTTTTTTTAAATTTTATGACAAAGGCCAGCTTTAGGCATAGCAAAATTTAAATCCTATGGTTCATAAATATGCATGCCACATGTACCCCAAGCAATCTTCTGAAGTACTTTATCTGGAAATGGTTTAGGTAAGTATTTCAGAGACTACAGTAGGCTTTTCATGATACAGTTTCTACCCTATAGGGCACAAGCACAGTGCAGATGACTACTGCCTACTTCAGGGAGAGCAGATAAATTGATGAAAAAGAGCATCAGGAGTGCAGATTCAAGTAATGAAGTAGAAAGAAATGGGCTAATTAATACTGAATAGGAAAGCTGGAGCTAACTAGAGAAGAAAACAGAGAAGAACCTAGACATGCCAAAAAAAACAACCCAAAAAAACCCCAACCCACAAAACCAATAAACAGAGGAGGAATGAGGAAAAAGAAAGTGCTAATTAAGGCGGACACAAGCCAAGACAGAAATAAAACAAAAGGCTAGAGTATATAGGGATGGAAGTGGAAATTGGAAGTATCTAACCAATGATACAGGAAACGAGAAAAAACAATCAGAAAAACAAAACAGAAAAAAAAAAAACAACCAAGGAAAAAAGGTATAGGGCAGGAATGAAATCAAGCTTTTAAAGAATAGGCTGAAGCATTTGCTATATAGCACAGACTCACAGCCAGGAATGAACCTCCAGACCTCCACTCTAGCTGTCACCCAATTCCTATGATGCCTACTGACAGAGCCCAGCATCCCACCAGAAGGGAACATGAACTCTTGTTACCACTTCAGTTAATTAGCCTTTTGGCAGCATTTCCAAGCGGACTGCAAAAGTTTCCAACCCTACTGAGTACCCTGAGCCTGTAAAGCAAAGCAGTTATGCATAAAGCCACAGGAAAGCAATGACTAATCACTTTGCATGCTTATCCATTAGGATCATACTGTCATTAGCACAGAACTTCTCACTGTTTAATTTAATGCACTGAGTAGGCTCAGTTAAACCAGATTATGAAGCTGAATATATTTTGGACAGAGATTCCTTTGTCCATTCTTGCTCTATGATAGCAGAAACTGGAAAACACTTAACAAAAGAGGAAAATCTGCTCTGGAGAAATGAGTATGACCCCTGCCATTGCCAAAAAAACTCTTACATTACACCAGAGTGGTCACTTGAACCAATCAAGTCATTTCGCAGAATGAAGTTCAATAGGTGCTAACAGGCAAAAATATGAATGCTTACATCTACAAACAGAACATGTACATTAGTGTTGTACAGGATTTACAGATGAACTTTTATTTGATTATGGCAGCCAAAGCTAATGAATACTTTTGATTTTGATCTGTGCTTGAGTATTTTCATACATGCAATAGAAATAGTATTCTCCTTGTCTCAGCAGAGTGAAGAAACTGAAGGGGCTGCTGAAAATAAGTATTTTAAAGCTTTGTTGTACTTTAGAAACAAGTACCATATAAAGGGCTTCAGGGACTTACTCCATTTATTTACACTAAACATCTCTCAGGACATCTGTTGATCTATGACGGGAAATATTAGCTACTCATTAAGCTACATACAGCAAGAAAGGCAAGGAACCTATGAACAGGTGAACCTAGCAAAAATCTACTTTGTAATGTATGAGGACTCTCACAAAACCAACTGAAGCTAAAGTTTCCTTTGGGGGTAAAATTTTCAATTTGTTCATGACCTTAGGGCCAAAAGTAGCTCTGTTTAAAACAGGCAGCATAAAATCAGTTAGTTATCTTACCTTTCTGTAGTCATTATGTTTTTTGGAAAAAACAGGACAGTCACTTCTCGCTCTTCTCCAGGAAGAAGGAAAAGATCCTCAGGTTCAACAGCAAAGCAGCTGTCCTGATTTGATGTCTGAAGGCGGGCAAGGGAAGGTTGGTTACTTATTTCAATGCAGTAAACATTTCTACAACATATAATACCATTTGGTTGTGCATCTGTCATACATACAGTTCAGACAATTCAAACGCACCTGGCACCTTCAGAACTTTCCCATAACTCTGCACTTGAACTCTTCTAAAAAGTTGGACACTATAGTACAAATACATCTAAAAGAGGCATCTTAAGACATCAACTGTGTATACAACAGTGAAGGGACCACAGAGAGGTTACAGAATTTAACAATAACATGGCAATGGCACACCACTAGCAAAGTAACATCACTACTCTCAACGGTGGTACCAACCATTACTGGTATCAATTAGTATCTAAGATCATCATGTTAGTGTGGCATTTGCAATTCTAGTCATGCATCCTATTTCCATGGCCTGTGCTCCAAGAAGTGACAGGCTCACGACTCTCATTTTATTTTTTTTAAATGTAAAAAGGACCAACTGCTCCTTTTGTTGACTTCGAAATGCTAGTTTCAAATGTGTCTAGTTACCTTTCAGTCTGTGACCATACTTTCCATGGATTCTCAAGAAAGTTGTAGTCAAGTAAAGAAATCATAGATCTGAGAAGAACTCATACTTGAGTTGGCAAGATGTCCACTGAAAACTAATGCAGCTATCTTAGAAAATAAATGTTTCCCAATGCTAATATTCCTTGCTGGTCTAAATGGGCTTTACTCTACTAGCTAGTTAACACCTGGTGTGCAGCACAGGAGTCACTACTTTTACATATTTGTTATACACTCGTTAAAATCTATTTCTTAAAAACTATAAAAGTATTTTTCTTAAAATATTCTTTTCTTGAGGTAGAGGGCAACGCTTCCACCCCTCCTTTCTCGCCTGTGCCTTCTTGAACAGCCTGTAGCCATTGACAGTCACACTCCAACCGTGGGATTCGTTCTACCAAGTGTCAGTAATGGCAACTAGGTCATAGCTTTCTAGCAACACAGTGGCTTCCAACTCGTCCTGTTTGCTGCCCATGCTTTGTGCATTGGTGTAGAGGCACTTCAGCTGGGCTGTTGGCTGTGTCACTTTCTTAGAGGAACACCCCTTAATTCCTTTGAGGTATTTCACTGGTGTTTCCCTGTTGGCTCCTATTACCCCAGGAGCCCCCAGCTCATCTTTGTAATACTTCAACTGTGCTCCAGTGTAGCCAGCATGTCTCAGAGCAACAGGCCCTCACTAGCACCCCATCTGCTAACCTTGGCGTGTCATCCTGCAGCTTGTCACAGACAAGCCTGATATCATCCCCTTCCCCTTTCAAGCCTAGTTTAAAGCTCTGTCAACGAGCCCCGCAAGATCCTGAGCAAAGACCCTCTTCCCCCTTTGCGAAAGGTGAATCCCATCTGACACCAGCAGGCCTGGTGTCGTGTAGGCCATCCCATTATCAAAAAAAACAAAATTGTGGCAGCGACACCAGCCACGGAGCCACGTATTGATAGACTGGGTCCGTCTGTTTCTTCCAATGTCATTGCCCGCAACTGGAAGGAGAGCGGAAAAATAACCTGTGCTCCAGATTCCCTTATGTAAACTTGTGAGCCTTTTGTTAAGCCACACAGTTAAGCTAGGGTCCCAAGGC
The DNA here is from genome assembly GCA_013400195.1 of Aramus guarauna. Taxonomy (NCBI): domain Eukaryota; kingdom Metazoa; phylum Chordata; class Aves; order Gruiformes; family Aramidae; genus Aramus; species Aramus guarauna. Next base: position 117,660 of record VXBL01000376.1, on the reverse strand, counting down.
TCTGCTCTGGTTTCAATACATTAACAGCACAAAGCTCATGAGTTCAAGAGGGAGAAGCCAGCCTACCTTAACTTTCAAATATACACCAATGTTTCCAGCATTTTTCAATGGCAGCTGCTGTTTGGCTGTTGAACCCGTGCTAGTAGACAGATATATCGTCTGGAAAAGGTAAAGATGTGTGTGTGTATGTATGTATACATACACATATAATGAAACCAAACATTACAAAGTAAGTAGGCTAGGAGAGACAAACTATTATTAAAAACACACTTTGTAAATACATGCAAACCTGTAAGTCCTTTGGAGCATGTATCCTTGCTATTCCAGCTCTTGCTCGGAGAGGAATACTTTTAATTACACTGCTAGGTCCTGGACTATCCACTTCTACATCAACTCTTGCCAAGAATTCATCTGCTGGACCCAAGGAATCTAGGAACAATTCCATGAGTAAAAAAAGCAAGCAAGTCTGCTAGCAGCAAAGGCCATTCCTATGGATGTGTATCTCACTTCACCTACTGTCCAATCTTAACATATTAATGTTGTGGTGATATTAACAGAAACTCTCCCCATTACCCTGGCAACACTTTTTTTTTTTCTCTTTTAAATAAAGTCTCATAGTATCTTATTTAAGATTTTTACCTTTCTGTCAAATGTGGCTGACATTGCCCCTACAGCAAACGAAAAAAACCATGTTATCACACTAGTTAAACTAGTTGATATACATACTGTTCCCTATTCGCTACTTCATATCCAGGAAGCCAGAAAAACTCAGAGGTTTCTTCAAACTTATCTATTTTGCAACCAGTGCAATGTTTTCTAAAGCAATGATTTAATTCCCTCAGCAAAAGGAGTAAAGCAAGTTCCACGCATCTTGCGGTAGATAACCACTTTGTACAGCTTGATATTGAAGTATAAATACCCATGTTAATATCTAAAAGAATAAGGCATAGAAGTATTCCACCTCCTTCAGTTACTAAAACTGAATTCAATACCCAAAATATTAGGACATAAACCAAAGATGGAACATTTCATTTGAAATTTGCAGCCTGTTCCTGCAATTCTAACACAAGCATACATTAAAAGTCAAATTTGTTTTAGTTGAGATGCAAATCAAATTGCTATACCTGAAGAAGAAATTTGTTTCTTAGGGGCATGGAACAGAACCCAAACCGTTAAAGCTTCAGGATCCTGAAAAAGAAATTAATTGACTCATCTTAGGGGAGGGGACAGGGGACAGAATTACTGAAAAGAAAAAAAAAAATAATAAAACTAGGAACAAAACTCTACTGCTAAAGTAACGGACTCCCCAAAAGTCATCACTATCACCACAGATACTCAGAACCATCATTTCTGACAGCAAGTAACAGGAAGAATCAGTCAACTACAAACTACTCACTTGCCCATCATAGCTTGCATGTATCACATGATTGACAACTGACGGAGCTGCTATCTGAGAAACTGCATCCATTTGAAGTGATTGTTCATTAGAAGGATTAACTGGTTCCTTGGAAAACGTGAAACAACGCCAAGCTACTGCATTCTGTCAAAGAAATAACAGATTTAATACCTTTAATACTTCATTATCACTAACAATAATGCTGACAAAGCTGAGAAATACAAGGCAAGTTCTGAACGATCTAAGTAGTTTGGAAAAAAACAAAGATTAGCCTATAGTTTCAGTTGTTATGTGATAGTCCAGCGAACCCTCTAAAAATAGTCAGAAACCCTTTTGCAGTAAAAGGAGACAGGGTGGAACTGGTCACTTTAAGCCTTCAAGAAGTTCAAGACCACACCTCACTAGTCACCAAGATGACCTGATCTAACCTTAACGTAAGGCCAGTTCTTGTTCCCCCACATAAGGAAACCAGACCAGCTCTTCCCACAGCACAAAACAGCAGCCAGCCTAGCCAAAAACCTGAAAACTGCATTGCCACAGAGATGCAAAGGAACATACTGTAGCCTATAATACAGGCTATTATTGTCTAGTGGAAGACAAAGCAGATAGATTTTAAAAAAAAAAATAAAAAATCTTGCTTTTAGCAAGTTTAACATATTTTTCTCTGCCTCTGCAGAGCTAGAGCAGGACTCTTCACTGACTAACCAAAAATGTCTTGGGAATCTTACATCTCATGCCCAGGGTAGAGTTCTTAATGACATATAGCAGAGTGTTTTGGTATTAAAATTCAGTATCACAAGAAGTTAACTTTGACATACAGGAAGTTTACTGTACTTACGGCATTAATAATGAGTCTAATTGGCACAAAAGCATGGGTTTTGTTGATAAGTTTTAGTGGAAGAGCCTTCCAACTGCCAGAAGTCAAGTCACCAAAATCCAGATAATCTCTTTTTCCTGTTTCCACCTGGTTTTAAGACAAAGCAGAACTTATATGAGAGGAAAGCCTCCAAAACACACTACCATACAAAAGCACTGGGAGCGTAAGGATGTTATTCACCTATTCCATCCTCTTAATGCTCTACACACATACAATACACACCACCTACCAGGGGGAGGAGTCTAAGAAATGTTTTCTATGATAGCCAATTGGATGTAACTTCTTGTTGATATCTCCCACATACTTTGCCTCAATCAGTTAAGCCAGTCTTAGTGCAATATTTATCCACCAAAACCCAGTACATGACCAAACTACTTTGGCTAACTTAAAATAAAAAAAAAATAAATTTAAACTATGAATATTGCTAGCAAGTAAGACATGTCAGGTTTAGATAGTTAAAATGTCATTTTTGCAAGTTAAAAGTTAAGAAACTAAATAAGTAGTTTAATTTTTTTGTTAGCATAAAGACACTTAAGTGTCATGATCTGCAGCAAAACACGGCTTTTATCTGGTCCTTTTTTCAATCTCAGGAATATAACAAGACATGCAGAGATATAGCATAAGGATTCATTTTAATTTAAATACAAAGCAAGTTTGAATGAACTATACCATGAAGAAGGATGGATCTTGCCAAACTACACATTAAAAATGCATTAAAAATTAAATTAAAATTTATGGCAGAAGCATTTAAAAAAAAGGCCAACTATATCCATTCATGTGTATTCAACCAGAATATCATTATCATTTAAAACATATATTCAGCCCAAAGCAGGTTAACAGACCACCTTAAAATGAAAAAAAGTTAGCTGCAGTTAATGACTGAAAATTTTACTTTTATCAGCAACATCACAGACTATCATGTAATTTGTTCAATCACCTCCAAAAGTACCACCAAGCCCATTTCTGCCTGTCCATACTCTTAAATTTAGGACTACATCAAGCCAGGATTTAATTCTCCACATCACACTGACTCCCACCTGGTTGTTCTTCATGATAAGACACAAGGCAAAGCATTCTATACATCCACTTAAGTTTAATTTTTAATTAGCCAAAAATAAGAAAATATTCTCTAGAACCATAAGCAAGTTGAAAGTCGTAAGAAACTAAGACAAAGCCTACTTGATGTAAAAAAATTAAAGAAATTCTTACAATTGGAAATAAATGCGTTTTCTTACATTTTAATGCCCAATGGTATCCAACATAGCAGATACTTAGATGTTTAACATCTCATCCATTCTTTTAATTATGAAAAAACAATACCTTTTGATTTATTCTTTTCAGACAGTTGCATGATAATTCTTCATTGTGAGCTAGGTGCTTTCCCACAACTAAAACGGCCTAGATTGTTTATGAGAAGCTTATATAACTTTCTCCTATATTCCCTCTCCACTCCAAACATAAGAAATCCCAAGTTCCTTTGAGGAACAACTTTGCATTCCTATTCTCTTCCAGTGTCATTAAACTATTCACAGAATTCCAACAAAACAAAACACAAACAAACCCCACAATAAGCAGCTACTTACTTCTAAATTAGGATTTTCAGCGACTGCTGTCAGAACTACCCTACTTGCCAAAGCTTCTGCCTGAACGATTGTCTCAGCATCTGCAGAAACTGGCCAAGATGACACATTGAGAATACACTGAAAGATCCCCGAATGACAAGGTAAGAAAAGTATTTTCAGATCATCTGTGGAATAGGATCCTACGATGGTTTTGTTCTTGAAAACCAGACATTGATATTTCACAGGATCCATCTGAAAAACAAAATCTCTGTCATTTTCAACAGATCTCTTGCGAGAGGAGGGCTTCTTTCAAAATACCACATATATATGGCACCACTGTTCAACACAGACATTTTGTATATGTTTTTACTCAATATTAAATATTGCATTTTCATATTCATGTCCCACTTCCATCTCACTCAACTGTAGGCATTTTCTTTTAAATTTAAAGAGTTAGATAAGTCAGCCTGAAAGTTGCTGGTGTTTCTTTCCAGCATCTAGTGAAAGATTAACACTGGGATTGTAGTATTCATTATAGTTGAAAATTATTTCATAAATAAAATCCTGATTTTTGAGAAAGAACAGCACTAAAATAAACAAAGCCAATTCTACTTGGTGTTTCTGCCATCAAAGACAGGAGGAAGAGGTAAGATGGAAGAGTAATGGAAAGGTCGGTGGATGGAAGTCACCAGTAAATCCCAGTGCAGATACCTTAAAGTTTCTGTTGTGAACGTACTCATAGATAATCTGCAGTGACAGACCGCAAGTCATACCCAGTGTATCTCAGACTTAACTGGACTGAAAAAATGTTTTTTTAATTACATTGTACAGCAAACATTAAATGTATATATTTATTCATTGAAACAAGTGCAAAAGGGACTGTCAACTATTAAGTAATTTCATGAAAAAAAGTCACCTCCTAGTACAAGAGAATCTCAGGTTTGAAGAGCTGCATAAAAGCCCCATGACACTGAGTGATTAGAAAAATATGTAAGAAATCTGAACGGTCATATATACATGTATATATAAACAAATACAGATTTGTGGTTTGGTGGTTTTTAAAGAGGAAATGTTCAGAGAAAATGAAAGCAAAACCAGAAGTCATACTCCTGCAAAGACACATGCTACATCTGCTGGAAGAATACACTTAAGGAGGGATATGATCATGATTTTTCAAGACTTACAAGCAGCAAATGTTATATAAAGTGAATTATTGCCCATTATTTCTCAGTAATAAGGACCAAACAGAAACAACAAGAACCAGATTAAAAAAGGAAAAAAGCAGTAGTGCATAGAATCCTCAACTGAACTGAACTGTGGACAACACAACACAATTTCAAAAGATTATCTAGTTAAAGAGCAGTCCACCAAAAACTACTAAGAATGGAAATGAAATCTAGCTCAAAAGTTCCCAAGCACCAAACTGCCAGAAGTTCAGAGTATACTATGCTGCTTCTGTTGTTACATTCTTCTCTACTAAGAGTATTCATCAGCAAAGGAAATTAAATTATACTGATGGACCTTTAGTCTAACTCATTCTCATGCTCGTTTTGCCTCCAGAACTATTAGTATGATGACAGTCGTAGATAGAATTTAACAAAATTAAAGTGCAAGATGCCCACTCTATGGCCTACAAGCTACACATAACCCACAGAACAACCCATCTAGCTTGAAGACTGCTCCAAATATTTCTCATTCTCTGCCACACAAGACTTCCTTACTTCAAGAAAAATGGGAGCAAACTGCACAAAATGTTTTAGCTGTAACAGTCCTCAGTGTGGACGTTTTCTTTTCTAGGCCTGACTTTTCTTGCATACAAAGTGGGAATGAATAAGCAGTAAATGCAAGCCTGCCACACTTTACACATGCCAAACAATTCTACAAGTCAATCCCACCATGTGAAGTTTATCTCTCTATGTCCACTTGCTGGAATAAGTCAGGTGGCCTGGCTGAAAGAGGGTAGCACTGCTTTTGTGCATATTATCTATAAAATGGGAAAAAGTTACAAATCTGTACAGAGGGCTCTAATTTTACATATGACATCTGGTAAGATTACGGGATTATTCCTATAGCTCTATTTTAAAAAAAAAAAAAAAAAAAACACTTTACCTTTTCCCCATTAACTGAAACACTGAGTATTCCAATGCTGACCTGTAACCACCGATCAGTTGGATTAAAAATGCTAAGTACCGTCTGTGATGCAATTCCCACACAACAGGCGTTAGGAAACTTCAATTCTTCTGGTACTTTTACATGTCCTTTGGAAGAAAATAGGTACCTGTTAGTTCCAATATCCCAGAAGCAAATCAGCACTCAGACTGCCACCATGTCAAGTTTATAAACTCATTTGATGAATGCTTCATTATGGCAAAGAAATGCTTGACTCCTACAGTTTTCATAAGAATGTTTTCCACACCCTGATACTCAGGATTTCAATTGTTTCTAATTTGCATCTTATTTGGAGTTCTATTGTCATGAACAAAAACACTTTGAAAAATAGCACATCCCATGCAGACACTTACCCAAAATGTGTGTGTATATATATACACTTTAGATAAAACACTCAACATTCACAATTTCATCAGGACTAGCCGAACTCAGAAAATGTGAATATTAGTATTATAACATCTTTAGAACATTTACACCAACCAAAAGGAAAATATTTTTACTAGAGTATAACTGTTACCTAAAAAAGGTATGTAGGCATTTTTTGCTACCAAAAATGTAGCAAATGTTGAGTACTCCTAGATTTTTGCTGTAGAAATGCAGTCATCAAAAGTTATCACCGCAGCAAAAAAATCCCGCTTCAAATATTTTACTTCCAGGAAGTCCTTTACTTCTAAAATATTCAAAATAACTCTTTCAGAGGAATTGCAAGATTATAATGACAACTCAAAACTCAAATGGAGGTAAGAGTTCTCCAGCACACCAAGGATCAATCTTCATTACATCCAGAAACCCACTAATGGGTACTCTCATGAAATTAAAAATTTGACTTTTCAGAGACACACTTAATCACCTGAAGTAGTTTTAGTTACTTGTGCAACAAGCTTTACTTCAAAGCCACCCATTCTTATTCCGCTCCAAAAAATAAAATTTAGCACAAGGATGAAGGTGAAAATATAAACTATGACTAGCATCACTGGAAATTAAGTTAAAAAAACTCAAGCTTACCAAAATTCAAATTTAGACTACAGAGTTCAAAAACATGTACAAAACCCTTGAAATTATGTATATTAAAAACAGGCAGGGAGTAAGACTGGTCAAATTTTACTTTTTTAAAATGTAGTAACAAGGTCAATAATTTAAAACAATCAATAAACAGAAAATAACCTATAAACTGTCAGAAATTCAAACTTTCAACCCCACTAGCTTGTCATTTAATCTGAAGGAATTAGCCAGAAAAAAAATATAGCAAAAAGCAACTAAAGAGATCATAGGTTAAAAGAAGTCTTTAAAATGAAACATCAATTTGCATTGCTTAGGTTTAAAGCTAAGCCAAGATACAGAGAAATAGCAGAAAGTACAGAAGGCATTTGGCAGCCTGTCTTTCCCCTTCATAACCAGAAAACAGCTTAAGCCCTCCACTCTCCTCCTCAGATTTTTTGACTTAATTGACTGTTGTTAGGCTGGAGGCCTAAGTTTTTTGACTTAACTGACCAAGTTAGGCTGGAGGCAGAAATATCATCTACTTTCCACATAAAATACAATTGAATTTCCAGAGCATGACTTGTACTGTATGGACTGCAGCTAGGATTTCTTTTCCTCCTATGAAAGACAGTTCTAGATTCTTTAAAACAAACACAAAACCACTGAATGCTGAAGAAGAATGCTGAAATTCTTCTGGATTATGAAAAATTTATTTTAAGACCATTAGGGGGACTATAAGAATAGAAATTGAATTCAGAGAATATAATTAAATAAAGAAAATTAGTGATACTTTTTTTTTTTAAATAACAAAGCTTGAGTAAAGAATAACTGTGGTTACACCTAGTAGTCTTCTTAATTTTATTTGGTAGAATATTAGCATCATGACTATCACCATTTTTGTCCACAGCTGTATTTTAAACGCACTCTAAAAAACACTTACCAATACCAGGTGACTTTGGCAACTCCCACTCACTTCTACCAGCTCCAAGTGGCTGTCCAGTACATGATTTTATATTTAAGATATTCTTGTTCCAGGAAGTAGAATGTGGATTACAAAGTGAAGCTGCACCCAAAGAGCCAGCACCAATATTTGGACCTAGAGGAATTCCTATCGTAAGGGGATTCTCTGGGATACCAGAACAAGGATGCCCTGCTGGAAGACCAAAAGCTGCAGAGCTACAGCCATGAAACTGAGACAAAACTTTATTTCCAGTAGATGGCATATTTCCAAGATGCTGTTGTGCAAATGGAGTCGTTGCAAGAGAACGTCCTGTAAGCAGTGTGGGAACAGAAGATGAAATTGCTTGACTCACAGAAGTAGTGACATGGGATTTAAAGCTTGAAATAGGAACATAGTGTTCACCCAATGAGTTCTGATTGAATGGCATGTAAGTGCTTAATCCAGGATATACAGGTAACATATTCAAGGATGGTAATCCTTGTCTCTGTGCTTTGCTTGTTTGATCCTGCCACGCTTCTTGTGCGTCAGTATTAATAGAAAGTGGCTGAAAGATGCATAATTTACTTGGCAAAGCTGATTTAACATGATCTAGCTCTTTATGATTTCCTGCTACATCTGAAGGAATAGATGCAAGCTGCTTTTCATTTTTCAGAAAGCCTTCTTTGGACAGTTCTTGACCCAGTACATCATCAAGTTTTCTTTGAAGACCCGCAAGTTCATTTTCTTCTGATTTCTGTTCAATACTAAGTAGTCCTTCTTTTCTATTTCTTTGACATGAGTGGTCTTCTAGATTTTCATTTGTATGTTCCTGCGAAGGAGTTGGACTGGCTCGAATTATTGTTGTGCTTAGTTCGCTAGCATTTTCACCCTAGTAAACAATTATAATATGCAGTATTACAAATTTTAGAAAAGCAAATAGGATACATAAAACAAGATAGACCTTAATACTGGTATTGCCATCCAATGTAAATAATCAAGTTCACCAAGTCTCGCCTGATGTTTTGCTTTTGTAACATCTGTGGCTGTTCACTTTGAAAAAGAAAACCTGCAACTTCAACCTGTTTACTATCTAAAGTCACATTCTAACTAGGTGTACTGGGTCTAGCTGGGATGGAGTTAATTTTCTTCATAGCATCCCCTATAGTGCTGTATTTTTAGATTTGTGACCAAAACAATGTTGATAAGCAGAGCAGTGCTTGCACAGTGTCAAGGCCTTCTCTGTTTCTCATGCTGCCACTCCAGAGAGGAGGCTGGGGCTGGGCAAGAAGTAAGGAGGGGACACAGTCAGGACAGCTGACCAAAGAAAGAATCCATACCATGTAATAGCCTGTTCAGTAATAAAACTGTGGAGGAACTTTTCCAAAGTAGCTATTGCTTGGAGACTGGCTGGGCACTGGTCTGCTCCTAGCAAGTGATTGCTTTTGCATCCCTTCCCCCCCCACCCCTGTCCCTTTCAATTATTAAGGCATCTTTATGTCAACCCACAAATCCCCCACCCTGCCCTTTTGCCCTTCCAATTCTCTCCCTCATCCTGCTGTGGGGAGATGAGTGAGCAATTGAGGAGGGAGCTCAGCCACCAGCTGCGGTCAACCCACCACACTAGGCATTAACACCAGAAGAATGCTCTCCTCTCCGAAATTACCACTGACTAAAGATGTTTCCACAGGGCCAAAAATGTTTGACTTCCTATGATTTTATAAAGTCATTCTGTGGGAAAGTAACTGTACTATAAAAACAAATAAACAAACGGAGCAGAATCTTAAACTTGCTAACAGGTTCATAGACATTATTATTATTCTAAAAAGCAGACCTGTAGTGAATTGTCTTATTTATTGTGTTTGGATCCAATACTCGGAAGATTTTTCACATTTAAAAATGCATGAATCAATCCTAAATAGCAGCATCCAAGTGTGGTATAGATTATTGCTGCATATATTCTTCACGACTTTGAAAGCTGGAAAGGGACTGCTTACAAGGGCACATAGTCATAGGACAAGGGATAATGGCTTTAAAGAGAGTAGATTTAGATTAGATATTAGGAAGAAATTCTTTACTGTGAGGGCGATGAGGCACTGGAACAGGCTGGCCAGAGAAGTTGTGGATGGCCCCTGCCTAGGAGGGTTCAAGGCCAGGTTGGATGGGGCTTCAGGCAACTGGTCTAGTGGAGGATGTCCTTGCCCATGGGAGGGGGCTTGGAACTAGATGATCTTTGAGATCCCTTCCAACCCAAACCATTCTATGATTTAAAAAAAAAAAATAAAAACTTGAATGGCCCTGAATCAAATCACTAATCAAAAAGGATTCATTTGAGATGCATGAAAATGCAATGACATTTGCATGTGTGCACTCACACCAAGAAATCATTCAAGCAGAGAGACCTTCCATTTTGTCAGGTATGCATAGTGTAGGTGGAATGAGCACACCTCATCCCCATTCTCAATTCGTCTTAACCCCAGAGTCTTGGGGTTTTTGTACTTAGAAATCAAAGTAAGAGAAAAAGAAGTACAGATCATAAATATGTATACACACGAATGTGTTTCAAGAAATCTCCTACTGGGTTAACCGACAAGAGCAGAAGTGACTACACCCTCTCATGCACTGTTCCTAGCTACTAACAATAGCATTGGCACTAATCAGTGGAGGAGGATTGACCATGGGAGAACCACCCTCACACAACTGGCATCACATTTGGCAGTCTTCACAACACAGTGGATGGAACTCCAGGTATCTCCCCTACCCATCTGAAAAATGAAAGCGTTCTTTAGATGTGCTACAAAGGTTATTTTTCTCTTGTGAAGTACATCTAGAGCACAGATTACATTTTCAAAAATGGAGCTCCAAAATAATTTTTAAAAGTTTCAAAATCAAAACAAAACAGTGTGGTATCAAAGCCATCAGACATCAGCTCAGGACAAGTGTACCTAGAGAACTCTGACACAGGAACAAGAGAGCTACACAAAAGGATAAATAGTATCTACAGCATAAAGCAATTCTTCAGCTTAAGTAAATAGGACTTGGGAGGCAGGGAAAGGCATTGGAAAGTACAATAAAGTAGCTGTTCATATTGTAGAAAAGTAAGCTGCAATCCTGTAAAATGGGCATTCAGGCAGCTGCCTTAGGCAAGATGGCTCACTAGGTCAAATCAAGAAACAAGAAATAAAAAAGAAAAATTTGAAAAGTCATACATCTTTGATAACCTGACCCTAGCATTAAAGGGAGAGGGCACCCCCGGTTAAACAGATTGTGCTACAGTAAGTATTCAGATCTGAGGATAACACCAATACAAACATTCTTGTCTGGTCAGGCAAGGGACATGAAAGTGGCATTTAGTAAGTACAAATGAGATGAAGATCTCTCAGTCTCTCTCTCTCTCTCAGCATAAAAGATTACTAACCCAAAGGAAAAAATTAACAATGCAGCAGTATAAATGGAAGTTATAAATGTATTCATAATACAAATGCAAAACTTTGGCAAAGTGCTTGAGGATTTCCTTGCCAAACTATCCTGGGGAACAAAGACTACTCAAACAGTAACATCTCTTCAAGACAGAGGGGCAAACTAGTATGCAGCCAGTTACATCAAAGCATCAAGAACCACCCATTTGCATGAGATGACAAGAATCTAGAATGATACACATTTCAAACGTGAAATAGACCCAAGAGTTGATGCTATGCCAGCACGGACTGCAAGCAAATATCCATTTAAATCCGCCCTTGAGTTCCTTCCTACAGGACTGTGATTCCCATCAGAAACATCAAGATGGAAAAGACCAGATATTCCCTGTGTAACTTGAGTAACTAGACCTAGAACAAAATGGGCCATAGGCTGGAAGACATGCTTCTTTCTTCTTGATGCTCTCAGCATGAAGGAACATTGCTGCTGGTTTTCCTATAGGAGGAAAAGAAGGCTTCACTAAGCTTTCACTAGCCACCAGTCCCAAAAAGCCTGACCCTCTGCAAATGAAAGAAAAAAAATGCATAGTAGATAGCATTTCTATTTCGTGTGTTAAAGAAATCCACAACTGGTAAAGATATTACAAAATCAATGTAAACACTCAGTTACACAGATATGGATGCAATCAGAGAGGTTTTTCAGCTTTTGTTTGTTTTTTGAAGTTCCACCCACATTTCCACACACTTTGGAAGGTGGGAAAGCATAAACAATAATTCCAGATTCCAAGAAACCCATGCATTTAGATAAAAGAATGCCAGTTCTCTTAATCAGCATAAGATTGCAAGTCTGAACAAAAGTTTCTGTCTTTGCTATGCTTTGTACCTTTTTGCTGAAGCAGCAAGAACAATCGGAATAACTGTCAGAGGTAGAAAATGATAGTTTCAGTCCTGAAAAAGCCAAGCTAAAGCTAAAATACGTATTTATAAACATTTCTCCAGGAAAAAAAAAATATTCTCCCAGCAGCTGAAGCAGAGCAGAAAGGGAGCCTCAGGAGTGATGACAGCAGATATAGATCCTGGACTACTACTGGAATATTGCACTGCATTCCAAGAACAGAACGACTTAACAAGAAATTGAGGAAAAAATGAAAGGGGAAAATACACCAAATCTAACTTTTTTCCAAAGTTAGTGGTTCTTTGAATGTTTTACTATGTTTACATTCATCAAAGTGTGTGCATTTCATAACCTATTTCAGAATTTAAATTTGTTAAACTCAGGAGTGGGGGAAAAGCAGAATACCTTTTCCCTATGCACAGCATATCCTAAACTGTTCCAAAATCCTTAAAGCTGTTCTCATTTAGAATTATTTTGACCATTTAAGGGTTTGGGGGTGAGGGAGAGGTGTTGTTTTGTTTGTTTTAAAGAAAGGGAATTAATACATATTTACAGTTCAAGATTTTCTTACCCAGTATGTCTCCGGATTACGTATAGCAGCTATGTTCCTAAGGGTACTGTCAGATGCAGACACATATGTTAACCTGCTCATGCTAGGACTTGAATAAACTGACTGAGGTAGTACACTCTCTTTGCAAGAAGATTCCTGATAATGTGATGTGCAAGTAAAGTCAGTTTCAGACCTGAAAAACAGATTCAAAGTATGTCAGTGTTACAATATATGTCTAATGCTGCACACACACACAAAAAAAACCTCATCGATGTTACATATTAGCTATACTATTCTAAAAATCAACTTACTTAGCCATTCTGTTTAGTACAGTCAGTAGAAATGAGAAATCAGTTCTCAATTAACCTTTACAAGTTCTGGCTTTGATGTACAGAAAACTAATTTTCATTAGATATGAATCTGTAAGGCAAAAGTATCAGAGCTCCGCAACTGAACTCAGGTGCTAAAGTCACAGAAACAACACAATGACTTATTAAAAGAAAAAAGGTGAATCAATATACTTGTATCTAACTAGATGGAAGAATGTAAAATTAAATCATTCAGCATCCCAGGTGTCACACATTAGTATTTCCTACTCACTGCTGAGATTCTCTTTATTTCACACACCTGAAAAACATGGGATCTCTCACCACTTTGTCAAACAAGAAGAGGTAACATGACAACAATTAAAGTCACTGAAATTTTAACTGGAAATCCTAATATCTATACAACACAGTTGCAAAACTACACATAATTCTGCACATTTGAACTTCTGAGAAATGCCAGAGAACCTGTAATTCTAATACCATGTACAACACACTAAATTGTAGTTAAATATCAAACAGTGAACTTGAAAGTTAAGGCAAAGAAATCAGTTGCCTCTGCTTTTTATTAGAATGTATATAGCAACTGGCTACTAGCCATGTTTGTATGTTTAAGACTACGCAATCAACTTAGTTGTACTCTTATAGTTTATATAACACTTACTGTTATGCAAGCTCATTTAAAAAAAATAATGCCCTTTCAATTGCTAAGAAAGCTTATATCTTAGACGCAAGTTGCAGTTTCAAAATATGAAGTGGTCGAAAACAATACAAATACTTCTACCTATTCTCTCACAACAAGCAGTGGTATGAATCAGAGAACAAAACTGAGTGAAATACTTACGAGTATAAAAAACCCCATATCTTTATTGGCCTATACAATGTCATGCTTTGTTATCCCATAATTAACAGCATAATCTCCAACCAAACAGCTTTATTTGTAATAGATGATTACACTAGAACAAGAATTAATAGATAAGGGATTTTGTAACTCCATCAACATGAAGTTTTTCATATATTTCATGTATTTTCATATATTTCAACTAATAGGCTGAATATTTTGTATTCTTGCATTACTGGATAATCCAGAGCAAAACCAGCAATGTTCCCATCCAGGATCTGTGTCTCACCAAGCCAGTGAGGAAAATAAGAGGTTAACAATTGTTTAAGACTGCTCCCCCATACACATAATAAAAGCAAACAGAAAGCTTGGTCTAAGAACGAAGTCTTAGCCTCGTAACAACCTTCTATAAACTGAGATCAAGTACAACATTCAACCTAAAACTTGATTCCTCAAAAGTCTTCATGAAACATTAATAATTCTCATAATCTGCACCAAGACATTTACCCTGAATATGCTGTTCCGGAAGTCTCACTAGGAGAAGAGTGGATTAGTGGTGAAGTTGAAGGTCTGAAGCTATACTGCTCATCCTCTAGAAGCTGCAAGTCACATTCAGGTAGAATGGGTTTATGCTCTGGTAAATAAACAGAATTTAATAACAGTATCTATTTAAGCACAGGAAACAAGTCTACTGTCAAGAAAAGCCTTTTCAACAACTAGTTACATTTATATAGGTTTACTTACCAGTACTATTCTGGGAAGCTGGTGAGAGCATCTCAAAAGTTACATGTTTCGTATTCCCACCGCAAGCAGTACTGGCATCTTTGTTTGTCTTCTCTATTTTTGCATTTTGCTTCTTTTCATGATTGCTCAATTTCTGCGTAGGCTTTGCTTTTGTAGGACTTACTGAGACACATTTACTGGATTGCTTGGCAGGTTTTAAATTGCTGAGTGACAGAGTGTTTCCTGTACTACTTTCCACCAAATCATGATGTGGTTCAGGAACAGCATTTGTCGCTTGATCTACTGTTTCTGTGCCTTTCCTGATACAACATCTACTAGTGAGATCGTTGGTCTGGCAAGCAAGAGGACTTCTCTGTGTTACTTCCATCTTTGCTGGTAAAGGAATTCTACATGTCTGTGCTTCATTTCCAGTAGGTGAGGTTTGGGTATCAAGCGTATCCAACCTAAGATCAGCATTCAGTGACTGCGAATGTTTACTATTTACTAAATCTGACAACTTTTCTGAATATTTAACACTATTTGCAGTTACATCTTCATGGCTGGGAACACCAGACAGACTAGAGAAATTCTGAGTATCATTTTCTTCATTAAAATAATCCAGCAATTGCCCCTCTATTTCTTGCTGCTTGCTATGATTATTTATCAAGTCTTCTGCAAGAGCATCCTTATTTTTATCTTTACCCAGTAAAAAGGTACCAGGCACAAGGTTCTGGATAGATGCTTCATGTTTCACAATACTCTCGTATTCACTTTCATGTCCAATCTCATCTGTTTTTTTGAGGTATTTTTCCATATCAAATGCATCATTTTCCACGTTGCTGGATAACACTCGATTAGCAGAGAGTTCCGTCTCTTTAACAATTCCAGGAAGGAAACATGTTCTTTTACTTTTATTAGAGAGTGCCATCATCATAGCAGCGAGCTGGGAAGGATCAGCACTGGAGGAAGCATTAGCAATAGCAGAGGCAATTGTGCTAATACTCAGGACAGAGTCAGAATGATGAGATAAGCCATCTTCAAACTTGTCTTTATCAATTCCATCCTACAACAAATCAAAATGAGTTAAGCACCAAATTAAGAAATTTTTGTTTAGCGTTTTGGGTTTTGTGTCTTGGTAGTTGGGTTTGTTTGTTGGTGGGTTTTTTTAATTATTTTTAATTTCCATGTATGTTAATATATTAATATTTCTAGCTGTCACATATTTAATTGACTATCAAGAAGGAATACTGCAATAGGCCTAATTCTCACTGTACTGATTATTTAAGTCTACCCCACTTTTTTTTTTTTTTTTAAAGATTAAATAAAAGATTGCCTGCTAGGAAGCATTAGTTCCTTAAAGCTTAAAATCCTAAAATGTTCTAATTCAGTTGGAAAAATTGGGAGTAAAATACCATCAGGAGCAAACACAGCAGAGAAGAAACTACCATGACCAAATACACAGTATCTTTCCCAATTTAAACCATCTGCCTCTCTACAAGGGGAGGACAAAACTATTTCTACAGTTTTCTCTATCACTCAAGTCTGATTTCGTCTTCAGTTTTCACATTGACTATTGTTAGCAAAGGGCATGGAGTAAGTAGCCAGTCATGTCTAGACCACAATCTCTACACACTTCTCAGATATGCATACATTCAGGAAGAAAAAACCCATCTATCCTCCTGTATATATGCATGCATATAGACATAACATCCTCATAAAAAGACGATGAGGTATGGAGCAGGTACGATGACTAGACTCAGAACTGGCTGCTCAAAGGGTTGCGATCAGCAGCACAAAGTCCAGCAGGAGGCCAGCCACTTGCTGCTGGAGTACCCTAGGGATCAAGACTGGGGCTAGTACTGTTCAACACCTTCACTAATGACACGGATGATGGGGCAGAGCACACCCTCAGCAAGGTTGCCCATAATGCAAAATTGAGGGGTACAGTTTATACACCAGGAGAATGAGCTGTCATTCAGAGGGACCTCAACAGGCTGGAAAAGCAGGCTGAGAAGAACCTCACAAAATTCAAAGGGAAAAGCCAAGACCAGTACCTGGATAACCCCAAGCACACGTACAGGCTGGGGACCAACCAGCTGGAAAACAGCCTGGCAGAAAATGACTTGGGGGTCCTAGTAGACATGAAGCTGACCATGAACCACCAATGTGTTCTTGTGACAAAGGAGGCCAAACAGCATCCTAGGCCACGGTAAGAAAAGAGTTGCCAGCAGGCTTAGGGAGGCGATCCTTCCCCTCTACTCAGCACTGGTGTGACCACATCTGGAGTGCTGCGCCCAGTTATGGACTCCTCTGTACAAGAGAAGACATGAACATACTGGAGAGAGTCCAGTGGAGGGCCACAAAGATGAGTAAGAACTTGGAGAATCTGTCATAGGAAGAGAGAGCTGAATTGCTCAGCCTCAAGAAGACAAGGCTCAGGAGGAAATCATATCAATGTATATAAATGGGGAAAAGGAGAGGGACAGGGAAGTGTAAAGACGATGGACCCAGACTCTTCTCTGAGGTATGAGAAGAAAGGAAGCAATGGGCACAATTTTAAATACAGGAAATTCCATTTAAACACAAGGAAAAGATTTTTAATGTCAACATGAGCAAACACTGGAACAGGTTGCCCAGAGAGCACCCAGAGAGACTATAGACTCTCCATCCTTGGAGATATTCAAAATGTGACCAGACCTTGATCAATCCGCTCTATTTGACCTGGCTTTGAGCAAGAAGGTATGGACTGAATCTCCAGGACTGTATTCTGACCTCAACCATTCTGTGATTTGTCTGTGTTTGAGAACATTTTAGTACCCATATCAGACTGAGGGTGACCTAAACTTATGCAAATTCAGGGTAGGGTAGATTAGAATCTAGATATACATTATTGAAACCCCAAATTACTCATTTTATATCTAGAACAACAGGGATAGAGATAAATAAGAAAGAAAAGCAATTATGGCAGTACACAGTCAGATGAGCAATCCTACCACTCCTTCTGCATTTAAGTCTGCAGCCTTCATCATTTGATCAGCTAAACGAAGTCAAACTTGCTAACTACTGATTCCTTTCAATGACCATGCAGGAGAAGGGCTGTTTCTGTAACTGAATGGGTCTGTATGTGTTCTACCTGATCAGAAAAGGAACATGACACATTAAGGCAGAGAAGGTAGGTGTCTAGGATTACCAAATTGAAAATACACCTTTCAGACTTAAACCATATCAATATTTTTTAATTTTATCAAGTAAAAGACATTATCCACATGCTAAAGACAAGTTGTTTCATTAAACAACAGATGGGAAAGACATAGCTGAAATTCAGAAACTTGATCACAGAACATCAATAGCCTAGGAGTCTCTGAAAAACTATGGGCCAACAGACCAAGCAACTCCAGAAGTGAAGTAGGGAGAAAAAGGAAAATAAGACTGTGATAGTAACACCTGACTCACTACAGGATCACAGCATTCTAATGAAACTAACCTAACAAACAGTGACACCTGCTAGGATCAAATGATCACTATAAAAAGCAATGAGCTGATACAACAGTCCAAATTTAGCCGTATTCAAAAATACAACAATAATTGGAGCTATCTGAATTTTGTTCAAGTTCATAGTTACACTTAATAGAAAAATACCAGAGAAATACCTTTGCTTTACTTTTGGTAGCAGCTTCTATATTACTGCTTTTATGTATTCCAGCTGCAGTACCCATTCTATGCCATGTACCTTCACAGCCAGCAGAACTTACATGTTCTTTTGTTTGTGCTTCTAAGTCATCTGAGAACAAAGAAAAAGACAGGGAATTAATTTACAGCAAGTACATTGTCTAAACATCTGCATTCGTGGGATACGCATGCTCCCTTAATGCTCTATTAAAAAGAGCTGTTATAATGGCACAAATCCAAATACTGCAAGCATCAATTGTTTCCTGTACAGTACTCAAAGTTTACATTCAAGTCACAAATTAGCTGGCATTAAGAACACCATGCTCACGCTCTTCATCTTCTATTTTCAGGTAGCTTATCATATTAGCATAAGCAAAAAAAAAAACCAAACAACCACTTTTAATGAAATGGTGTTTGCACAATAATATGAACATAGACCAAACTCCAGTAGAAAAATAGAAGAGTTTAATCTGAGTAAAGCAAATCTTCTTATGCTAAACACAGGGTTTGACTGAGGTAGATAGCAGTGAACTGCTGATTTTGAAGGATTACGTTTAGGAGGGACAGGTGTGTTTCTTAAACCATCAAAACCACAAATAATCTTCTTGATTAGGACAAACTCAAACAAGGAGGTATTGTTCATATGAGATCTAGAGGCTACCATTTCAACAAATGAGTTCCTGCTTGAACAAAAACATCCGGACTCCCTAGAACACCAAAACCAACTTTTACAGATGCTCTGATCGGTGAGAAAACAAGTACAAAACAACATTTCTGTTTTTGGGGGAGGGGGGGGGGTTGTTTGGTTGGTTGATTGGTTGTTGGTTGGTTGTTTGGGGCAGGTGTTTGTTCTGTTTGTTTGTTTTCTTTACTTCTGTTCTTATAGTAGATATTTGGGGTTCAGATACTGGTATTGCTGATAAAGATTATTATTGCTAATACTACGGAAAATCAGATGGCAGTAACTATTAATATCTTGGCCACAAAGTGACCCAAATACCTACTTTCTCTAGCATTTATAGAAACCCTCACACCAAAAGAACTGCAGAGCACATTAGGGTATTCTTCTATACCCTATTATACAATTCTACAATTATAACTTTATTTTTAGTATACTACATATTATAACTATAGTTTAACTGAACAGAGGTCATTAACTGAATGAACTCCGGGTAATTTTTTATAAAAATCCAGACTATTGTACAGTGAATTTAAGCACAGTAACACTAGATTAAAAAAAAAAAAATCATGAGAGACTCTTTAAAAATATTTGAAAGGTCCAGCATTAGGAAAATTACATTTGTAAAGTTGCTTAAGGAAGGAAGCTCCATAAAAGCCTGATGGTTTTCACCAATGCAAAAAAGTATTATTTAAGTCACTGCATTGACTGTACAAGCAGGTTCACAAAGATTGATGCTGCCACAGTTCTATCAAGAACAGCAGAGATGTTTTAAAATGCACTCATCCTTTCCTAAACATACCTTAAGTTGATAGGCATACATAGGCACCAAAACAAGTGCTGTGATCTTTACTCGTAAAATTTTGGAGGCATCACCTAGATTACTACTTTAAAATAAGCAGATAACATGGGATTGTAACTTTTTTTAAAGATGGCAGGAAAAAAATGTAGACTATGTTTTATGCACACACTGTCAGCTTAAGTATAACCCAAATCATACCCAAATTGTTTTCCTTCTTTCCCTATATCTCTATATCTATATGAGCAAACAGAGCAATTTTCCTGGGTTTTGTTTGTTTGGGTTTTGGCAAAATACGTATACAGCTTTTTCAACAGGAAAACTCTGAAGAGACTTCAATCATGAAAAAAAATTCTGGTAGTTATCCAGTATCTGGAAATGCTGAAATATCCAAGACAATGTAGGGTTGTACTTGGTATTAGAATGTTCTAAGTGTTTAGGTTCTGTGTTTTTCTGGGGGAAGGTGAGGTGGGAGATGTGTTCACAGCAAAAAAGATATTTGGGGAATGAAAACTAGAGTCTTTCTATCACAGATTATTCTTAATAGTCTTTAATAGCTCCACAGTAGTAATTCTTAATTGCTATTATAATCACTATCTAGGCTGACCCTCTGTTCTATAATTACCTGGAAACACCTCAGACAATTGCAGAATCTCTTGGCCGGTGTCACCTCCTGATGAATCAGATTGCCTTAGCAAAGCAACAGGCTGCCTTTTCTTTGGAGATGTAATATAGTAACCAAAAGATGGCTATTTAAAAAAAAAAAAAAAAATTACCCTGGAACACAGCACGAGTAAATTTAATCATTAATAAATAGGTTCAGTCGGCTTGCAAAGCAGTTTCAGCCGTAGTGCCTCACCAGTTAGTGTTTGGCTCCCATACCACTGAGAAGTAACATATGCCTCCAAGCATTACAAATGCCTAATCAAAATATATACACTTCCACTATATACATAAAATAAGCTAACGACTTATTTATACCAGTTAGACAAAAGGAAGTATATATGCTCTCATCATCTCTGCCTGGAGGCATGCTTTGCCACTCAGCCTCCAAACACACCAGGACAGAACATGCCAACTCTACCAATTCACCAGGACAGACCGAATGAAACAAGCATATCTGACTTCTTCCTCCCATTGTACACACTTCACCACTTTTTTTTTTTTTTTTTGTCTGCAACACAGATGAGATACTGTCTACCAACAGCAGGTAAGAGAAGAGACAGGTATCAGATAGATGCAAAAGCATACAGAAATATGTTAGTAAGTCAGTCTAGATGCTACACTCTTACTGTAGTTGGGCATTTGCCTAGATAGCACGTCAATGATCAACAGCCATTCAAAGATACTCTCGCTGTTCAAATACCCCTGTCTGAGCAGCATTTCATTCAGCTACTATGTGGATCATTTGCTTGGACCTCCAACATGCACCCTGTATTGGTATACTTTTCTCTCTCTAATCCTACACATAATTCCTGGCCAACAGGTGAAGATCAAGATTTATCAATAACAGCAGCCAGCCCTTCACACCAGAAATTTCAAGTCACAAACAAAAGCCAATCCAGACCTGTCATGCAAAATTTCCTTCTCAAGTGAACTTAGGAGTAGTTCTCAGAAAGAATTAGTTACAACATAAAAAAATCAAAAGTACTGCTAGCTGTGGTTGTTCTTGTCCTTTCATTGTGTCTTAATATTAAGATACATACCCGTTTCACATCACTGCCTCCACCAAGACAACCAAGAGCTTCAGATCTCTGACCAAAGAACTCCCCCAAAGACAAACGTAAATAACTGGCATCTTTATCAAGATCAGAAGTTCTCAGCAGAATGCAGCTGTTGGCAGATTTCCATGAAGTATCTGCTAATTCAGATGCATTTAGAATGTCTACTTTTTCTGCCTGCAGACAAAGAGATTTCAGAAGTTGTAACCTGCAAATAAATTACAGAACTATTCTGTTTACATTGAGATAATTAGTTACCTGCACAAATTTGTGTGCTTTCTCAAATTCTTCCTGGTCTTGTGCAATCATAGCTGCTGCTTCAGCTTAAAACCAAAAAGAACACGTATTAAAACAAGGTATTAGTTATTAAGTGCTGTCATTACTATTTTGCATCATTAAACTAAGTTTTGAGGGACAGATATTGCAGTATTTAATTCTACATCTGAGACCGTCTGGGACACAGGAGGAGTTATTCCATCCTGTTATGGTGAGCAAAGTTCACATGAAATTTGTTTTAAAAGAATACTCTCTGGATCTTTAGGAGCCAAAGTAAAAACGAGGATTTAGCTAACTTAGTGGTGAATAAAAAAAGTCTCTTAGGGCCTTAACCCCAAACCAAACGATCACTTTTCATAGGTTATGCTACCCATACTAGCTAGAATTCAGCATTATATGGCTACTTCCAAATAAACTTTTACTATATTTGGTTTTGAAAATTCATCAAGGTTTTACCTGTGAGTGAGAACAAAAGAAACAGGTGGGGTTGTACCAGTTCATGCAATACCTGAGCAAATTAACAGGCCAAATAAATCAATGCTTCTTTTAAATTCAAATGCTTGTATTATTTTCACAATTACCATTTACAGAACAATGAACACTTAAAGTCTCTTCACCAAAATGATGTGAAAAACTGCTGATCAAGAGATATTGCTCTACCACCTTATTTTAATGTTAATGTATCATTAAGCCCATCAAAACTTATAAAATATGGGGCCTTGTACACACAGTAACCCTAGTCATAGGGGGGACAAGGCACATGGAGGAATAAATGAAGAATGGACACAAACTTGTAAACTGAATACCACTGTTGCCCACAAAATTACTGACAGGAAGTTGTAATACATAATCTGAGGAAAGAAACAACATTGGAATACACCTTTATTGAGCAATCCAACTGCACTTCCTAAAGGCAACCTAGCACTATCAATGACATTGTTATATCCAGTTGAACTCGAAGTCAGTATCAGTTCTTCCTTAATCCTCTGTATAAGTGATACAGCTCTCCGAAGACTTCCTGAAGCACCAAACTGTCAAGTGACCAATCCTGCACTATTCTATACAAGAATACACTGTGTGCACAGTTTGCTGACAGAGATGAGACTCAGAAGCATCAGATGTAACATTTCCTCTCTGTCCCTACAAATAAAATCTCTCAGCTGTCAAGCATCACACTTGAGCATTGTAGACAGATGGGCAAACTGGCAGCCAGAAAAATGCTAACCACATTGAATCTGTAAGTGCTTGTCATCTACCATGTGAACAGATAAACCAATCAGTTCAAAAGCAGAATTCCTTTAAAAACACATGAGATGGAAAAAAGCTAAACAGCCTTGGAAAAATTTACAACAGTCAAATATTCTAATCACTTGACAGCCCGCATCTGAGATGCAGGGAAGTGCCTGAAATATCCTAATATTTGAAAAATAACCGAGGAGCTCTGCTTTACTGACATAGTAGATATGGAAATTTCTACCAAATTGGATCATATTTGCTTGTTCCAGCAGAAAACCACTATGGTGTTGAAAAACATTATTTCAACCAATCAACCCTGTTTGATCACTCGTTCAAAAATAAACAATTCTAGACAGCAACATATATGGCATTCTCTTCGGAAGAAAGAGGAACCTTGAGTGGACCATGGACATCTTTAGAATACATTAGCCCATCCATATGTCAACTTTATGAACTAGAAGAGACTAGAAGAACTATGGTTGCACACATTATTTGAATCTGTCTAGTAAAACAGATGACATTTTGGTACTAAGGAATTTATTTGTCTACGCTACTATGTGCATATTATCCAAGTCTGCGTGACAAACATACAGAATCTCAAAAGATCAGCCTGAGATAGCTTAAGGAAAATAAACAACTTTAAACAGAGGTTCAAAAAGTCTGGAATTCGTTAGAAGATGAGAGTCCAGTAAAGCCCCTCAATAAGCTCCAACATTTTTCAGTACCAATACCATTTTTCAGCATCAAGATATTCCCAAGANAAAAAAAAAAAAAAAGATCACCAGGTAATGAATTCAGAAGCTCTTTTCACATTCTAGTTGATTTTGCTGTAATTTCTTGTTTAAAATTATTTCATGTCTTATAACCATCATGCAATACAGTATGACTACTGTTTCCTCTTCTTGAAAGGCTAATTAAAATCCAAATGAAAAATTATGGAAATGAGAGCTACAGGACTTACTTTTGCTCATACAACAGGTATGAGTCACACGTTAGCATGCTTTTTGAAACAAAACAAAAGACTCTTCATGGGAAGAGTAAGAAACATGGAAAGAAGATATCAGCTATAACTAATGATATCATCATTATAGGCTACTATCAACATCAGCTTTCAAATAATTTGTAGTATCTAAAGCCTGGAGGTTTTGCAACACCAAATACTGTTTTGTTGAACTGGGGAGGGGGCGAGGGGGGGGAAGGAAAAAAGTTTACTTAACACTATTACAGATAACAACAGCTAACTAAAAAGGAAAAAGATTACATACATCCAGTAATGAACTCCTCATTTATTTTATCATCTTCAGACAGATTTAAATCTTGTTCTTCATCAAACGAAGTATAATATGCAAGATCAGTCACCCATTTGCCCTCTTCATTTTGATAGACAATGCTGTGTGGTAAATCACCTGAAAGATGTATCAAATGCTACACTGTTAATTAAAATAAAAAGGAATATGGCAAAGTCACTTAAGTTTAGATTAAGGAGTGCAAAAAAAAACCACAACATAGCCCAAGTTGCTGCAACTAGTTGCTTAAACTAGTTTCATCACCAAATAAACAACGGTTAAGTGCAATATACAATAGCCAGTATTTTTTAAAACAAAACAAGTCAAAGTTTATTCATGTTACATTGTTTTTTATTACCAACTTGCACATCTAAAAATGCATAGCTTACAATTTTATTTCTTTTTCCATGCAACAGAGTCTGGCCACAATTGTACAGATGGGTTATATCTAAAACAACCTACCTTTGTCTGTGGTAGCCAAACTGATGTTCTCACAGCTGTCTGCAGTTGGAGACAGGTAAGTATCAGCAAGACCAACTTCACGTTCAGTTGCATCTGTCTGAGGTGCATTTGCACTAAGAAAAACTTTAGGAGTGGTGTACTGTCCCAAAAATCCTCTTGCTGTGTGTACTACTTCTGCATCAGAAGCAGCAGCCTGACACTCAGAGGACTGCATTTCTTGCTTTGGAAGGACATCCAAGACATCAGCATTATGGCTGTCCATGCACTGAAGATACAGTGAATCTAATCGCAACTCAGCAGCACTGCAGGAATCTACGACATCTCCAGTAGTCATGGAATTCTTAGAAAACAATAATAATTTTAAAAGTGTCAGAAGTACAGTTGTTAACCGTTTGTGCTAATAGTTCTAGATACAAAACAGTCCAAATTAAAAATGTTTGAAAAATATACTTCAACACAAAGTGGTGTTATTAATTTTTTGTAAAGACAGTTTGGGTTGTTAGTTCAATCTCTAAAAAGTTCTCAAATGCACTGCTATCTTCTACTACAGTCTTACTTTATATGATAAACAAAAATTTAAGTGACAATTGCATACCAGTTGCTGTACTGTTCTGGTGGGCATTTCTCTTTGTACAGGACATCCAGTTATCCCTTGATTTTGTGATTCTTCATCACTGGCATTTCCAGAGTCTACTCCTGTCACAGCCTGGTAAGTGTCAGGAACCTGAAAGTTTTCCTTTTAAAAAAAAAAAAAAAAGATTTAAATTACACTAGAACAGATATACCAAAGGAAAAAAAAATTAACACTACAGTTGTTTTTACTAGAAATTTTTTTTAACATTGTAAAAACATTATTGTACTTTGTTTGTTCATGTGCCACTGCC
Organism: Aramus guarauna; assembly: GCA_013400195.1. NCBI lineage: Eukaryota > Metazoa > Chordata > Aves > Gruiformes > Aramidae > Aramus > Aramus guarauna. The sequence goes on along the minus strand of VXBL01000376.1, from coordinate 91,978 downwards.
AGAGGCATCTCTAGCAGCTAGCACCACCACCAAGACAATAGTTCCTGGCTATGCCAATCCATGCAGCTGCCTCCAAGGGCATGCACAGCAGGAAGATGGAGGATTTCTTCTTATCCCTACTATATCCTTCCATTCCGTTTAACAAAGGCACCATACTACTCCTCTTCCCCCTTCTGTTTGACCCACTGCTGGATTAGGACCCCAAATCCAACTCAGAACTTGTTGTACCTACCCCACTGCCTATCTACAATGGCAGTGAAGCAGGAACATCTTACGCAAGTAGAGAAGACCTGAGGTCAGAGAACAGAACTGTATTATTCTCACTCTTAAAACAACCACCTATCCCCTTCTTCACCTACAGCTGTAGATCAACGACTGGCAGCCTATGCAGACTGCTTTTATAGAATTAACATATCACTTCTCACAGCTTGGAAACTCTGATGTCAGTTGGGAAATTTCTGAAATTTCAGAAGCTACAGCTCATTTAACTGTTTAAATCAATCATACTTTCCCATTCTGGTCAAGCATGCAACTGTCAGGATCGCATCCGTCGTTGCAAAGCCAAGAAAATGGAAAGGCACTTAATACCTGGCACTCTGTCATGCAGCTAACTGCTGCTCAATATAAACCATAAGCCAAACAGTTGCTGCTCTATGCTTACCTTTCACACACTGACCACTTATTTAAGAGACTTATTTACTCTCCTGGAAAAATGAATCTCTATGACACTAAATACTTAACAAAGCTTTGGAGATTGCTATCCAAGATAATAAACCAGTGATCAAAAAGATTTTATAAATTAGTTGTATGATAGAAAAATAAGTGCCAGCATGTTACCTCAATAGTTACAGAAAGAAAAAAAATAAAACAATCTTTTGTCAGTAGTGAATTAAATTTCTTTTCAACAAGTTTAATCAATGTCTTAAAATTCCATTCTGTTCTTTGAATTTTGTTGGAGTTAAAACTGTAACTCTAACAAAGAATAGCAACAAGTTAAACTCCTGAAAGTAGTCTTGTCACAGAACCATCAGATTAAAATTAAGTAATTTCTACACAGACTAGAGGCCCATATCTTGGATCTTACAAGCGAGATCAAAAGATGGCCTTAGCTCCAGTTCAGCTGACCAGTTGCTGGGATTGAAAGGGACAAGTTAAAGCAAGTATTTTATGAGTATTAGCTTTCTTATGGAGATTTATCTTTCACCAGAAATTCTTTGCAGAGATTGGTAATCAAGATTAAAATCATGGCATCACAAGGCAATGGTATCAGTAGAGGCTTCTGCTTAGTTACCAATGATATAATTTCCCTTAGTGGGCTTGAGAGGATCCCAAATGCTCATCTACAAACATATTACCATCTCTGACACCACAAGGAAGCTGAGAGGAGAAGCAAGTGGTATAAGAAACATTCATACCTTAGCGCATTCAAAAGAATGCCTCAAAGGTACAATAAATTCAGATCAGCATAAACAATCCAAAACTCAAAGCATATTTTTATAATAAGGATTAAGAAATGTAGTATTAAGTAGTCCAGCAGAAAAAGTCCATCTTCAGGAAATACTACTGATGCAATGTTAGTTATTACAGGATTTCTCTTAGAACAAGTCTCCATCATCCCAGAGAAGGGACAGAAATCCAGTCTTAAGAGTTTGGGGTTTGTTTGGGGTTTTTTGTTTTGTTTCATTTTTCCCCTTTGCAAGATCAAGTAACAGAATTGACTGCACAAAGTTCCCTACCACAACTGCTTATCAGGAGAAAGGAGAAGGCTATGCACAAGACAAGAAGGAGTGTGAGGAACAGGATTAGAGGTGTGGGAAACCTGAATGGAGACTTGAATAAAGGAGATGCCATAATAGGAAACTCTTCAGCTTTACTGCAAGCCTTCCTGACTAACCCCTCTTGGGACAGCCAGCTACTTACCTAATGCCACCTTATCTCAAACAGCAAGACCTTCTGTAACAAGCAGATGCATCAGCTGCTAGCTCTGCACTACAAGGAAGAGGAAAATAAATACAAAAATAGCTACCTAGCTTCTTCCTCTTTTTTTTTTTCTTCCTCCAAGGAAAACCTTGCAGAGGGAACAGAAGAAAAACAGACACTCAAACTGCTTTGTTTCTACTTTAGAGCTGTATTTGCTATCTTTAAGTTTAAAAAGAATCTTTTGCTGTACAAACTTCCTGTTGGACAGTATTTGGGATTTTCAGGAAAGAAATAAAGCCTAGTTCACCCTGGCAGACAACCATTGATGATGCTACCATATTTAAGGGCCATTGGGCACGCTGAGCTTTGAACTCTACTTTAAACCTACTTGAAATAAGCCATTTTCAGAAAGCTTCAGCGCTGTACAGCATTCTGAGAGTTTCTGTATGTCTCTGTCTCCTCTTGTCATTTCTGGTTGTATCAGCTGCTCAAAATAGGCTTCTAGTTGGTTATCAAAGAACTCTTCATCATCAATATCATCATCTATTGAAAGAGAAGAAAATATAATATTCATCTTTCACAGACATTTTATATCACCTGACATATTATCAAAGCAACTCCATAATATTTAATGCATTGAGTCTCACAATACACTCACACAGTCACAGCAGAATTATCCCAGTTTTCCCTTAAACTAATAGGGTCATAGACACACGTAATTGTCTTACTCCATGATTAGTGATATACAGCAAAACAAGATGACTATAAGCTAGCATGTTAGCTCCCAGGCTATCAAGTGATTCCATCTTCCTTCACTGATCTATATGCCACCACATTCCAACTAGCAAATCATATACATACTCATAAATTAATATATATGTAACATTTTTCAAACTCCACAGAAAGTGACTGAACCATAGCTCTATATTTCCATGGCAATGTTAACTGCTATTACTAAGAACAGTACTATTCCTATTTGACAAGTGAGAAGTTTTCCAAGACACAATTTTTCTTGTTTTGGGGCTGTTTTTTCAATTTGTGGGGGCTGAGGGGAGAGTAGAGTTTCCAGGGCTTTTATTTGTTTGTCTTCAAAGACCCAGACATCAATCAGCTTTTTAGGGCATGGTTAAATGCACTCTTAAAACCATTGTAAAATATCTTCCAAGAAGAAGCTTGACATCTTTACTTTTTATTTTTTCATTTCCAGGAAACAGTATCCTGATTGTGGTTTTCCTTAAAAAAAGTATACTCAAACAAGCTTTGCATTAATAGGCTCACAACTATATTTTTTTTCCACCTAATTAAAGAAGTTTTAATTTTCAGGTTGCTGGTGATGGCTTAAGAATTCTCCAGCAATTTTGCTTTTGTAGTATACTTCAATTCTTCTCCCCAGTAAGGTAATTCTGAAGAATCCTCTCAGTATCTCCTTCTGTCAGAGATCTACACAATGCCAAGGATGTAGAGGAAAAAAGTACCTATATACACACACAGGTAAGATGTCATTATTTTTGAATTCCCAGTTTTGCCAGTGCCCAGTACAAAGAGCCTCATTTACAGAAGCACACTCTTTCAACAAAATGCAATTCAGTTGAATGGGAAGCTATTGGACACTCAGCAACTTTGATATTACAGCAAAGCAATCAGATCTGCTACGTTTGAGAGTCAATAAATGAAAAAATCTGCATCACAGCTCTGTTTCCACATACAATACTGGAGAGGGTGGAGGGATTACAGCAGGCTGTTTTGGAAAGAGTACTAATACCTATCCTCAGAACAAAAGTCTATAGAGTGCTTTAAAAAAAAAAATTATATAAGGATTAGTTCCCTGAATGGTAGGAAAATACCTACAAATTCAAACTCAAATTAACGACATCATGTTAATTGTTTTAATGTCATTTACCTATGTCTTGATTTCTTTTCTGTGAAGCTGAAATAATAATCTATCTTCCAAATAACGAAAAGAGATTGATGTATTTTACCTCAGATACCAGAGACTTCCTCCTTATTTTTTATAAATACTCAGCTGCCAAATTTACACTGAATACAGAATTACATGATAAAAATTAGTAGATTGCACACTGACCAGGAAAAATAAAAAGATCAGTTAGCTTCACTGGTACTGGAACTCTGAATAAACAAGTATTTCCAACTAAAGACTACCAACTCCTTCGGAGGACAGTTAAAAAAAAATTTAGGTGGGGAAAAAAAAAAATAGTATTTTTACTCAGCAAACTATTAACTTCATTTTTATACACTTTACACACAAGTGAAGTTATGCAACAAGAAAGAACAAGAAGACTTCAAAACACAGCCATAGTAGTATCTGTAGATATAATAGGGAGAAATCCAGTAACCCTACTTGAATGCAAGATTGCTTGATCTTAAGATGGCAGTAAACTTATTTATCACTCTGCCTTCCTCATTCTCAGTGCATCTGAGCATGCACCCTGTCATCCTTCATGTTATGTGCAAAGTTAATCCATTAATAAAGAAGAGCATGTCTGTCCTTCAGCAGCAGCCACTAGAAGGGCACAGAAATTTCAAAACTCTTGTTTAGTTATACAGAACTCGAGCTTTCACTTTTAGCCCTGCTGGTAAACTAGACTTCTCACTTGGGTGTCACCCTGCACGTGTGGCATCTAAAGAGAACTAAAACTCAAGTAAAAAGTTAATTATAACTGCAGGTTCTTCATCATAGAAATTTATCTCCATTAATCTAAATGGAAACTATAGCTAGGGTTACCACTTTATTAAATGAATGCCCACATTTCTACCTGTATTTCTGATTCACAGTAACTGAGGACTGTTTTTTAATTTTTTAGATTAAACTTCCAAATGTTATTTTCTCTGACAAATTCCATAGCCACCTACTCCTACTATAATTTTAAAACAGCTGGTTTCCCAATGAATACAGTTTTCTTTAATATTCCTAATACTAGTTTTTGATCAAGTGTAATCCTATATTAAATACTTCAGTAAAACAATACCTTTCTTCTCAAGTATGGAATAACATTGTGTCAGAATTCTAGACTTAACTACCCAGAAGTATAAATACACTTACCAGTGGAATCTTCTTCTGAGCTTGCAAGAGATGAGAGTTTCTCATTCTCCAAAAAACTTGAAAGGCTATTGCTAAGATGATCACTTGAGATTTCACCTTCGATTAGCTTTTCAGAAGGTTCAGATGGACCAACCTGTGAAAAGCATCCATACAGAAACATTTATAGGAGTTACTAGCTATTGTATAAATTCAGTTAATAATAAAAAAACTAATGAGGTTAATAATATTCCAACCCCCCCCCTTTTTTTCTTCCTACTTATCCCAACATACATTCTAGTTCCAATGGACTTTGCCTGCTAGCTTCCAAAATGGATACATGCAAGAAACATAGCGATCATAAAAAGAGGAAAAAAAAAAAAAAAAAAAGCATCTGAATGACACCAAACCTTACTAAATCAAAAATAAAATACTGAATCATTGTATTAAAGAGTTTACATTTGAAAAAAATTGTGTCCCCATTTATTAAGCTGCAATCCCAACTTAAAAGTACATAGACAATTCTCAATAGTTTCCTATACTGCTAAAACAGTGCTTCTTCAGAAATCATACACCCAGATCAACCCTTGGTTGATAACTTCTTCAAATGAGCACACTAAATTACTTATAAATTAGTATACCAGCTGAATCTAGCTAACTGTAAATATTGTATCTTTTATATACCTGAATGATTTTTAAAAACAGCATGATGTAATGTCTGGTTTGGATTTAGTCTTACACTCCTTGTGATAAAGAGATCATCTTTAACATAGCAAAAAAAGTCAAAGTTCAGAAAGTAAAAAATTTGAAAGGGACTTGAATTATCTTTTTCAGATGACAGTCTGTGAGCATTCAATTGCAACTCACTGATCACTGTGGCCCTAGAAAAATCAAATCAAATAAAACTAAATCAATTTAGTAAATACTAGCTGACACATTAAGGAACACAGACCAGACAGCATCTGGCTGCAGCCTGAGGCATATTTTCTATAAGGGCCACGAGATGTCCCATTCCTGTCTGCCTTGTACCTCTGTGCCCATAACTGCCAGCTTCTCTAGCACAGTACATAAAACCAGCTGAAGCATAGCTCTACCTGTCAATACCTGCAGCTATTTGATAGTTCTGGGTTAGAGACACACACACAAAAAAAGAGAATACAGAGGCAGCAGGAAGATGGCATTCTTACAAATGGTGCAGTTTTTAATATTGAGGACACTGAAGAGGTCATCTGAACTCACTTTCCTCAAAGTCATTAACAAAGTAATTTGGCTACTCCAAAAGCATTCCAAAAAGTTCCTCAAAAGGCTTCTAAGCTAAACTACAGTTGGGATAAAATGTAAGGTCCTTACATGGATAAAGAACTACAAGACAGCAGAGACTAGGAGTGAACAACAATTTTCACAACTGAGAAAGATTAAGTGAAGTCATGCTCCCATGATACTAATTATGTTAGATGATCTGCAAAAAGAAGGCAAAGTGAGGCATGGCATACTCAGCACGCTAGCACTGTTACAAACCTAAGGGGTACACGTCATAAGATAAATACAGTTCAACTCCCTCCTTCCTCCTCTCACAGAATTAAGTCTAGTACAAGATTAATATTAAAAAATTTTAATTTCACTATATTTAGAAAAGGTTTCACCTTGTTATTCTTACTGTCTGGAAGAAAACATATTCCAGTTGACAAATCTGGAACAAAAGAATGTAGTGTCATCAGTATTTTATTATGCTCTTATGTTATACTACTAAGTGCTAACTATTCTGTAAGATAGCAGACCAAGCATCTTGAAGGTCTTGGCATACACCACAAAAATAAGACTGAAATATACACGTTATCACAATACCAGAGTTTACATGTTTTTATAACAATGATCACAATATCTGGGAGTAATTAAAAAGGCAGGGCTTAAATAGGGCTAGAACTGTAAAAAGTATGCATGACAAATATTGCCTTAAGGATTTCTATAAGGCAGTGCCAAGAAGTAAAGACTCCCAGGTTGCATTAGCCAAAGTAGGAACGAGTAAGTGTTCTATTACACTGTTGCATTTCACCTATTCGGCCAATTCTTTTTATGGCTCACTTGTAAGCAGCTTACACTTGTCTTTGCAATATCCACCCATAACCCAATTGCAAGTCCCACGAGACAGAAAAATATTTTAGACACAGACATACAGATTTTAGCAAAAAAGGTTCCTAATTCTTAAATAATAGATGGGAATAAAAGGCATTTTCCAGACTAGAATACTAAGCCTTGAATAAACAACAAATTAAAATTAATTAACTAAATACAGTCAGCCACTATCAAGTCCAAACACTGGGCAGTCCCAGATTTTCAAAGCATCAGTTACTGCCACTTCGTCGAGTCTACAATAATAAGTGACTGAAGTCAACACTTCACTGTTAGAAGTGTGTTTTATAAGGGTCCATTTGTATTACAAACCATAGTACTTTCTAATTGAACATGTTCTCTATTAAATTATTAATACTTACCTCATGAAAACCTAAGCAAATATCCAGATAAAGCTTAGAAAAGGGTAATGACTAGAAGTATATATTTACTAAGTATATTTACTGAATTTTAAGAAACAAGCAAAATTTAATTATGGGACTGGCATTAGCAAAAAACCCAAACAAGTTTAATATCAATAGCCACACTTTTAAAATAAGTTACAGAATATTATTTTGCTTCCACTGCTCTAGTCATACTTCAAAAAAGCATAGTTTTCACAGCAAGTATTCCAAACTACTTTTTCATGCATCATCTCACTAGAAAAGTAGCTTTCCTGCTTCTATAACTGCAGTTAAAGATCATCTATTACAGGTTGGAACAAGGCAAGAGATGAGACATGAGTTAAAATATAATCTCATAGACTTACATCTACTGAAAGAGAAGGGATAGAAAACAACTTACATACACTTTTTCCACAAGTAAAGTTCCAGAAATTAATTCAGATTCCTATTAGCGTTCTAATTATGGTATTTTATAGCAAACAGTATTTTCATAAGTTTACTGCCTAGCTTTGTAATTTGGGGAGAAATCTAAGAATACAATGTCAACCACAACCTTTCTCTGTTTTCAGTTTATTCAAATCAAAGAGATTATTTTTCAAAACCCATTTATGCTATGCCATTAAACAATGAAAGGGTCAAGATGACATCTATAGATAAAAAGTTAATTACACTGAGAACGAGTATATAATTTTTCTCAAATTTTAATACCTTCTAATCTTTCAAGTGGCAATACCTCAAGTAAGGTATCTTGACTGCGATTTGAATGCTCAATGACATTCTGATCTTGCTCTCCATATACTGAATGGGATTCTTTCAAGCTAACAGAAGTTGGCTGAGGTTCTTTAACTTGTGTAGCAACTTCCCTAGAAAGAAAATTATTTCAATGAAAAAAATCACACAGTGAGATATATAGATCAATATTGGTATACATCTCCATATATAAAGATTTGATCAATTCTCCAATTTTAATGCCTTCATCTCTATGAAGTCAGCTGTTCCCATTAACATAGATTCTACAGACTTATTACCTGTCATTTTACAATAAAGGAATAAATATTAAGACTACAAAGGCTTCAGTTTCACAATCTAAAGTATGAAACAAATAGTGACATTTAACATGATATATGCCTTTCTACTTTTTTTGTTTGTTCCTTTCTTTTTAATTTCTGCAAAAAGAGAGAAAAGTGTAAGCAGAAAGAGGTCTATTCCAGGCAAGTTCCATGATCCATTTGAGGACAAGTCAAACCTGGACAAGATTTTCCTAAGTTCACAATATCAGCATGCCTTTTGTAACATTAAATTAGGGCCTAAATCATGAAGAACATAACTCATATTTCCCAAGAAGTCAAGCTTAGCATAAGCATTGGCATAACTGGCTAAATTTGCTGAACCTTGGGCCACAAGCTGTGAACTTTCACCTAGCTATGTTGAACCTCTGTGGAGGCACCCAGCTCAAGCTGTTATGACCTCTCAAATTTATCTCATGAGACTTCAAACCTGAGACTCTGCTGTGGGAAACAGAGGGTGAAAAATTCTGTATAGTTCTGTTAAATGGCAGCTTTTATAATTCTGCGGGAAAGTTATTTTTTCACTTCTGGTTTCATAGGAGTTCCACACAGGCAGATAAGCTAATCATGCAAGATGTTAAAATCCACAGAGTGATCTGAACCATGCTTTTGCTTTAATATTTTAGATATATAAGTAAAACGAACATTTGAAAGTCTAAAATGCAATTATTCCATGATTGTATTTTTTTTACTTGAATACAAGCGACACTGATTCCCTCTCTTAAATCTTGTATTCTTTGTTTTTATAGGGACGTACTGCCTATACTGCAATTTTATCAGTGAGAAAGACACACATTGCAGTTTCTGTCGCAACAACAGGAACACATTTGACCTTGGTTAGAATAACGTATGCAACAGCTTCCAGTACTTCCAACACTTCGTAAGGCTCTCTAAATTATTCCACTAACACTAGTTATTTCCTAAGAAATAGCAATCACTGAGGGTACAAGGAAGCTAAATAAAAATTGATGTTCCTTTCTGTATGCAAACTGTACAATACCTCCTTGGAACAGATTTCAATCACTGCAAACTACTATTCACACACATGACATGAACCAGAAGCATCATCTTAATTCTAGATTATGTAATGTAAGCCTGGTAAATACAATCCAGATTAAAAAAAAGTCAATTAATTAATCACACTTAGGAAATTTTTAATTAGTGTGACAAGGAAGCAAAACATCATAGTTTAAAAAAAAAAAAAAATCACTTTCTAAAGATTCATTCCTCTCATGTACATGAAGCCCAATTAGTCAATTAAACAGCAGAACACTGTTCATGTAGGGCTGTACAGGCTAAGTAGCAGCGTTGTACAGGACACTTCCACACAGCCTGCCACTATCCCTCTTCAGAAAACACGGAGGAGCTGGTTTAGTAGGAAAAGCTGGCCAGGCTGCCAAACACTGTAAGCTAACAGACTAATCCACAGCTCAATTCTCCAGTTACTGCCATCAAAAGGCCAGTAGTAGAAGCGGCTGCTGAGATGGGGAATTAAATTCTGAAGTATTCCATAATTAGCTTATAGTATATAGAAATCTACATACCAGTATGTGCATTTTAAGACAGAATTAGATTTTAACTATCTCACTTACATGTCATCGTGAAAGCTGAGGGCAAATTTCCCCATTGGCTCAGGATCTGACTGACTACTGTGAGGAGATCCTGACGAAGGTGAATGTTTCCCTTCTAAATAGGATGCACAGATATCAGAAAGCCTGTAAAGGTGGGGAAGAAAAACACACAACATGTATATTCTAATATACACTTCTCCTGTTTTCCAAAGAATTGGGGAAAAAAAAATCATATTGATGGCCACTCGTTTCCTGTAAGTTCAATTATTTGAATATTTTAGCATTTTCTACCCAATCTGTATTTACAGGCACACATATGTGCCCAGAATGATCCTCTCCAGTCTTCTCTACTTCTTTAGAGAAATACCACATTTTCATTCTTAGTGGCTAGTGCTGTCCCATTTGCAACAAACACTTGTGGAAAGACAAGATATAAGAGTCTGATCTTCTTGTTAAGTCACAAGACAGGAGTTAAGTGAGCAAAGGCTTCTCGTTGTTACTCTTTGCCCTACTCCTTGCCAAACAAATCATTATAAATCGTGTTAAATTTTAATTCATATCCATAACACTAGTTCTTACACTACCCTTTCTAAAATGAGCCAGATTCAGGTAAGTTAAATGAACAGCTAATAGAGTTAAGAGAAAATACCTGTAAAAAATATATTATTCTCTATATGACTTCAAACTCCAGTATACTAAGCTGAAGAGTCAAGTTAAAAGAAACTTAATTGTTATCAGTATATAAACTACTCTTTTAAATGGTGATTTTAATAGAAATATTTCATGAGTTATGAATTTAATGCAGAATTTTCACTGCTAATACAATCAATCTTATGTCTGTAGATTAGTATGCTATGCTACTGATTGGTAAATAGTTTTATCATCTACCAAATAATCTGTCAAAATAATTTTTCCTCTCCAAAGGTAAATATTTCAAACCAATCGATTGTTTTTTATATTATTAAGTGGTATTAACTGATAGCCTCACCTGTTGTCACAGCCCGTTTTATTCCTGACGACAGTTGAAGCTGCAACAGGTAAGCCAGGGTTTGAGGAAATAGTAACATTTTCAAAAATGACACTTGCACTGCTACCCAATGAATGGCCCAAGAAGCTTGGAAATGTCTCATCGGCAATATTTCTGAAGTCTTCCATCATCCTGCACAAGTTGCTTAAAATAGCACTCTGCTTGGCAACACGATCAGCTCCGGTCCAGCAGCATCTGAAAGTAGGAACAAATCAACTATACAGTTACACAAGTCACAGTAACGCTGTCAAAAATACATTACTTACACATCACAGCCAATATTCTTTGGCAATCACCCCACTTTATCCACAAACGTGCTTAAAAATTATTTCCAGTCCTCTCCCCTAAGCCTTTTGGGGGCCACAGAATTTTACAGCTCTTTCTAAAAAAGCGCAGCACTCCTGCAAGTTAGAGTACCGACACTGCAATACGTGCCAACCTATATTTAGCCTGTAAAGCTTCTTGGACCAAGACAGCCTTCCTCCATTTCCACAGCAGCGAGCACCTGGGGAGCTACAAACTCCGTGACGCGATCATCAGGGGCCGCTACTTAGCGGGCTACAGCCCAACACTACTGATCTCAACACGGAAGGCCCGGGCCCTGCCGCTCTCAGTACTCCGTGCAGGCACCACCACCACCCCCCTCCCGTCACGGCCCGGGAGCGACAAGAGGGCTCCGCCGGGGAGGGCGACCACCGACACTCTCCGCTGTGCAGGCCGGGACAGGGAGCGCTTCAGAGGCCAACAACCCCTTTGCCCCAAACGGGAGAAGATCGGTCCTACCCTTCCTGGCGCTGTCGCGGCCAAGACCGAGGGGCCCACCCCACCTCTACTCGCCTCAGAAAAGGGAGGAACCGCGGCCCAACCGCCAAAACTTCAAACCGCCGCTCACCTCCGCACGTGCCGTCCCACACCCGCTGGGGAGCCTTGCCGCGCCCGGGCCCGGGCCGCTCCGGCGCGCAGCGCCCCACAGAGGGCGGGCGGGCCCCACCCGCTCACCTGGCGCGCGACAGAAACAACAGCCCGCCGCCGCTCCCCGGGACCAACCCTCGGCGAGAAGCGCGTGCGCAGCGGCGCCGTTCGCCTCTCAAACTTTCCCGAGCCCGCGCGCGCGCTTCGCCCTGCCGCCCGCCTCGCCCCGTCGCCAGCCAATGGGCGAGCTCCAGGCAGAGCCGGCGATTGGCCTGAGGGGGGGACGGCAAGGAGGGAAAAAGTTTGAGGGGCAAAGAGAGAGGGATGCTGATTGGGCGAGGGGCGCGCGGCACAGCTCAGCCCCGCCCTTCAGCAGTGTCCTGTTGTCCGTTAGGCGTGGGGGGGGCGGGGCGAGAGCGCACGCGGGGACAGGTAGCTTTGCGTTAGCGCTGACAGGGGAGGTCTTCGGAAGGGGACGGTGCGATCGGTTGTTTGAGGTATTTGCTTACGAACCGGCGAGGTTTGAATCCTGGTGCCGGTGAGTAGCTCGGGGTCTTTCAAGGGATTGGCGGCCCCTGAGCCACCGCGTCGCCACTGAGATGTGCCGCTAGTGATGAGGAAAATGCTTTAGTAGGACTTACGTAACATTTTATTATTTATGTGACAGGTGTTGTTTATAGTACTGACTTTGTTTCCTGTCGTATTGTTGCAATATGAGTCGCTTAGATGAGGTTGAGCAACGTGCAGTTTATATACAGTACATGGAAAATTTTATTTCGATTTTGAAGCATAAATGTCACAATTTTTTAAGTAGAAGATGAAAAGAAGATGAGAAGGCAGCAAATGCCTTCCAAACATACATGTATGTGTGTATGATAACTTCAAAAGATCTAAATCAAATTCAGTTAGAGTGTTAGAGTGTTACTCCAGGACAATTTTACAATGCACTTCTACAACTTCTGGTATAGATACTGCAGAAAGCTACAGTGAGAGTGAAATTCGCACACTCAACCTCATGGTAAGTTCATACTGTGTTCAAATATGTTCAAAACAAAACCAAACAATGACAATCCTCCCCTCCCTGCCCCCCCTGCCAAAAAAAAAAAAACAAAAAAACCAACCTACTACCAAACCCAAATCCACCTCCTGCATGCTACAAGACCCAAAAACTTACAGTCCTGGAAGTTCAAGCTGAGATATGATCCAAGCACATAACCAGTTTGCAGGATAATGCATATCTTCTTTCAGAAGAAAACGGACAGCAGCTTTAAAGCAGCTAGATAAATTTAAAACACTGCAAGTACCTGCATCCCTTTCTAAACCCCTCTATAACCTCCCCCCCTCGTAGGGGTTCTGCTGATTATGTTCAAGGGCCCAGATTTGCACAGAAGTACAGTTTACAATCTTGAGTCATGACAGCAAGAGAGATAACTAAAGAGGGAAGCATATGATTGAGGGAGCAGAGATGGACAGCCAAGGATATGGAGGGAAAAGTCCTGATTTGGCGAGACATCGGTGTAAAACAGCAGGCAGGAGGGAGAGCAAGCATCAGCCACAAAACCAGGACAAATTTATTTGTTGAAGTCAAAATACTTCGCCAGTCCATTGGAAATGTGACTTGTTTGCATTGAAACTACAACAGTGTGTTTCCATTAGTAAGAAATGTGACTGGAATTAGTCAGGATATCTAATAATAATATATGTTCAGCACAGAGGAAAATAATGTGACCATGCCAAACTAACTATAAACAAATGCATTAAAAGCTGCAAAAAGTTGTCATTTACTTTATTATTACCGTAACTGGTTATTCTGGGCTCCAAAAAAATAATGGAAGCAGAAGAAAAAAATGACAGCAGGAATCTTTCCCTTAGATCTGGCTTATCAAAGATAGTTAAGAATGTAAAGAATTATCTTTGAATATATTTTACACTATTTTTTGTTACGCTCTAGCAATTGAGGCATACCTGACAGACACTGTAGGGTCTCACAGCACAAACTTGTAGCACTAGGCAACAGCAGCATATCTAGACACTGCCACCTTGCTTTTCTTGGTGGCTGCTTATGAAGAACCCGTATTTTTTTTCCTAGTACAGTAGAAGCGCAGTAAGAAAAAGATCAGTTGCTCTATTGAAAGGAGCGACCTTTTAAAGGGCTAAGACAGAAATTCTGAAAGTGGCTTAAACCTTCAGAAGTATATTCTGCTGCTTGCATACCCAGAAACAGTTTGTTCTGGTTTAGGAATGAATCCCAGTATAATAGTTTTGATTTATTTTTTTTAAATGACTCATTCTCCCAGAGGAATATTGTTACTTCCTACCCCGACTTAAACCTTATTTTCCAATCATAGGATCACAGAATGGTTTGGGTTGGAAGGGACCTTAAAGAGCATTTAGTTCCAACGTCCCCGCCTGTTGTCTACCATAGGAAGGATGGCATGGTTTTATAAACATTTACTTTTTGTAAAAAGGTCTAATTATCTGCTTTTACTAAATCTTCTTTTTTTTCCACAGTTCTGTTCCTGCTGGCTGAAAAATGTCAGCAGCCGACCTCCACACGTGATCAGCAAGCGCTCTATAACACCATTGTTACCTCTCATGGTTTTTTAGTAAATAAAAACTATATTCCTCAGAGACAAATCAAGAAACAAATATGGTCTATGAGAAAAAAAATATAGTATCTGAGCAAATAAAGTTTTCAGAATACAAGTAAAACTCACAGGAACTTGCTGTTGTTTTGGAAGAATGCAGGTTGCCCTCTCCATTATATACTAGTGGTCTAGTTCAGGAAGTAGAAGCCCCTCTCGAAGCACACTGAAAAACACTATCACACTTTGCATTCCTCCCACCTCCCCCCCCAATATCTGCAGAACAAGCTCAGGCAATTACATCCTATACAGTAATGCTACTCCCTAGCAATACCATGTAGTCATTGTCCAGTTTTATCCTCTCACCTGTCATGCACCAGCCAAAGCATGCTGATCCACAGCAACGATGTTCCTGTGCTGACACATCAAAAAAGGTGGCTTTTAAGTCAGTACTATTTCTTCAAAATTTCCTAAATGAATTATTCAATCATTGAAAAAGAATTATGACATAATTTGAAATCCAACTCTAGTAGTCTTTGCAGACCTTCAACATACCCATGACAAGTCACAGCACACTCTGTGTTAGAAAAATTTAATACACAACTGCATGTCCAGAACACAACTTCACAAAAGCAAAGCGATTGCAATAGACACCTGAATCAAAAAAGCTCATTGATCAGGAATCTGTTAAAAAACCAAGCCTTTTACAAGAAAAAGCATACTAATACAGACCTCTTAGAATAAGTTTATTAGTCAACCACAATTATAAAATTTAAATATTTATACAGCAAGATGGAAAATTCTTAAGTAACCAAACACTCCAAACTATTTTGCTGCAGTAGAGACAGGAATGGTTTTGTTTCTTGGTTGGAAGGGACCTAGTATCATCCTTTAGTTACTCAATAACTTCTTGAAGGGATGTTTAATTTTGAGAATATTTCACATTTGTCAGTGCAATATACAAAAAGAAAAAAAAATTCAAGACCATACTAAACTTATACAAAAAATAAAATAAAAAAAAGACAGGCACATTTAAGTCAGCTGTAAATAGCTCATGGTTAATATTGTTTGTATGTGTTGCCATAGTACAAAGAGTACAGATTAAAATGTTCCTTTGATACACAAACATAAATACCATGTTCCAAATGTCGTTTGTTTTGCAAAACATGCATGAAGTTCCCAAATTTTTTAAAATCTTCTGTTTGAGAGAATACAAAGGCAGCCAGAAATGGAAGCATTCACAAACACCAGAATAAGGCCCCTCAGAGTTTATTTAAAGTAACACGTTAAACCCCTTCATTCTCAGGTAATAGATTAAGAGGCCGAGATACACATCGTCTGCGAGGGTGAGGATACTGGAGGTTGGCAGTGTCAGCATCGCAAGAGTGCTCTATCAGAGGAGGAGGAGGAAGGAGCTGGGCGTGACTGGACCATCTTGATCCAGCCCGTGGGGAATCCAGAGGGGGAAAGAAATACCTGAAACAATTAAGAAAAGAACAAAACACCAAAACAAAACAAAACAAAAAAATCAAACCAAAACAAAAAAATACAAAAAAAACCAAACCAAAACAAAAACAAAACAAGAAAAAGAGAAAGGTAGTAAATACAAGGAGAACCAAAGGGGAGAAAGACATGCTGGAAAAAAAAAAAAAGGCTTTAGTATATCCATGCTAAAACCAATAGAACATAATAGCAGAAATCAAGGCTTGTAATTCAAAACAAGACAAATCTGGAAACTGTTCTTTAAAGGAAAATAATACAGTCTTTTCCACTGAAATTCATAGAAAATAATACCGTAGTAATCCTAGTACACATTTTAACAAAAGAACAGATTGCTTTGGAAATCAAAAGGATGTGGTAGCTCAGCTATTAACAGGCTCTCATTCTCCCAGAATTCCTGTGATTTGTTAACAGAGCTTTTAGTAACGCTTCATTTGCGACACAAAATATACATTAAATATTATCTAAGTACATTTTCTGCATAAGCATCTAATTCAGATTAATTTAACAGGACTTCTGTAATAGACGTAAAAACATAGTTTTTACAATACTTTGAATTTAATAATATACATTGACAGAAAATAACTACTTTCAGTGAAATACAGTCTTTGTATGTATTTACACGTCTGCAAAATCCTCAGAGTAAATTTAAGATTCCTGGTGAATGCAAGACTCAGAATTATGCCATTTCGTGTCATTTTTCTGGTTTTTTTTATTAGAACTTACCCGTAATACTTTTGCATTTTAGTATATTAGATACCTACAGATGTTTTCTGTCTTGTTTACAGTTCTGTGGATTTACATAAAGGAACAGCTATATGGTTAGTGAAATTATGGGACAATTTACAACAAGCTGCATTTTGGTTTCAATCTTTGTATGGCTCAAGTGTTTGCATTTTTTAGAATACTATGCTTAGAGAATTTTTAGTTACTCCATGGAATTACCATAGGAATGTACAAGTACATAACAGAAAAAGTACTTCTCTTAGGATGAAGAAAGTATGATAGTACTTACAAAACATTTATTTGAAGTCATACTAAGGTATAAATGAAGCAATACCAAACTATTAAAAGCTACCATCTGTACAATTGTCAAAACACAGTTTTCTTACTCCTTTAAAACTAACAGTTTCATATATTACAAAGCAGTTACAAACTTGTGATGTTTAGGAATCTTAATCAAATGCTGAACACTATGAAATGCAAAACAAATTAGTTATGAAAATTATTTTAATGATC
This sequence comes from Aramus guarauna, assembly GCA_013400195.1. Classification (NCBI taxonomy): domain Eukaryota; kingdom Metazoa; phylum Chordata; class Aves; order Gruiformes; family Aramidae; genus Aramus; species Aramus guarauna. The sequence goes on along the minus strand of VXBL01000376.1, from coordinate 74,607 downwards.
ACTTCCGTCCTCCCATCCCAATCAAGGACAAAAAAAATCTCATTTTTAGTCATAAACTAGTCTTTTAATTTGACAAGCTTTCAAAAAAAATGGTTTGATGGAAGTTTTGGGGTTTGAGTGGTTTGTGTTTTTTTCCAAACAAGAAGCCTCTCCAAGTATTTTTCTATCAGGAGTTCCAACTGTATCAAACTGCGCGGGCTAGTACAAAACACACACACAACGTGTTTTAAAAAGGTTTTGAATAGCGTTTAGTAGTTAGCAGGCTGCTGGTGTCTTGGGAGAGGTCAAACGGCGTTGGGGAGGGGAAAAAGGAGTTCGTTTTCCATTCCTGTGTGCATGCAACAAGCAGCAAAACACCAAAGTTACTCCAGTTAGCTTGGTATCAGCTCTGCTTTCTGTTAAAAAGGACATAATACAAATGGAGAATGGAAATTGTATCATACACAATTATATCAACATAAAAATATAGCCCTACTGACTTATTTTCCAACAATCTACATCATCTGTTCTGAAACTATTTTGATTACAAGTCCTGTTTGGTGATGGTGCTTTAACAAGGTTTTCCAGGTCTGCCTATGCTTTAGCAGTTTTAAGTGTTTAAATGTACAGACACTGAAAGATAGCATCTACAGTCACAGACAAAATAAATTCTGTGTAGCATACCAATTTAGTCAAATGTCAGTACACAAATCTTTATTATAAGTGTTAATACACTAAAACAAAAGTTAGCAACTGTGCTTACGCAATTCAAGCCAATGCAATTACGAAAGAAAACATGTTAAGTGCATCTTTTTTATGGGAAGGCTGAATGCTAAGACAAGACATCATATACTTTGAAATTCCACAGCCACAGACTTAATTCTGTAACAAAATGTTAATTCCAAATTACAGCCAAGAATAATTTAAAAAAACAAAAACCAACAACAAAACCAAAACCCAAGCAAAACAAAAAAAACCACCAATTTTCAAAATACAGAGCAATGGAGGGAGTCTAAAATAATGCTGGAAGTTTCACAATGCCTTACTACCAACTTTATGGAGAGAACACCCAACTGGGTAGGGTAATCTTGCTGGCAGCAGCACAGTCTTAGATAAGAAGATTATGAAACCACACCCTGTGCTAACATGGCATAAAATAGCCTGTATCTCCCTATAGGAGCCCAAGCAAATACAGTTGTATAGCTTTGGGTATCACATTTCCACGTCAAGATTGCATTTCAGGGTTTTTTTGCTACACTGTATGTAGCACCTGGAACCAGATGACCAATATAATTTTGGTCTCCTTTCTCGCTGGAGACTTGGCCCATTATCACCTCTTGCTCTGACATTTATCTTGTGAGGAAAACATGAAAGCCCTTCTCTGTTCAAGGCAGCTAGTGGTCTGGAAGCCAGAACTGCCATTCAGGATTGACTGCTGAAGGTCAGGTGAAGGCTACTCTCCCAAAGACTATCATAATACTTTACAGATGAGCATTTTAAACTGAAAAAAGCCGTATTAGTAACTGCACATGCATGGAAATTGAGGCTATCCCAAGGCATTTGAAAGAAACAAACAAACAAAAAAAAAAAAAAAGGTGGCCACAAAACTTGGAAGCTGCTGCTATAGAATTCGGCCACTCTAGTCCTTACATAGGACACATCCTGTCAAGTTGATTGTATACACTCCACCATACAAATGCAGGGCTCCATGTATTTCTAGATTTCAGCATACACAAATTAAAATGGTTTTCAGAAGAGGCAGTTAAATTTACCGACTAAACAGCAATTATTACAGAATAAAAATATAACAGAGAAAGCACATTAATCTGCAGTAAGAAAGCCATGTGAGGAAGATTTAAATAAACCAAACTTTTATTCAATTAGTTACACCTGCAAAAATGCAAGTAAACTAATACTAATATATGATTGTTGAAACCATACATTATGAAGTATCTTTTCCTCCTTCCTTTCTGCTATATTATCCCAGTGAAAAACAGAATTTGTTGCTGATACTTGTTTCACTTTTAAACATATAAAACAAAAGGGCAGCTACACAGCAGTATGATGAAGTTTCTCCTTCAATGAAACTATTTCAGAAAAGTTATTTTTAAAAATGGGAAAGGACTAAAAGTGAAAACAGTTGTTTACATTGCTTATTTATAGTTCTATATAAAATAGATATTTCTATATAAATAATATATATATAATAATATCTATATATAATAGATATTTCTATATAAAATATATATGCTTCAGCATGGCATATAGTTTTTTTTGTTTTCCTCTTAACACTGGCATAACAGACACCATCACGGGGCAAAACTAGAATAGTTTGTAGAAGTATTCATACAATAAATTAAATTGCATTAAAAAAAACCCAACCCAAACATGAAAACTAAGTGAAATTAAGAGAATTCAGAGAAGAGACTATTTACTGAAATTCAGTCTCTTTACTAGTTAACCCACCTGCTGGCAGATGATCCATTTAGTGAATTCTGTAGACTTGTATTAGCTGAACCTAAAGAGGCATTAAAAATTCCCTGCTGAGAACTACCATTCACTGGACTCCCGTTACCTTTCAGTATACCAGTACATTTCCAGTTGTCCATGTAATTAGCTGCAAATATAAATACATAAAAACTGTTAGTTTCTCTTGTGAAGCTCAGCTTGTGCTACAACTATGTTTCAACTGCTACACAGCTAGTGTGACTTAGAATTAAACTTCAATACCAATATATAAATCCCAAACAGCTGAGGATCTGGTCCTTTAGCTCTCTACATTCTCCACCTATCCACAATTTAAAATTCAGTTTTGTTCAGTAGCAAGAGTGAGTTTCCTTTATTAAAATACTGAGAAACAAATGAGAATGGATGAGGAAACTGCCACTGGTTTTATTTTGTTGTTGTTGCTTTTGAAAATTTAAACAGGAAAAAAGCCAGTTTGCCTGAACATTGACACTGAATGGAGATCATCTAGTTTTGGCAGCAGGCAAAATAGTAATGCAGTACGTATGTTAATTTTTAAAATGACAGCTTTACATAGCTGTAGTCTGTTCAAATGATTTGAGGGTATAGTTAACAACTACTCACAGCAGCCTAAATCATGCAAGTGTTCCAGCACAGAAAGTTATTTCCTTTTTCTGAAATGTAAATAGAAATCTAAAAATCTATCATTCACAAATCTAAAACAAACTTTTACTCCAGAATTCTTTTTAAGTAAAATTTCTGAACTATATCCAGCATACTACAAAGCTAATGTATTTTAGGTGGGTGACCTTACCCTTCCAGAGCCTAACGCAGCCATCATCACCAGAGGAGGCAAGCACTGTGCCTGTAATATTCCAGCTCACTCGCCACACCTGGGAGTTGTGATTATCAAACTGTGCCACAATATGAATTTCAAATTTTGTTAATCCTCCAGATGAAGTCAATTCTTTCCTGTTTAAGAGAAAAGTGACAGTTCCACACAGAACTGTTCAAAGGTCTGGGCTTGAACATGCTGGGGGCGGGGGGAAGTAGTACATGTTTCAGCGAGTTTATTATAACAATTGTTACGAGATTAGGAGTATTAACAGGTATTCAGACAGAATTATAGACTTGCTCACAATCTTGTAATCTTAAAAATCAGGCTGCTAAAAACAATCCCACATACATTAAGTTACTATTTTATCTTCATAGATACTATTAAAATAAGACTATTCAGTATGCACCACGTCATACCAAACTATCTTCCTTTTAAGCTCACCTTAGAGGTTTTAATGTGAAAATTCGTACATCTTTGGTTGCTACAGCTAAGATGTGAAAGGATCTTCCCAGATTTGGAGCAAATGCAATATCATGTACAGGATCCGTGACTGTCATCAGAGCTTCTGCTTTTGCGTATTTCCTGTACAGCATAAGAAATTAACCTTTAATGCCATCATAATTGCCAGTGATGCAAATTACATAAACCAGACATAGTGGACCAAGAAAAAAGGGTTAGTATACATGATGTGACTTGCAAAAGCATTTTTTTTCTTAACATAGATTCAATAAGTAATAATTACAAGTTGATTTCTTCAGAAATGGAATACATCAGATACAGTAACTGCTAACAACAGTATGCTAAATCATACAACAAAGCAAGGATTCCAGTACAAAGAACATTTCTGTCTACAGTTGGAAAGGGGAAATAAAAAGATTCTTCCATTCAGAAATCTAAAGGGAATTCATATCTCAGTAACTTCCTAAATTTTCTGTGGTTGTAAGCACACTGCTATCTGCCTCTTCGCCTGTATGATAAACAGGTATTCCATTTTCTTATTTACCACCAGGTAAGTTACAACAACTTTTCTTTATTATTAATGTGCAGAGAACGTCATCTGAAGCCAGGCATTAATCCACAAAACACCTTGGCTCCTTTCCCACACCAATCACCCTGAATGAAACACAAGTTCTCTGTCACCATTTAATTGAAAGTGGTTGTACATACACTTCCTGGCCTTTTCTGGTTCTGAACTCTTAAGTTTACAAACTGAACTTTCACAGAACACTAAGAATTCACATGACTTTCTGTCATTATAAACATGCTTTTAAAAGCATGTTAAGGTTGCCTTGAACAAAACAGTGCCCAGTGCAACACAATTAAAATTTCAACTTTGACCTATTAATTCCTTGTGCAAAATTAAGCAGATAAATTAGTAGAAGCAGAAACAACAATTCTCCCTTTAAAATGCTGGTAAGAACAGTGGCATTTCTGCACTGAGATACAACTAAATTATCAATATCATGTCTGTTAACATCAGTTACCATTCTGACATCTCCCTCTCCCTTCCCATCAAGTGGCTCAGAGCAGAATTACAGTATTATTATTTACTACTCCTCTCTACATCTAATGACAGGAAGAAAAGGCCATGTATCACAAAGTACTTTAAGATTCCACAAATGTTACATATTGTCATTTAACATACCTGGTATTTTCATTATATTCATAAATCTGAACCTTAGCCAATATATTTGGACTGTTGTCATCACTTCCTACAGCTATCATTGGAGAATGCGCTCGAGAGCTAAAAGGTGAAAATAAATACTGTTATATTTACAAATGATTCCACAGAAAGTACACCAAGCCATTTTTTAAATTTCAGACACATTACCTATAAAGAAAACAAAACAGTAACAAAATAATATCACAAGGGGAAAAATCACCAGGAAACACGAGTGCTATTCACAGTTACTGGTACAATCTCCACTGTGGTGTTGTGAAAGCCTACTCTGTACACCTACTAAGGTGAAATCATTAGGGAACATTATTTGGCAATTTAAGATGGTGCTCCCAGAGAGGAGGATTGATTTTACGTATGCATCTGCAGTCAAGTATTTGCCACAAGTTCCATGGCAGAGTCTGCATTCTTTGCAGTACTTTTAATGACTGATTTAGTGGATTTCATTCAGGTTTTGGAAGATAGATTACAAACGCTAAATGTAGATGAGTTCTAGTTTTTTAAATCAACTTTTAACCCCATCTCATGCATTAAAGTGAAAGCGTGTCCTCTGACCCTCCAGCACAGACTACTACTAATGAATAGAAGAATACTGGATCAGTAGGACACAGACCACTATGTCTGTAGGGAAAGCCATTAAGTGTTTCTGGACAAACAGAAACCAAAGTAGTTCAGCCCTGAATGGTTTTTCCCTTCCTGTTATTGCTGGGGGAGGATGCGAGATGGGAATTGAAGGAGAACCTCTACTTGTTTTTCTGGGTGGGGACTACCCAACCAAACTCCTCTCTGATTCTTTCCTGTTCAAGAAAGTTAAGTATATCATTGAGCCCCTGAGGATATGACTAACAAAAACAACTCTTAGACTTTGTATTTGTGCTAGCAAGACTCCTGTGGTTCTTAGTACTCTGTTGCACTGACAAGGGTTCATATCCTTGTTAAGAGTTGTCAAAATTATTACCTATTGCAACACCTTTCTAAGGAAAGAAGAGACAGGAATTGTCGCTTTATAAAAACACTTTATCTTAAGAAAATCCTAGTTAAGTTTTGTGAGATAAACAAAGATCACTGTGGCTCTTTAGCTCATTACCTGCTAAAAATAATGAAGCTGGGAATGTTTTCTCAGAGAGCACAGGAGGACTTTCTGTAACACTTCCCTGGCTCTGCAAAACTTGCTTTATTGAAAGAAATGTTAGCAGCTTTCTTTCAGATCTGAGTAATCTGTACACTCAATCTTTTCCATACATGTTTTAGGATTTATTCTACAAAATTTCAGAACTAACTCTTTGGATCTTATGCTTGAACAGTCATAAATCAAAACCTACAGTTTTAATAACATACCTTGAAGGATTCCAAGAAATACAACTGCAGCTTAGCTTACATGAGATTTCATGCTGCAGCGACCACTGACTGAGATTCATCACATCTGGAGCTTCATAAATCCTTACAACTCCATCTGCTGAACAGGTTGCTAACATAAGACCCATATGCTTGGGAGCAAACTTCACATCAGTAACTGATGTCCTACTGTCTACTAGAGTGGTCCTCTTTACCTGCAAAGAAAGGCAGAAATTCTTGAAAGAAATGCTAGAAATTTCTATCAAAAGTTTATTCCCTACGGAAGGCTAACGAAAGTCTGATAACACCATTTCATAGGATCACTTACCTCTTCCATCAATAGCTAAAATAAAAAAAACCCACAACCAAATAAAACCCCCAACAAAATAAAAAACAAACCCAAAAACTTTATACACCAATGAATTGGAGAAATGACGGGTCATTGCACTGATGCAATCTCAAGCATCAAGAGAGACTCACAGTGGTATCAAAGTTCTGATACCCAAAAGAGTAGTTTAGATTATGCTCTTCAGAAGAAAAAAAAGAAGAAGAAAAAGCACCAAACAAAACCATCACATAAAGTAAGGATAAAATACAAGAGTATTGGCCACAGGCAGTTTGAAGCTGTCCGTTCATACTGGTGACAATATTGAATGCTGGTGACAATGCGTAGCAACGCCGCTTTCTAATTTCAGTGCTGCTGAAGTTTACTGTGAAGCATTTTCCAACAGAGGCATCAAAACCCTTACCAGTATTTCTGGTAAGGGAATGGATGAATACAGCAGACATAGGAAGATTAGCTATGGTGAAAAAGGAAAAAATTGTAAACATTTGTTTTTTAAGTTGTCTCCTCTCCTGCCAAGAAAGTATGAGTTTGAGCTCAAAACTATGCATCACAACTGCCTCCTGCATGTGGAAGTCAGCTTTCATACCCCACCGGGTGCCAAAGGCCCTGACAACCCAGCTCTTCCCAATTATGTGTTTTAATGTTAGAAAACTTTAGTAGAAAGTAGAAAACTGCAGATATTTTAGCAATCTAAAACAAAATACAACATTAGAGGCAGGAATACTATACTGACTTATGTAAGATTACACATGAAGAATAAAATAATAAAAATAATAATAATCAAAATAATCTGTTTAGATCTAAAATTCCCTTGATTAAATGCTACCCAGAAAATCACTTCAGAGCAAACTATTTTCCCGCCAAAACCTGATCTGTTGTTTGAAAGATGAAAAAGAACAGCATGAGACAGTTTCAAATGAGATTTTGTCACAGAAGAAAAATGCCACGACTTTAATTCTACTGTAGATGGGAATTCATGTCTACAGGTTGTTTGTCAGTGAACATCTTATTAACAAACACCAATAGTAGTGACACTAATTGGCCTGAATGTTGCCATGCAGCTGTTTTAACCAAATGCTTTAAAAATACCTTGGCTATATTGGAATATTGATAGGCAAAATATTTATATTGACTGAAGAAAGTAGGGTGTTTTCTCTGTTTCAGGAATAGAAAATATGTTGCAAAACCAGAAATGTCTAGTAAATTGGTATTTATAATAATTTTCCTGTTCAGTCTTCCACTTAATTCTGGAATTTAAACAGTTTAAAGCATCAGCCCATTATGATAACCAAACAAATCAATGAGGCATAGTAAATCTATTTATATGAGAACATACAGAAATTGTAATTAACGTGTTAAAGTCTCACCCAGTGACTCTGGCCTCGGAGTTTATCATTTGACTCCCCCACTATTTCTTCCCATACAGCTGCCGTTCTATCAAAGGAGCAGGAAGCCAGGACCTGCCCAAATTCAGGATGGGCCCACGTCACACGCCACACAGATCCACTATGCGTCTGCAAGATAATACCAAAACAGTACAGAGAAACATACTTAGTGTATTAGTCCAAGTGATAATATGTTTTCATGACATTCTGCAGAAGCAGGAGTAAATTCTAGGAAGTCATAAGGCTATTCCTTTGAAACCCATGTTCTTCCATTAAGCTCAAAGTTACGCAGCAGAAGTTGCATTTGCTTATTCCTATAAGCACTGCAAAGTTTTGTTGCTATTAGTTAATGCTTAAAAGGTAATTATTACAAGCATATTTCAAGGCATTATTTATTACTGCTTTAAACTGTAAGTTCCAAGCTAAGATTCTACCTCGACACAAAAAGTACAGGTTTGTTTTCAATTTTCAGCCATTACCGTGCTTAGTTCTAGCTTGCCTGTACTTTTCCAAAGCATACACAGAGTATTACTTATCTTCCCCTTTTTCACGTGAAACACTTGTTTCATACCTAGTCAACCCAACAGTTGTTTGGGTTTTTTTGTTTGGTTGGTTTTTGTTTTTTTTGAGAAGGGGAATTCAAAAGCTTCACTTGCATTTCCATTTACAGGGATTATTGTATTGTGGTCCTATTAAATGCAAGTTTAAGGACAATTCAGAAACTGAATGCACTAATTATCCAGGTGAAGCAGTCTCTACATGACACAGGTCTCAGAAAGGTTTTTGGAGAAAAAAAAAAAAGAAAAAGAAGAGAGGTCAGATGTTGTAACAATTAATAGCCAGACCTCATTTTTTTTTTCTTTTTTCTTTTTTTTAAGTCTTACAATATGCAGAAAGGAAATATTCAATTACAATGCAGGTACTGTTTTCCAACTCCCCAAACACCATTTACTGCTATGCTTACTGATAACAAAGTCTGCCAGCATAACTAAGTTCTAATAATATAAGACTGCACGCTAGCCTCTGCTTTAAGTGAGAGGCCTTAGAGATGTTTCATAAAAGCAGAGAAGTATTTTACCATAAGCAATACAGGATCTACAGCAAACCAAAAGTATTTCTACTCTGCAAGTCAGCAAAAACTAAGTATGTATGCTGGTTTCAGCTGAGATAGAGTTAATTTTCTTCACAGTAGCTCGTATGGGGCTATGTTTTGGATTGGTGCTGGAAACAGTGTTGCTAACACAGGGATGTTTTCATTACTGCTGAGCAGTGCTTACCCAGAGCCAAGGCCTTTGCTGCTTCTCACACCACCCCACCAGTGAGGAGGCTGGGGGTGCACAAGAAGTTGGGAGGGGACACAGCTGGTTCAGCTGACCCCAACTGACCAAAGGGATATCCCATACCATATGACGTCATGCTTGGCATATAAAGCTGGGGGAAGAAGAAGGAAGGGGAAGATGTTTGGAGCGATGGTGTTTGTCTTCCCAAGTAACTGTTACATGTGATGGAGCCCTGCTTTCCTTGAGATGGCTGAACACCTGCCTGCCCATGGGAAGTGGTGAATGAATTCCTTGCTTTGCTTTGCTTGTGTGCACAGCTTTTGCTTTACCTATGAAACTGTCTTTATCTCAACTCACGAGTTTTCTCACTTTTCTTCTCACTCTCCTCCATCCCACCAGGGGACAGTGAGCGAGCAGCTCTGTGGAGCTTAGCTGCCAGCTGGGGCAAAACCACAACAGTAAATTTCTTTAAAAACAAAGGAGAAATTACAGTTATAACTGTGTAATTTTTATAAATACAAACCTTCCAGCTGGCAGTGCAATGCCAATCCCCGTTTTCACTTTTGTCCCAGACCTATTGAGAAATCAAAATACAATCATACAATTTGTATATAAAGGTGACTAAGTCGTACTACAAACCACAGCCATTAAAAAAATATATATACACGTCCCGGTTTAGTCACAGAAGACAAATTATTACAATTCTCAACACTTCATTCACTCTGTTGCACGAGTACACTACTCAGTTTCTCTCTAGAGCCCCCATGGTCCTCACCATGGCACGTGCTCAGACCTGGCTGCAAAACCCCGATGTGGCTCCTGGCGATCATCCCAAAGGCAGAGCAGGACAGCAGAAAGAAAACCAAGCCAGTCAGGCAACAGATCTTGTTTCTGTTTCTAATATTTCTGCCTTGATTTATTACAACATGCAAGTCACTTAACCTTCCTTTCTCTTGATTACCCACCTTTATCATATTTGTAACTTTATTCCTGAAAAATTGTGAAGGAATTCATGAATGTAACTGGATGAAAGACACCTCTAGGAGCCTGGCACCCACTCCTGTTTGTCACTTAGTCACTACTGAACTTCACTGAAAGTCACCTCACTTTTGCCATTCTGGGTCTCGCAATACAACCTTGGTTGTTACCATCACAGCCCAACTCTGTGACTTCTCCCCGATGGACGTTCTGCAGGGCCCACCTCGGGAGAACGGGACCTACGCCAGACATACCACTGCTGTTTACAAGTGGTGTAAAACTCTGGTTAGAATAAAACTTCGCAAGACAGTATCATAAAGGATACTGTTATGATTGGAAAGTACCATTACATTGCTAAAGAACATAGGTTTTGAGTTCCACCTAACTCTTAGCATCTTTCTTAAGAGCATTCTTTTTAGCCTACAAGTTTTACGTAGTCTGTCCAGACCAACGACTAACCTGGTTTTGACTTACTTTTGGGGGGGATAGGAGTTTTTGTTGTTCTTTTTTTGTCTGCTCTCAATTTTCAGCCTGATTTCCCACTTGACATAGCTTTCTATTGAAAAGCAATTTTCTCAACCATTTACCTAACAAAATACATGACTCGTCTCTGCAAATTCCATTTCTTAAATCTAACCGTGCAACTCCTTAATTTTTGTCTGTCTCCTCACCACGTGCAAAAAAACTGAAAAAGCAATTAACTTTTCACTATTATTTCTTCTAAAGGAATGTAAAATTAAGGTTTCTGGTACTTTACAGTTCCCCTAACCTTCCAAAGCACACGCAGAACTTTTCAGCTTTTTGCTTATTGGCACTTCATTATGAAACAGCAGCTTCTTCCCTTAGTGCTCCTTAAACACAGATTTTCAGCTGAACCGACAAAACAAGCAGCACTGCTGTAGCCACAGCAGTTTAAGGACACTTTCTCAACCGCAGCAATGGGTCAAAAAAGTTGTATTTTTACGTGCGTTTGCGTACACGCGCAGACACGACGTGGATTATGTGTGAAGGCATCCTGCCTCCGCAGCCCCCGCCGTTGCAGCTCGATACCGTTTCGCTACGGGCCGCCGCCGGGACCGTCCGCGGAATGCGCCCACGGCAGCGCCCCGCGGACACGGCGGGATGCGGGAACCCAGCGCGGCCCTTCGCTCCCCCGGCCCCAGCGGGGCACGGCGGAACGCAGAGGAACGGGCCCCTCCCGCCCGGAGGCCCGGGCCCGCCGCGAGGGGAAAGGCTGCGCCCCGGCCCGGCCCCGCCACCCCGGTGAGCGCGGGGCGCCGCTCCGCCCGGCAGCCCGGTAGGCCGCGCACCGCCGGCGGACACCGCGACACACACACACCCCCCGCCCCCGCCCCAGCACAAGGCCCGGCGGCTCTCTCTCACTTTGACGCTCTGGTCGCTGGAGCAGGTCGCCATGCGCCGCCCGTGGAAGTCGAAGGAGACATCGTGGATGAGGTCGCGGTGATCGGCCGCGATGCTGCGCGCCACAAACATCGCGGCGCGGCGCGGCCGCCACGCTCCCACCTGCCACCCGCCCGCTCGCCCTGCCCAGGCACGCACCCTCCTCACGCGGCAGGGCGGGACAACGGCCTGCCGGCGCCTCGCGCGCAGCCGCCAGAGCCCGCCGCGCCCCCTCGCTATTTCGCGCGTGCGCGCCTGTTCCCACCCCCGAGCCAAGTGCGGTCGGGCTGCGCGGGAACGCGCGCGCGCTTCGCCGCTACCGAGCGGAGAGAGGAGTGGCGCCTCGTGCTCGGCCGTTGTTGCGCCCAGCTCCTCCGGGAGGTTGAGGCGGGCGGGGCGGGGCGGGGGCCGCCCTGGCTCCCAGCCCGCGCCCGGGGGGCTGCTCCCCGCTCGGGTGTGTTGCGCTGAGCGCTGCGGGCGCGGCCCGTCCACCCGGGCGGCCTCCTGCTCTGCTCTGGAAGCAGCGCCGGTGCGTGTGGCAGAAGCTCCGGGCCGCGCTGCCGAGCGAACCGACATGACTTCGAGTAGTGAATCTCTCGTATGAAAGAGCAAAGCGGTTGCCGCCGAGTGCAGGCTGACTGGATGCGGTCGGGCACGGCTAGCTCAAGGCAGTTAAGATACTACTGCTCTGCAGGTGACGGGGACCGAGCTGCCGCGCAGAGTGCCGCCGGCCCTGGCAGCTCCGAGAGCCGCGGCCGTACTCCCTTCCGCCGGCAGAGTCCGCCCCTGCCCCGACTCGAACCGCGGACGGGCTTTCCTGCTCCGCGGCCCCGTTGCCGTAGTGTGGTTACGCCGCAGGGCGCCTCGGCGGCGGCTGCCGCGGTCCAGCAGGGGGCAGCAAGGTGGTGGGGGCGGTCCAGCCGCGCGGGGCTGCCTGGGGCGGCTGCCGGGAACGGGCGGGCACGGCCCCGCGGGTCACCCGCCGGGGGGCAACGCGCTCACGTGTAACAATACAACAACAACAACAACACCCCGACACAGTATTCATGCGCTTGTGTGGATTGCTAAGGAGAAAGTTTTTGTTTTGGTTTTTTTAATCTTTCAGCACGGTTAGAGACATTGATAGTTTGAAACCTCAGTTATTGCTTCATTCAAATAGCTGGAGACAGGGCGCCTGATAAAAAACTTTAAAGCTGTTTTATGAGTTCGTTAATTCATGGCAGTCTCTGGTTGATTTTGTTAGCTGTTTTTCGGAAAAGTCTTTTACTCTAAACTGTTGAGTATATTTACAAAAAATTGCATTTTTTTTTTCCAGAAGAATTGTTTCCAGTAAGTGATTCAGCTGTCAAAACCTCATTCTTTTGCAATTTTTAGTAATGTAATGATTTTGTCAACAGAGTATGTTACAACTAGTGAATTCATATTTTTCACCTGCTTAAATTTAGCATATTTCTTTAGCCAGTAATACCAGTATAGTTGGAGCACGGCAAAATTGTCAGACTGACAAATTTGGATAATATATAATAAGTATTTAAATATGGCACAAATGCATGTTTTTGATGGAAAATGTTTATTTTCTTTGACAAGACAACAAAAATCATACACTTCAAATCAAGACTAGACTTTTTTTCATACATTTTAGTTTGGTCAGTAAGCCAAAAAAACCCCAACTTTTTTTAATACATATACACCTATACAATTATTTATTAAATACAGTCTATCCCTGTCCTCAGTCTTGAGATTCCATGCAGGTAGGTCAGTTTAGATTTATTTAGAAACTGGGTCCAAAATCTTTACTTCCTTAAAAAAAATCCAGGAAATATGCAGGGGATTGTCATCCCAGAATGTTAATTTACCGTTGTGTCTGATTTCAGCCAATACCCAGGAATGAGAGAAATACATTTACTTCATGCGGAAATTTGGATCAGGTGTTTTTTGTAGTGGAAAGACTGACACAGAACTAAGGTTCAATAGAGGGAACGCTTTGTTGTGAAACATCAAAATTAGCAAAGGGTGAGGGGACAAGATAGACCCTTTATTAAGGCAAGCGGTTATGAAATAGAGAGTCAGGTACAGCGGATGGCATCCGGTCTAACAAAGAGGCATTTTACCATCTTCTGGGAAATGAAACGATGCTTATTTAAATTCTTTGAAATGGCCAGACCATCTTCTGGATTAAAAGTAAAATAAAATTTGTTGAATAAGATCAAACCTCTCTGGGCCTCTTCAGAAAGACTTCAAATGCTATAAAAGAAATTGGCTATAGAAGCTAGGATGCTACGTCAAAAGAGGGATTTTCCAATGATGTAACATGAGCATAAGATATCTAGGACGACAGAAGTCTTGACATCTAGGGTAGTATGGTAAATCAGATGGAAATAATGTGACTAGTATGTGAAATTTAAATGTTTTACTTCCTCACTTAGGTCTAATATAAACCTTTGTTATTCTGTTGCCTATTTTTAATCTTGTGAAAAAATATGTCAAGTAATAAATAAAATTTCATTTTCTCTTAATCTAGCTAAAATTAAGAATGAATTCAAGACATTCCCCTTTGAATGATGTAACAAATCTGGAAAGCAAGGCACTGAGGGCTGAGAAGTGCCGCAGCTCCCTGCCGCGTTGCTAGAGTATCCAGAGGGTGGAACAACTGGTGCGCAACAGGATGATCCAGGCAAGCCATGGCCATGGGCAGGAGGGTGTAAGTCACCTTCATTACTGAGGGTAACTGGAACGCTGTGTGCTGAGCGGCAAGATATTGGGAAGCTTACGTGAACTTATGGAAACCTCAGGAAATTTGCAGCTTCCAGTTACTGAGCCATGAACATTCAACTATTAGCTAAGCTCAGTGACTTCCTCTTACAGCTGGAGCTGAACAGTAAAGAAAAACATTCAATTCCTGGTGGTGGTGTGCAGAAGGAGGAAGAGACAGTCATATTCTAACCTTACTATTTGCTTGATCATGTGCAGAGAAAGACCATGCTGAATTGTGACGATCTTGATAGGTATTTTTGAACATTTGGGCTCAGTATTATCTCTAGATTAAATTAAATCAAACCACAGCACAGGAGAAGAAAGAAAAGTATCTATAATAAGGTTAGGTTTTCACTTTTGACACAATAAGCCAATTTTGTTCTCAAATTGGCTATATGACCCTGCATAACTTCATTAACTTCTGCTGGAAGTTCAGTGTAACTGTATTAGCATTGGTAGAGATACTCTCATTCAAAATTACTATAACTGACGCTGTCTTGGATTTAAAGAAAATATGGTTAGTACTTTCCTTTTTTCCCTTTTGACTACCTTCTTCAAGTGAAAGATGCTCTTGCCCGTAGAGAGAGATTTTAGAAGATACAAAGGACTGCACAAAAGAAAGTAAATCACAAGCTGTATACATTAAGGATGTTTATATCAGCACAGGATAGAGGGTGAGGAAACCTGTCTTACATGGCTACTTCTGTTGTACACTTCGGTCCTATCTGCACTGGAAGCTGATCCATTACGGGTCATCATGGATTATCATGCTAACAGCAAACTGCTTACAGCATAGGTAAAGGTTCCATTCCTGATAACCATTTAAAAATATTATTGTTGACAGGGAAGACCTGCCTGACCCTGTGAAATTCATACACTTTTCCGTACCATGTTTTCCTTAACAACTGGATTCCCAATAATTCATAATATTCCACAGAGGGTAAAATAATACATATCTATTATTTTGAGATTCCTAGATTAAGGCACTGTAGAAATACAAAATGGTATTGTCGAGCAATTAGAATCAAGAAAAAAATGGAGTAAACACAGACATTAAGTAGGTTCTTTAACTCTGAGAATATGAAGCTTAATGATTAGAAAGAGTTTCAATATGTTAGTCATGCTGCCAGCAAGCAGTCTTTTATGTGTAAAATAGTGTCATACAAACTAGAAATCTAAAAGGGGATGTTTCAGAGGAAAGCAGTCATAATCGCAGCTGTGCGTGAAAGCTACAGGATGAATTCCTGTTAAGGAAATAAAATACCAGCAATTATTGCTGGGAAGGGTAAGTCACATTAAGAGGTTCACTGACCAGACTGGCAGATCACGGAAAGAAATTAGATTTCATGGGCAAAAATGAAGGTAAATAAAGTCCCCAAGTCTTTAAGTGAGTAAAGAGAGTAAAACTCCTACAGGAGTTTAAGGAAAGCATAAGAGCAAACCTTTCTTTATATGTCAACCTGCTTTGTTGCTGCTGCAATCAGTGTTCCATTTTCAACCTATTACTATTTGTTTTGCTAGGAAATCAATAAGATGTCCCAAACTGAAAGGAAAATATTTACCCAAAAAAAAGGACTATTAGAAAGGTGCAAGAAAAAGATAATCTCCAACTCCAAAAAATTACGTTTTACCACATAATGTAAAAAAAGAGTGCAGGAAGACAAAGTAAGCAAAATAATGATTGGTTAGCCATTCCAGCAAACCAGTAACCCCATCATGATCATGTATAGCTTTGGCAGCCCATAAAAGATGCGTTAAGGGGAAACAGAAGTGATGTTCTATGAGCAAGTGGCTTATGGATGGAAACCGTTGTTCTCAGTCATATGAACATGCAAAGAAATGTAAGGGAAAATTGGAATGACAGACTGACAAGCAACATAGATGACAGGTAGGAAGGGGGTACTAATGGCTTCGTAACAGATGAATGTGAAGGTTGATCTCAGATCATGTAACTACATCTGAGCTATCTTTAAACTAGTGATCTCAGGTTGGGAAATAGAGCTTGTAGGAGTAAAAATGGAAAATAGCTGGCCCTGAGAGTTTTCACAGTAAGAACAGGCAGAAAAGTCTAAACTTAGCAGCAGTGGCTTTCCTCTGTTTTGATGGGTATGGGAAGAAACAGCAGAAGGAGAAAAAGACATAGAAAATTGCTGACAAAGTTGACAGTTAAACCATTTTTGCAGACTACAATTATGATTGAGCATCAAGTGCAATATTAAAGCTGTCACATAATGAGTATTTATGCTTGTTTATAAGCTAAGGAAGCCTTTAACGCCTTTACTGGTGGGTGGTAACATGACTCTTTCACTACCTTAAAACCAGATTTCACAGCACCACCAGATTCCATGGTAACATTTAGTCATTTGGGCAGTGGGATCAGACAAAGTTTGGTGAACTGTGTCTGAAGAAGGACCTTAACCCCCACTAATTCTTTGTCTCCCGAGACAACCTGCCCTTCCTAAGGCCTGGAGCCTGCCCTTTTGCACGTCAAAAGTTGCAGCATAGCATTGAATGATCCCCCTCCTGACGGAGGACCCTCGGGCATGTACGTCTCTTTGCAAACACCTCTCTGCCTTCTAGAGTCCACGGTCTCTCAGTGACCCTACGCATGAGCCAACTCTCATTTCCTTCAGCAGTCTGCTTGCAAGGGGGAAGACCGGTGGAGCAGTGTCACTGAGGGAAGAGACAAATCTTACAGCCTTTCCTCTCCAGCCTCTCACCCATGGGATGGAGACATGCTGCAAATGGCAATCCTCCTGCTCACAGCTGCGGTGGGGCACACAAAGCAGGGCTGGACCACGTCACACAGGGTGGTTTCTCACAGGATACTGTTTGATGCCAGGTACATGTCATGATGCCATCCGTCCTGAATGTGACTTCATTTCATTTACCATAGGTATCTTCTTTAGATTATTTTTTCTTTATTTGGAGTTTTTCCTTTCTCACATTTTAGAAGTGAGTATTCAACTTGATGTGATCTGCTTATTAAATTGGAAAAATTTAAGTGGTTGGTTACTGGAGCTGACTCAAGACTTCTCCACATATAGGAAAATTTTAATTTTGCAGCAGTAGTAGTCAAAGCCTGTATAAAAAAGAACATGGGGGTTGTGGAAGGTGGAGGTGTGTGAAGAACAGTGTGGAGGAAAGAGAAGAAGGAGGTGTGGGGAGATCCACTGTGGAGATAGGCTGAGAAGACTTGGTGGGGTTTTGGCTGACCAGGAGTAGAATTAAGAGGCTCTCTTCCTCTGTCACTGGATCCCACCCCTCCAGTCCCTAGATTCAGGAGGTTGTGCTTCTCCTTGCTCGTGCTCCTTACCACTCAAGCAGCAAACAAGTCACCATTTACATCTCCTCCACTGCTGCAGGGCTCAGCTGCTCACATAAAGGGAAGGGGCTGAGAGAGGACTGAGTCAGAATGGGCAGGTTTGCTACTGCTGCTGCGCATACTCACCAAGAGTGAGTATAAAACACACCTAAATACAGTATAAGACACATATATACAGTATAAAAGTATAAATGACTAAGGCTGAGAGAGTTTGCCGACAGGAGGTAGAAATCAGTTGTTTGCATAGCATGAACAGCTCAAACTTGTGGTCTTCCTCTCCGCAGGAGAATAGGCCTGGGCAGAGGAAAGAGCTGAGCTTGGCTGCTCTTCAGTGGGACCCATTTGCCACCCTGAACACCTGCATCCACAGGCAACCTGCCTATATTGCCTATACCTTCAGCTGGCCCTGCTGTTCTCTCTTCAAATTAAAGAAAGTCTCTAAAGTTAAAATGGAAGCTTTAGCATTGCTGATCAGTAGAAATAATGTCTTTAAGAATTTTAATTTTTTTTTTTTTCATTTGGAAAAAGAAGAATAAATGCTTATATTAGAGCATAATATCTGAACATTTATCTGGTAAAAATCTGAACTTCTAGTGCAGCAGAGGTGGTACAATGCAGATGTACAACAAAGATGACGACAACAACATGTTGTCACTGCAGTATTAGCTATGGAAGTAACTTGCTCATTACTCTCGTTACATGATCAGTACTTTTGTTGTCAGTAAGTGTGACAAACATGCTTCATTAAAATGCTATTTAGCTATAATAAGCTACAGAGCTTTTGAAATTAATGTTTTAGGAAAACCACATATTCCCCCAAACCCAACAGGATTACCCATTTAAAAATTATTTAAGCAGCTATACAAGGACATTAATATATTTCTGCGTCTATAAAGGCAGCAGTTTAACAAACACAGGGCCCATCCTCAAAGTGGCCTTATACTTCTGACTTCCAGCAAAAGAACAATCCTTGGGGCTATTTTCATGTATCTAAAAGGAAGTGCTTAAGGAATCACAATCACGTGTTCCAGGGCTAACCAGAATCCCAGCTAGGGCAAGTGCCTGTGCTTACAGACAGCTTTCAACTTCAAGGAATATTGTTGAAAGAGTAATGTGAAAGGGCATAGCTGAGGTTTTCAAACTGTTAGAAGACACTTTCATCTCTTCTTATGTAGAATAGACCCTGTGTCTCTCTCAGATTTCAAATTTCCATATGGTATATGGGTAGAAGGTGTAATAGATTTGGAATCACCTATTTCTGAATGCCATATGTTACATACAGCTTTTAGATCATTGTGAGACATAACAAGGTGGAGTTAATTTAACTAAGGAACAGCCTGGGGACATAGTCCAGATAATATATATCAGCAAATGTTAAATGGACAATGCCAGAGTAATTTTCTAGTTTGATCACCATTAGGAGAAGCTAAACATACCTGTCTAGGAAGGTTTCAGACTCCAGTAGAGAGAACACTGCAAGGCTCCCTAGAGGTCTGCCAAACACTCCTCCTCTCTCTGACATTTCTGAAAGCAAAGATGATGAATTTATTTGGACAATAATAATAGTTCAAAGCATCTGAAACATCTGTATTAAGAACACATAATGAAATCCCAGACAAGATTCCAGAGAAGCATACTTGCATTTCTAGAAGACACATGACTACAAAACCTAATTTCCTACTGGAAATTTTGAGAATGTTTTGTTGTGCTCACTTAAGGCAGTGAGATTCTCACTAATGCTGCCTTCCAGTCAGCTCTAAGGGTGTGCTCCCTTCAAAGAGAAACTGTACTGTGATTTTATACTCAACACCCACCACTTTATTCATCACATGTCTCAACCCAGAGTTACTGTTTGATCAGAATCATAACAAGGAGAAATTTCCAACAGGAACTGCTATGAGGACAGATTACCCCAGGGACCAATCGTTAGATGCAGCAAAGAATTTACATAATTTAAAACTGTTATTGCATATTTTCAATTAAATTATTTCTAAACTTCACTGTTGCAAGACAAGAATCAGGTCTGCATATTGCCAAGTCTCTTTTCCACAGACTTGTATTAATTAGAATGGTTAGTTGGCCTTACAGGAAGAAGAGCTGTTTGTGCTGTGACAGATATATAAACTGAAAACTCCAGACACATGTCAAAACAAGCACAGTACAAAGCTAAGAGAGCATCCACCGTATGAACACGCTGAAAAGAGTATTTGAAGGCACGCTCACATCATGCCGTAGGATTAATGGCACTGTGAACATTCCCACACAGCTTTATTGTGGAGGCTTATTAGTGACTGCTGAACAGCAAATACTCCTTTCAGCAACGGTCAGATAAATGACACTAATTGCCAGCAATTGCTTCCTGCCCAAGGTAACTCACATGCCATGTTGTGGAGAAAACAATGTATGCCTAACAGACATCATTTCTACTGACACAACTTATTCAACGTTTCACAAAAATTACCTGCTTTTGAACAAGCTGAAATATAATTATTTCAGATGTGTGCATCTTTGGTGAGTGGCTGCTGTACTGTCCCCAGGTACTGAGCGTAGCTTCTGAGCCTAACAGATGTCCTTGTGACATCTGAAATACAAAGAGGATACACAGCACATTGCAGTGCTCTGTGGGAGGATAACAGGAACAGATGATATTTATATACACAAGTATCATGCACAAAGTATAAACACACACATGAAATGCTGAGCAGAAATGTTCTGTGCATGTTTACTTATCCACCATCTCTTGAATGACACAGTCAAATGAAAATATTCTTCCCATTTTTCCCCAATAATGCTACATTCTAATGTTGAAAGAGGTAAATTTCAAAGAGTTAATCATGCAGTTATCTGCATGATTATTAAAAGTATCTGCCTTACTTTTTATAGAAATATTTTAAAATTACTGAGAAAAATATAATTCAGCACGTGGTGATTCTAGCTAATTTAATTTCCATCACATCTGGTAACACTTGGTAGATTGAAATGTATACATGTATGCAACTCACATTAGAAAACAATTTTATAAATTGCTGTGCATGCAAGTTTTCAGTTAGAGTAACCAGGGGTTTAAAACTTGCAGCCTAGATTTCATTCACCTAATTCATTATTGAACCTATTAATGAATCACTCCTCCGTGTGAACAAAGCACTCCCAACTACTTCCTCTCTCGGAAAAGCAAGAGGTAAAAGAAAGAGAAGGGAAAGTTTTAATGTCACCCTGAGAGGCATATATATTTACATTTTAAAAACATAATCATTGCTTTATTTCATTGGAACCTCCTTTCCAAAGATATTCAGGATTTATTCTGCTTGCTGTGACAGAATTCTGTAAACTCTGTATTGATATTGCATACTGTTGATGCGTATTTGACAGCAGATTTAGCTGTAATGGCTAATGCAGTTACCTCCTTCAGCTATCTGCCTCATCCTGCTTTCCAAAGTTGCCAAAACTCTGGAAACTGAGAATTATCCTTACCACTTTTTATGGGACCAAGAAATACTGGCATAAGAGAATTTATAACATTCCCCAGAGAAAGGCCCTAGAACCAAGGGCGTACGTGTGACAGAGTTCACAAATAACGCCTCCCACTTCTCATTTCACTGCTGCTGTCACATTTATTCCTTATATGATATTGACAGGCCAAAATATATTCTGAATCTAGAAATTAAATTGTGTATTTGTAACTTCTGATAATATTATGTATAAGGTATTACCAACATATTGACAAGCAATAGGAAATCAGCAGCGTATTGATTATGATAGAAATGTTAATGTAACAAATTGTTGGGTATGCAGATACGGGCCTATGGCAGTCATATGTCCTAATCCTCTCCTCACAGAATCACTTTCAAGAATCTAATTGTCAGACTCAACTAAATATTCTTTATTTATCAAGAAAAACAAAGGGCAAAACTAAGGTGGTGTCACGATTTAACCCCAGCCGGTAACTAAGCCCCCCACAGCCACTCGCTCACCCCCCTCCATGGCGCAACGCGGAAGAGAATCAGAAGGGTAAAAGTGAGAAAACTCGTGGGTTGAGATAAAGACAGTTTAATAGGTAAAGCAAAATCTCTGTCCTCTTCCAAGTTCTTGTGCACCCCCAGCCTCCTCACTGGTGGGGTGGTGTGAGAAGCAGCAAAGGCCTTGGCTCTGGGTTAGCACTGCTCAGCAGTGACGAAAACATCCCTGTGTTATCAACACTGTTTCCAAGCACCAATCCAAACCATAGCTCCATACTAGCTTCTATGAAGAAAATTAACTCTATCCCAGCCAAAATGAGCACAGGTGGTCTTGCTTGGACACAGAAAAAAAAAAAAAAAAACCAAACCAAAAAACTTTTCTTTTGTGCTGCATCCTACCTTTCCTGCTCAGTGCTAAAGAGGGGGCTGGTAAGAAGAAGTCAGCCATCTTGGACAAAGAAAATCAATTTCAAGTGAATAGAGCTTCTCCAATTAGTGTAAAAGAATGGGAACTAGAAGCTAGCTGAGATGCTAAAGTGACCCTGGAGGATGTTTCTTGACAAATATAATCTTAATAACTTTCTCTGTTTCTTTATCTCTTTGTAGCATTGCTCCATTACTGCAAATCTGTGTTAGTAAATACATTATTTGAAACTTAAATCTTGAGAAGAATCTGACTCTGAATGATCTAACATACAGTTGAGACATTTCTGATATAAAAGGGTGGCAAAGCAAAGGAAACGGTGTACTAGGACACCTTAAGCATTTTCTTTGTGACAAATTGTTTCCAGTGCATTTAGAAGGTGTGACTGTCTGCCACTGAAGAAGCTGCAGTGGTCTGTTTGAGAAGTGGTACCACAAGGTTTTCAAAAAGTAGATAGTATCGTTTGATGACTAGTGATACCTCTTTGCATGCAGTGAGACAGTAGGAAAAAAGATCTAAATTTCAACAGATCCAGAGAATTTCATACACTCATTTTGATACTGGACACGCTCTGTACAAGGGTGCTTTTCTTCCCAGGTTGTTAATTCCAGTAAGTGGTAGTGTCATGACTTGAGCTGCTGGAACTGTTCCACTGGCTAAAATAAGATGTTAAAGACCTTGACAGCATTCCAATCGGGAAACTAGTGTTATGGAGCCTTCTTTCAGTACATCATACTCAGTTTTTCTTTTCTTTGAGAAAACAAACAAATTGGTTTAGCAGTTACAGCAATTCATGTGCCATAAGGGTATGAATTAGAGGTTTTAAGTGTCTGGACCAAAGAAAACATAACATACATTCAGAAACTGTAACATACTTGTTATGCAAACCAGATTTATTTAAGACTTCTTACTTTGGCAGATTAGTTTCAAAGCCATTTCTATAAAAGGCATTATAAAAGAAAAAAAAAGTAAAGATAAATTTTACATGCACTAGTAATTTGTTTTTGTTAGGAAATCATACTGCCTGAAAAATTAACAATTTCTTCATGGCTCTTTGCCACCTGTAGGCAAAATCTATTTTCCTCCTTGCTTTCTGATTTACTTTGAGGATAAAAAGAGAGGTGCATCAATTATCGCAATCCTGCCTTGCTAAGGAAACGTAGCTACGCAAATTCTTCTCTAGTATTCCATGGTCCTTACAAGATTCAGTGCCTTTACACACCGACGGGAGCATGAACACCTTGCTCTGTATAACATACTGAAGGACATCTCGGCAGACAAAACTAGCCACACATTCATGGAACCCTGCCATCCAAACAGTGACTCAGAGAATGTGGCTCCTACAGGGCTGCTGATTATCTCAATAGGAGGAACCTATAATGGGAAACTGTATGAAATCAGATATATTAATGTCAACTTAAAAACAGACAAAGATATCACCAATCTTGTACAGATCTACCTCTGCTACCACAGGAAAGACAGAAGTAATTGTAATATATGTTGAAGGCTCACCACCACGTGGTAGATTAAAGTTTCTATGAAGTTTGTAACAAAAAGATTTTTTCAATCATTATTACAGCTAGTAGTAAAAGAAAAGCCTTTCCTGTTATTGGCACTTCAGGCTGTCTAATGCAGAAACATAAATGACAAAATGGATTATAATCCTAATTCACATGGCCAAAAAGATTTTTATTACTTAATTTCAAACTACTGGGGAAGAAGAAAAAAAAAAAAAAAGGCAAACACAATTTGGAGACTTTTACACCCATGAAAATAGGCATAATTGCTTTGTTCAGATGCTGGGAAACCCAAAGAAAAACTGGAACATAAAATTGAGAAGACAAATTTATACAGAAACGGTTACTGACACTCCTCAGTACAAAGTCTTCTTCTGCCAAAACAGTATTCTCTTACAAAAAGTTCTCCTAGCAAATAACAGTGGTATGAGTTGTGCATTGCAGCCTTTTCAGCTGTAATTCAGACAATGCCCTTAATTTTGTAATTTGGAAGATAAGCTTGAATGTAGATTACATTATGTATAATCAAGCATAGAAGCCACTAAAATACAGAATCCAGGCTATAGAAAAGTTACAAGATCATGATAACATGATTTCAAAATTACGAGAGAATGTGAATTAAAGACTCAGTGGGCAACATAAAGCTGTTTCCAGAACTGCAGTTTAGACACCTCTTTAACCGCTATACAGTAACATAAAGTAATGCTTTGAAATAATAACTGTGGGATTAGAAATGGTCTAAGCATGGAACAGCTCTGTTCAATCTGTGAGGAAAACAATTTTAAAATCTAATAAACCAGTGATCTTCAGACAAATGCAAATCTCAGTAAACTTTCAGTGTGAAAACTTGATGTTAGCTATAGGCAGTTTCTATCTATGCAGTTTCTAGTAAAAAATTACCTTCTAACCAGGAACATGGAATGCCACCAAGCCACCCTGGACACTCACTGAATTAGACTTTCTCACTTGCAAACTATGATTTTAATAAATGTCACTGTAGCTAGGGGTGAAAAGGAAAGACGGATGGAAAATCAAGGCACATATACAAACCATCCTCAGCAAGAGAGATCCTTTCTACAAACAACAAAAACAATAACTTGGAGTCATCTTTCTCTTGGCCACTGGCTCTTCTCCTCTTCCTGTAGCCATACCCCACACCCCCTGCATTGACTCATAGGCATTAGGTTTTGTGGCTGACTGCACACCCCAGCTTAGGTTGCTGGAAGTGTTGCTTCACCAAGCCACAGAAGAGCCTAAAGTCATTCTAGCCATCAGACATCCTGGCTGGCTGCCTTTTCAGCTAGCTAGTGTCCATTTGCTTGTGACAGTGCTTCTACCAGTTGCCATTTCCTATTCACGCTCCACAATCATTTCAGCTTCACTATAGGAGTCCAGTGCCATACAGGCTGGTACAGATCTCTGGACTATAAAACAGACTTCCAGCCCAGAAAGCCAACAGTGTCCTGGGCTGCATCAAAACCAACATGACCAGCAGGTCGNCCAGGTTGGATGGGGTTTTGGGCAGCCTGGTCTAGTGAAGGGTGTCCCTGCCTATGGCAGGGGGGTTGGAACTAGATGGTCTTTGAGGTCCCTTCCAACCCAAACCATTCTATGATCCTATGATTCCTAAATAGACCTTAACCTTTCTTCCTTGGCCATGAATTTCTTCTACACAGAACTCCAAACTACAGTCTGGGCAATCATTTAGTCTGGGCACAGCTGTGTTTTCCCTCTCTTCAAAGCATAATTACAGCTTCCATAATTCCATCACTTTTACTACATAGCCATTTTTTAACAGGCATTAGACAGGAGAATCCCAGTGTTGTGGACCTACAACTGATGTGACAGACTTCCTTAGCTGAATGCAGACCTGTTAGGGCCTCTTGCCCTTTGGCTACTGTTGCTGTTACAAAGATTTGCATTTTGCTACACATGTTTTGAAGTTGGTTGGGTTTGGTTTTTTTTTTTTTTCTTTTGTTGTATGCGAAAATACACTTTTGGGCAGGGAGAGGAAATCAATAATATAGCTGAGGCCAGGTATTTGCACTGGCAATCACTTTCAGTAATGGGAGTTTTAATGTTCACTTGAACAAGGAATACAGTGCCCAAAAGTCTGAAATAGGAAGACTGCACTGTAAAAGCACAGAATAAATAAAACCTGTTTCATCCCAACCATTGGACCTTTTCATTTAGCTGCTCCTGCACCCTACCAGATGCCAGAAGAATGGCCAGCCCTTCTGCTTTTCCAGTCCTATCCAGTTCACGGGGAAAGGGAGAGAGGATCCTCTTCTCCTTTAAGCCTTGGGCTATAAAACTTAAATCAGGAAAGATATGTTCTCATCCTCTCACACCGTGGCAAGCTTAAGCACATTACAGCTTTCTTCCTTAACAGCTAAGATTGATATGGAGTGTATTTGTGAATAAAACCACCTCAGGGAAGAATTTGTTCTCCATCTACCAATATCCAAAATGGTTCTCAGAAAAGCAGCACAAGCCAGATCATTTCCAATAAATGATACTTAAGTAATTCCAGTGCATGACCCAAAAAAACCTTACACATGGATGAACAAGCACTTAGTCCATTCCGGACTGGTATTAAAGTTAATTGTTCAGCCAAGGTCACTGGACAAACACCATTTAAAGTTAACTTGATTGGTCTTTTTCATGCAGATGAGCAAGGGCAGCAAAACCAATTTTGAGATCAGAACTGCTGTGGATACCAACTCCCCTGGTATGGCTGTTTTGTCAGCACAGCGAGGGACTTCTCAAATTATCACACATTTTAGTAAGAAAACATTGCAAAAACTACTTGTTTGTGTTTATACTGACAGAAAACTAACAATATACCACACATTCCGGCAACTCCATTATCCTGCTTTGCATGTCTCATGTTATCTCAAGGGTTTAAGAGTTTCTGTAGTAGTTCATGAGGGTTTGGCTGCACAGCTAATGCAGAACTGGAATACACTGTTGGCAATAGAATAAATAAAGTTTTCTAATGAGTGTACTTGGTTTATGTTGTGTATACAGTTCTCCTCCATATACCATTATAACTGTAGTCCAGGACCTACCCTGGGCTCAATTCCCAAAAACCAGAGAACTGGTACAACATTTTCAGCATACTTGCAGTAAAAAATAACAAACAATGGCAATTTCTCCAGAAACCCCTGGTTTACCAGTTATTGCTCTTCCAAGCCAGCTGTAAATCACAATTAATAAACACTTCTTTTAGTTTTCCATGAGCTGTCTCTAGGCAGTGATTTGTTACAGATTCTAAACATAACTGCTACCATAAAACTCCCTCTCCTAGTAGCACAAGTATATTGCTTTCCCAGTATGAACTACATCCCCAAATACCACAAGCAACGGTAAGCACAAGCTTCTCATATGCATGACAGTTGCTAGTTAGAAGAGCAGAAAACATGTTCCTGTGTTTATATAGCAAAACTACCACTTCTCCTGTGTCCTTCGCAAAACACCAGTGTCGCAAAGGCCACCTCAGCTGATACAAGGTGCTCCTTAGTTGATAGACCTGTCCTCAAACTCAAGCACAACATCTTCTCACACTCCACAGGCAGCAACCTCCAAGTCTTCCCTGGCCTTTGCACTGGAATAAAGGGAAAGTAACATGTCATTGGATAGCATCACTCTCTGTTCTCTGGACAGCCTCCTTTAGCTGTGATCCTCATTGGATGGTTTTGTGATCATCATGATGTCTATGACCTACAGGTAGCTCCAGCGAGGGGTAAAAAGGCTGTAATAAGAAATGCTACAAATACAGGTCAGTCAGCAAGTTCATATCCAGAGAAAATCCTACTGAAGACTAAAATCAATGAGGAAGTTGTATATTTATTCAAATTTGTTATTTGGCAGATGGTTTCTACGTATACATTTACATTCTTACACCCAGCTTGTGCAAGGTCAGTTTTCTCAGGTTAGGAACACTTTGTTAATTGAAACATGAACTCAAAGAAACCTACTTTAAATTAAAAAGAATCATTACCTTGAGGATGGGCACTTAGATTCTTCTCTGCACTCCTACATTAGAAGCATAATTCACAGATGTTGTCTTTATTTACTTAGTTCACAGCTGATCACATGTAGCACATTGACTAACTAGAGAACACCTGCAGAACTACAGACATGGCCCGTCCCTCAGTCTTGCAGGCAAAAAAATCCAGAAAAACTACTCTCTCTATCGATTTCAAAGTTTGAACCCACAGTTCAGGAAAATCTTGCACAACATTTCCTTGAGTTACCTGGGAAGATGTGCTATGAACGTACTGCTGTGTGCTGTCCCACCAGCTATACTGCAGAGGTGCATCACACAAACCCCCAGCGTACAAGATACCAGTTTTCATTATAGGACCTGGGTGGAGGATTTGGAGCACTGCACTGCACTGCAGCCCGCAGACGGGAAGGAAATGCAACAGCCGATGACAGGTATTTGGATATCAAAACCAGAAGTCTGTTCCAAAAATATTTGCCTTACCTGTGTAACCACACAGACATCTCTCACCTCACGCAGCACGATCCTGGTCCCCATGTTTTCTAGCTATACAACACCACAGCGGGTGGAAGTGTGAACTCAGCTCACCCAGCGCTGAGACCACATTTCTCCAGCACGTAACTTGCGGCCTTTTGGTGTGACACAAGCAACACTCGTGTTAGGCATCATCCCTGACTGCCCATGCGACTGTGGCCTTCACTGCACTGCTTCAATGGTGGCTGGCACACAACCTGGTCAGCAGCTCCCTGACGTAATTGCATCACCACGCTAACGGTGTGAGCACCTTGCTCTGCTGACTTTTCCTCCTCACGTCACACACGTGAAATCGTTCTTAGAAATCACCCAAGGCCCAGCCCTGTGCCACCGCAGGGATGGTGAACAGGGAAGCACGGTGGCGGTATGGCACAGGACCGCGCAGCTGGTTATCACAGAGGCTGTAAACGTCACGCTCAGCCCCTGCAGTGTACAAGACCGATGACCGGGCACGCTGAGGGGGCCCGCGGCTGAGGGAGCCCGGCGGGGCCCGGCCACCGCACCACAAACCCCGGGCCAGGGGCAGCACGGATAGGCGGGGCTAACCGCCGGGGGCGGCAGAGGGGGCGGGGCTAACCGCCAGGGGGCGGTACAGTGCGGGGTGTGTGTGTGTGAGAGGGCAGCTGCGGGGGAAGCGGCGTGGGGCGGAGGCCTCCGTGGGTGGGAGAGGGCGGACCAAAATGTGCCCCGGGAGACTTCTCACTGCGTGAGGGGGCGTGTTGGGGGAGAGCCCGCTGCAGTGGGAGGGGGGCCCAGAGTTACGTCCGAGACAGGGTCTCCACGGAGAGGAGGCGGCTGGGATGTGAGCAGGGAGCCCAACGCTTTAATCTGTTCCCGTTTACGGTACTAATTAACACGGCGCATCTTTAAATCGCCGTACGTTGGTCAGCAATCTGTGCGGAGGAGCGAAGGGCTACCGGCACTTCTCTATGAGGCGGAGCTGCCCAGCAGATTCCCCTGCAGCTTGAGCAACGCAGCCCTTGCTAAACTCCCCGTGACCTTTAGTTCTGCTAGGCGTTTGCGAAGCTGTTTCCTAAGGGGCTTTCTCCTTGTAGCAATCGCAGAGGGCGGCTGACGTCCCGCCTCTCCGCATTTCTGCTTTCGAGCTGGCAAGCCTTGCCGTGATTTGTTTGTCTGACACGTTCGTATTTTCGTACTTCTGCTTTTTAAAACAGGCAGCTGAAGGCGGGGCGCAAGCGAGGGGGGAGGCGGCACGGCCGAGCCACCTGAGGGCGGTCCCCCCGCCCCCGCAGCCCTCCTCTTCCTCGCTCCCACCGCTCCGTGACGTCACCCCAGGTGCTTCCCTCCTCCCTGAGGGCGTGGTCTCGGCAGCCCCCGGTGGGCGGAGGCGAGCAGCGCGCATGCGCCTGGCGCCGGCGGGACTCGTTGCGAGCGTATGTGCGAGCTCGCCGCTCCCGTGTGGTGGGCAGCGCGCGAGGGGTCGGGAGCTTGCCGGCCTCCGGACAGGCTCGCGCTCTGGCCGCCACCGCCATGTCCGCCACCATCGAGCAGGAGTTCCAGGAGATCGATGCCACTAACGACTGGCAGGCGCGTTATCTGGTAAGCGAAGGGGGTCTCTCCGGTTCTGCCCCGGCCAGAACGCAGGAGGGGAGGACGGGGAGAGCGCCGCGAGCCGGTGGCGCGCGTTGCCGGTATGTGCCGCCTCAGCGGGGAGCGGAAGTCGCTGGGCCACGACTCGTTTTCAGGTGCACGCAGCGAAACTGCGGGCGGGCGCTGCGCATGCTCCCGGCAGGCGGCTGCCGCTGTTCCCTGCGGGGGAGGCGATAGTGCGCAGGCGCACCAGCGGAGGACGCCGTACAGCGCCTGCGCGCCGCCCGGCGGCGGGGGTGCTGGAGGCGCACTGCGCCTGCGCGGACTCGCCGGTGGCCGGGGCCCCTCAGCCGGGTGCTGGCGGCGGGGCGCGGAGGGCAGTGGCTGCTTAGACGCTTAACCCAGCGGGCCGATCTGAACCGGGCGAGGGTGTTTTCCCCACGGTTTCCCGGCAGAGTGGAAAGTTATACCTGATAATATCGATCCGGCCAAGGCTTGCCGGCGGCCCTGGGTTCGCGGCTCTGCCACTGAAACCGCTGCGCAGCGGTGCCTCAGGCACTCGCTCACCCTCGTCACCCGCCCGTTCCCGCCGCCTTCACCTGCGCGGCGTCCGCAGGGCGTCCTGCACCGTTATCTCTCAGAAAATAGGCCGCTTGATTGCCCTTTTTCTCTAGAAACAACGACAGTGGTCTTTGGGTCGGTTCCATAAAATAGACTTCATGTGTAAGCTTATAATACTAGGGCAGTTATTTGAGCCAGAATGTATTTTACAGTGTGCTTTCACAAAAGAGGAAAACCAACCCAAACTGGAAATTCACTTTACTAACTTTTAAGTTGTGCTTTTTCTCTGTTAAACTAGCAGTGTATTTCATTTATGTGTGTTTCAAATGCATGTCTAGAGGTAATATATTACAGAACTGAGGTTTGAATTTTAACAGGGAATAGCAGAAATAAACTGTGCTAAGTTAATGAGACAAAAGTCTAAGGGAAGAATTCTGCAGTCAGTATCTTACATGAGGTGGAAAAGTACATACACATTACATCTGGTGTATCCAGACTGAACAAGTTAGCTTTCCCAAGTCATTTTAATATTTAGTTGTACATGGAGAAGTAAACTGAATAGAAAATTGTATATTAAGCTCAGCTAAACTTTTTATACGGGTTTCCTAATTTTACTACAGCTATGTTTATAAATATTTTATATAAGGCTTTTTGTATTAGAATTTTATCTTTCCCTGATTTTGTAGGTTTTGCAAAGTCAGGATTTTTTCAGGGTGCTTAACACATTAGTTTTATATTAAAACCAGAGAATACAGATCTGCTTAAAACCATAACGAGAAAATAGCAAATTATGTTTTTCATAGCACAAACTTGTAGAAAATACTCTAATTACTGACTACTTGTTTTTATACTGATTTTTGTTCAGGGAGGTATTTTTGTATGATAGTGTTGTATAATGTACTTGCCCTGAGAAATGTAAGTTTCTCTGAAGGAAAAAAATAATTTAGTATTAAGGTGGGTTCTATTTTTTTTTCTTATTCTTCTTGCTGAGACCAGTTTTGTATATTTGGCCTTCAGTTACATGAATTTGCCAAGACTCGTGGTAAAATTCCGTGAAGCTTCAAATATTTATGTTGACTTCTGGAGCTCCTATCCAATCTGAATTAATGACTGAATAAATAATTCTCATTTTTCTTTCTTTTTTTTTGATGCAAGTTTTTCTTGTGTAATACGCCTTACGTTACATCTGGCACCTGGTTTGTTTCTCCAATTTGTGGTGTCTGGATCATATGTGGGAAAACTGATTTTTAGAACCAGTCATTAAACTTCCTTAGGTTTAATCTTTTTAGCAAGCCCTTCCCCTCCTCTCTCCATCACTATAGTAGTGTTTCTAGCTGTTTTAATGTTTCTTGGCCAAACTACAGATCTGTTTCTGTGCACAGAGGATGCCAGTGCTTTTAAAAAACAAAAATATGTTGCATTCTGTTGTGGAGTAATACAGAATTTACATTTCATGGGAACTTGTTTAGGAATGCCTGCCAGATGGATGTATTCAACATACACGTGGTTGCTCCCAAAGCTTGTAAGCCATATAAACTAGAGAAGACATGTTCCAGTGTGCTGTATCCAAATAAAAAACCCCTGATTGTCTGATAGCGCAAGAGATTTTTATACAAATATGTAGAGCATTGGTGCTTGACAGTTGCTGCTTCACATTGTGGTTTAGGTTCTTTACAGGTTGACGCTGCACTTAAGTAATGTCGCACACCAGATGCTAAAAAATGGAGCTTTGTGTGTATCTTAGATTTCCACCGAAGTCCTTGTTGGCTGTGTTCATTGTCTGGGAATCTATTTGGGAAGTTTGAGAAGACAAAGATGATAGTGGAACCACAGAGACGACAGTTAACTAAGAATGCTTAGTTGTAAAGAGAAGTTTAAATACTCTTTGGGTCATAATGATCATATGTAGCAACATCATCTAATAACAAAAGGAGAACTCAAAATACTGTTAATTCTGTATCTTACAACATGTTTGCTGAGATAGCATCGGTACAGAGATAAAGGGATAGTTCAGTTCATTGGAGGCTGCTCGTTAATAGCACTTTAGCTGTGCTTTCAGTTTTCTGCATAAGGTAAATCTGTATGTCTTAGTGAAGTTGTGGAAAAGATATACTCAGAGGCAAAAAAACCCCAAACCTGCACATTGAGTATGTGAACAGTATGCTCCTTCAAATAGGGTATAAATGAGTATCTTTGAATATCTTCCAAATGCAGACTATTGAAAGGTTTGTGTTAATGCACGGGGAGAAGCAGGCTGTGATTTCACATTGATATTTGTGAGTCTAGAACTGTTCCTTCATATTGGATCATGTTTAACTACTACAGCTATACGGTTTGAACTGTCAAACCACCAAGAATAATCTTGTGGCTTCCTGGGGATTATGCTGCTAGTTGGTGTAAAGGAGCTAGCAGTATACTGCTGATAGTTCTGTCTGTCCGAGTCTCTCATTACTGTGGGAGATAACACGCAAGTCTGAGGTAAACTGTAAACATAATAAATACTTGTTTCCTTCCCTGTTGTTCCTGCTACATCAGTTACTTACCAAATTGTGCTTATGTTAGTTTAGTGGTGGTAGCCAAGTGCGGGAAGATCTAAATGGCAACAGCTTGGCCAAGAATGAGACATGTTTCCTGAGTGAAAATAACTCTAGGTATAGTAAAGGTTCATTTAAAAAATGTTAATTATTAACAACCTTGATTAATGAATGATCAATAAGCTCGAGAGTCTTACAACAGGATGTGTAGAACACTAACCCTAATCAGCTTACTGGCTGTAAGTTGCATTTTTTTTTTTTTGTCTTTTAAAGGAAATTCGACACAAATCCAGTGACTACCCTCATAAAGTTGCAAAATACCCAGAAAACAGAAATCGAAACAGATACAGAGATGTTAGTCCATGTAAGTATCTTTTTTGTAATTATTGCAGTAACCTTTCTAGACTTTTTGCTTACCCAGTTTACTTGTAAATGTTGTAGCTAATAAATCATGGTCATTGTAGGTTCTGTATTTTGTTTATTTCTGTAGCCACACATCCTATGATGAATGTGGTTTTTTGTTACACATACACAAATGTGTAGAACAGAAGGGAGAAAAGTTGGTGAGTTAAACTCATAGTGCTGAATGGTGAATGAGAGATGATTGCAAATTATTGTTATTAGTATATAGGTAAATGTTTGAGAGCTACAAAGTATTATTTTTAAAGTATTTTTCTCATAAGGAAATTATTTGTTTTTGTACTGCTTTATCTGTCATTAAAAAAGTCAACATCTCAGCACAGAAATTAAGTTAATAAGCCTTGACTAACACAAACAGTTTTCTTTTGGGCTAAGTGATTCTGCGTATTTATAAGATTGTGTGGATAAATGCCACTTGATTTCTACTGTTGCTCTAAAAAACACTTGAGATTTTTTTTTTATTTTTGTCTGTTCAGAAGAATGTATGCATGAAATTAATACTCTTAATGCAAATACATATGGTACGGAGTGCTTTATATTTTTACTAACTGCCATAAAATGGTCTTTGTGACATAATGATCTTGCATCTCGGGTGAAGACAGCTTTATTTTTTCATTTTTATTTTTTTACCAGCTTCTTTGCTACTGAAGTGTTTTTTTTTTTTTTCCAACAGCATTTATTTTAGAAACTGTAATCCAAAATTGCTGTAAAAAGACGTGTGAGCAAAAGATTACTAATATGTAGTTATAGCTGGAGAAAGCTATCATAAATCCCTTTCAAAAGGACTAGGAAAGAATTTAGTACAGCCTTCATTTTTCTACAAAATATTGAAATTGAAACAGGTTAAATGTTTGTGTAGTTTGGTACAATGTTCCCCAGAGCACCAAAGGCTCGTAAAAGCCACCTTGTTACTGGATCTAGAATTTTTGAAGTGTTGCTGGTGTATTGGGGCTTTTTGTTTGAGAACCTAATCTGAATACCTATTTGAAGATTTGGAGAAGTGCTGAACTCCTTGTTTCCAGTTGAAAGTTGTGGTAACAGCATGTGCATAGCACTTCTCAAAATTACACGGGAAGGGTCTCGAGTTGAGTCATGCTGGTCAGATGCAGCATTCATTAGACTGCTACCAGAATGCTAACTTGCACGGTGTATTCTCACCAGATGGATCCAGTCTGGCTTAATGCTGAATCTCAATACCGCACTCTGATCAAGCGGAACTTAAGCATTCAGCACACAGCCTCTTTGCTGTTTCTGCATGACATTCCCTAGTATGGGCTATTTGAGAAATGTACAGCTCTGACGAAGATGCCTAAAGTTAGTCAAATACTAAATTCTGCTGTGTGCTCAGCAAGGGGAGATAAGCCTCTGCTGGACTTTTATTGATCTATGCAGAGGGTCTTACGTGTCCCAGGTCTGCTGTCCTGTTACAGTGCAGCATTAACATCTGACCTGTGGTAAAGTAGATCATGTTTTATTCACTTTCCAGTTCATATCTAAATTGGGATGAGGAAGGCAGGAAATTGGATTTGAACCCATGAGACTCAAGTTCTATTCATGGGTCCAATATCCCATTCAATTTCTGTGGCAGAAGTTGTATTTGTGCATTTATCATTTCTCCCATCCATGGATTTCATTTCTTAGGCACTACTGCAAAGAGAATGGCAGCTTACCTTTAACACATTTGTGTTTTTTCTTTCTTTTTAGAAAGAGTGTTTCTAAAATAAAGAAAAAGATATTCTGCTATTTAAGTAGCATCTAATAACACCTGCAATTATATCTTAGAGGTAGGACTTGTATTCATCTCCTGTATTTTTTTAGAGCTCAACGTTTTCCTTAATCATGGCATGCCTTTTACAATAGTGAAGAGTACCAAACACCTCTACCCTGGCCACGGCAAAACTTGTTTCTGAAATGATCGTGTAGCCAGGAGGAAATGAATTATGTGATTGTATTAGTCCCTGGACCATGTGCAAGAGTCAAGAGAGACAGTTAGATAAAATCTAGGCTTGAAGTAGTAGTTGGGCTCAGGAAGGGCTTAGAGTCATTATATGCTAGTTCACGTGAATTATAACATGATGACTGAACTAAGGTGATGAAGCATGTCTCAGTTTTTAGCATTTATGAAAGAAAGGAGCTTTGCATTGGGCCACCAAGATAGCTTGCAGAACTGGGCACTAGAAGCAAGGCTGTATGAGGAGAACAGAACAAAACACTGTGTTTGAACTAATTGCTGTTGAATTTTACATCTGTGTGTTTTCAAATACGACTCATAATTGTTTCTGTAATGATGATGAAAGTTGGGAGGAGAAAGAGACTTGGAAGGGAATATATGATAAATAACATTGCAGGATAGCAGTAGCTAAATTTCAAAGCTGCTGGGGTAATAGCTGTGTGGTTTGGTCACTGTGAACACATCTAATCATGGCGCATGCATGCAAGGAACTGGCATTGCAGAAATTCAAGATGACTCAGTCTTACACAATCAACATCTTGGTCCTTCACTATGCAAATTTTACTGCTCTTTAACTGTGTTTAAATAAAAAATGGGCGATAATACTGATGTTCTCTGATAAAGGCCTTCAGAACAAGCAGTTAAACTCTTAAGATCTAGCTACTTAAACGTATTGGAAGACATAAGATGTAATTTGATGAAAATGTTTTATTTCACCATAGCAGTAAGAAAATGGTTTGTTAATCTAGATGGCAGCTAAGCTAGTCTAAAATTTGAGGTGGTATGTCTGCAATAGGAAATGCAAAGATTATTCTGTCTTATGGAAAAGATGTCAATGACAAGTGCAGGAAAAAATGCTTTGGGTTGGTTTGCCCCATTTCAACCGTAATATGCAGGACACACACACTGAAACCAATTTGTGTTCATTACGTACATTTCTAGGTAAAAGTGTTAGCTGGGAAAGGCTAATCATCTTTACCCATTACAGCTGAGTTTCACGTTATCTCCGGTTTCATAAATATTTTTCTTAGTGTCAAGTTTTGTTGACTAAAGAGCTATGGTGTGTATAAGTTTGGTTGGGTAAAAGCCCTCAAGAGTTACGGCCTAGCCAAAAAAAAATAGCAGTGTACAGTTTGGTATTAGTCTAGAATAGGGAGAGGAGTATTTTGGCTATGTAGTAGTATTGAAACAGGAAGTTAATCTGAAATAGGTTTGGTTTGACAGCCAGTCATTTCCTGACAGATGAAACCATTTCTCAGAAAACATTGTTAAGAGGAAAATAACTTATGAGATTATTATTCTTTATTGATAACTTCAATGAAACTCTAAGATTTCTGTTATTACTTTCCTTTTAAATCTTATCCTTAGTGATATCAGAGGAGTCTAGGGTCTCAGAGTGACTGTAAACACCTTTAGAGACCTGCTTACTGTGTTCCCAGATGTAGAAGCAAGAAGGAAATCCCCTCAGCAAAATTGGCAGGATTTTTTTTTTTGCTTTTGCTTTTGGGGGGTAGATGGGGGTTTACGCAGGTTTATCTTTAGCCTTCCTTTTAATGTATGTAGCCCAATTTTTTAGGTCACCTGAACATTTTTGCCTGATATCCTTCTGCTGTTGGAGGGTCTTGAAGTAGTGATTTCTCTTGTTTTCTTCCTGTGACGCGGTGCAGACTCTGTGTTGGACCTTTCAGCTGTTGGCTTATGGTCGTCATAGAGTATATACCAGGGAGAGAGGAATGTGGAGAGTATTGTGCTTTACGGGGAACAGAGTTGGAGCTGATGTGGATGGTTTTGCACATAGTGCTGATTGGTTGTCACTGCAAAAATGTTCCCTTTTTGTCCTCCGTTTCCAGTGTACGTGCTGAGAACAGGGAGAAGATCTGTCCAAAATAAACGTGCTGCACTTTTTGTTGTCCATACTAGAAGCTGACATTGATGATTTTTGTGACGTTATCTAATGATTCTCCAAAATATCTTGTTACCAGAAACATGGTATAAATAAACTGCTTTTGGAGACACTTCTTTCTTTGGGATTGGGGGAAATTTTGTAGCACGTACTGATCTAAACTTTATTGTATCTGAAGTTTTTTCCACAGTCCTGCTTAGAAGTGTAAGGAACCTGTGCAGTAGTTATGCATATATTTCAGTGTGAATACATTTCAGTTATGAGCTAGGCCGTGATTGATATGATGGCATTTGTTGCGTACAACTGGTGACAGGATGGGGAAAAGTAACTTTGCCTTTCCTTTGCCTTAGGCTACTTCTGAAACTTGAGACTGTAAGTCTAGTGACAGAGTATTGTAATTTGAACAATTTAGCAGCTCAGATAAACTGGATTTAGGTGAATGAAATGAAGGGAATTTGCTGGTAGGTGGGAAAAGGTCAGACTGGGTCATTGGGATGCCTTATTGTTGCATGCTCTATTTATGACTTTTCTTTTTTTAATCCGCTAAGCAGCATTTCACCCTCCTTTGTTGTTAATAGCTCTGTATTTGGGGAGCCAGAGACATCTCTTGGATAAAAGATAATTTTGAAGTTATACGGTGGTTTCACGTCTAGAAACTATTTTCAAATAAAACCTCTCATTAACCAACTGCAAGAACTGTATGATGTAAAAGGCCAAACATTTTGTATCTCAGTTTTAACTGGATATGTCATTTTCTTTTTAGCTGGGCAAATTGATGTGCAGTCAAGCGTTGGCCTTATTTGAGACATGGGGAGTGTTGTCAGTGATATCAGTGGGACAGGGTTTCACTTGAAGTGGGTAATAAGAGTTTGCTTATCTCAGACAGGGTGGCTCTGACAGTAGTTTTCTTCGTGTAGGAGCCAGAACGAGAAGCATTTTTCAGGTTTCCACTTCCTTTTCGGGCTGCATAGTTTGTTGAAATAGGGGAATTAGCACTTCAGAAAATGAGTACTATATTTTAGCTGTTGTGGGCATGGCAACATTTAAGATAAATCTTTAAGATAAGATTTCAGATAGGTTTATCATTCATATAAATCTAAAGTACTTTGTAACTGGAAATAATTTACATATGGGAAATATGTTACAGATAACTCACTGTCAAAAGTTGGCTTACTTCATTTAATTCAGAAGAGCAAGCCAGGGCTTGAATGAGTTTTCTAGGTCATTGTGTCCTTTAGGAATCTCCTTCCTTGGAAGAAGGGAAATCAATATATTCTAGTGGTTTTCTTTGTCCTGTGGAGTGTATGCCAGTGTATTTTAGGATTGCCTCTGTTTTAGTTGAGGAGGAGGAGAGAGGCTGTCTGTGCATAGAATTAGTTGTTGAAGGGGCTTTTAAAAAAACTTACAGAATTTTTTCTGTCATGTTTACAAAGCATAACTTATAAGAAGGAAAAAGTAAACCTGGAAACGTGTTTTAAAGATTACAGTAGGAAACCTCCTTAGGGCCTTGGCAGTTATCTCCTACTGGCAGCAATACAGCAGCTGCTGCTGGGTGATTAAACTGTTAACAGTGCTTGCTTACGTCATCTTTCCGAGAACACTAGTACCGGTATGTGTGATTTACTATAACAAGATCTTAAGTTTTTCCTGTTGGCAAATGACATGTAATATTTACAAAGGTCTTGGTTTCTCTCCAGTAGAAACATTTCAGATAGTGATACATGAAAGGAAAAAGTAACACTTTCCTATCCAGACAAAATAATACAAGGAGATATATTTTACTTTTAAATGCACATGTCTTAATTTTAATGTGTCCTGGCTTTGATAATGTTTTTATCTTCATAGAGATGTATCATAAATTGTTTTTAAGACTCCTGAAAGTCAAGATGGTGTTGCTTTACAGCTGGAATGCTAATGAAAACAGACTAAACCAGTAACTTTCTCATACTTTTGTATTAAAAATAGTATTTCTGTTCTCTGCACATTTGTACGTGACTGCATATAAAAGCTAGCAGCTAAAGGAGGTAGGATGACAACCCCAAATATCAGTCCTTAAAAACAAACAAAAAAACGGAAGAAAACTCGAGTAATTTAATTTAGTGTTGATTTCTTTCTTTGAATCCAGCACGATCCTCTTTGACAGTTGCCAGATCAAGACCCAGAAATGTGCTTTTCTGAGGTTTCCAAGCATATGGAAAGTATTTATAAAATCATATGAGCAGTCTATAGAACAAGAGTCTTAATTCAGTAACTATTTTTTGATTCCCATCAGCTTTTTGCCTATCTGGAGTTATATTCATGGATTTCTTAAATAAGCCTTGTGCTGTTTAGACTGACTGTGATACAGAGGCTTAATCAAAGTTCAGGTATTTTAACTGCACTGAATGTGATACTTGATAGTTGCTCATGTCAAAACTTGTGAATTTTGTGCGTTTTCCGAGATGTTTGGCAAAAGGAAGTTAACCTTTTGGTGGGAGGACAGGAGAGGGAAAAGTGGGCTGACATTTTAACAGCAGCTATGCCATCAGTCCACACCCTGAATGAGTTTTGTGGGTTAGATCAGGTGAACATAGGTTAAAAGCTGGCATTGCACTGTAATTCACTCTCAGCTCTGTCAGTTTCCTTATGGAATCTCTTCCATCTCTTCCTGAAATGTGTTGAAGTCTCTTACATTCATTTTAGTTTGCTATTTTTTTTATTTACTCTTCTCATAAACAGTCTGTCTAGGCAGTTGAGCATCAAGGGGTTTGCAGTCAGTTGGATCTCTTTTCCTGGCATGCAGTTGGGTACAAATTTTAAACTAAAAAATGCTGTTTGTTTAATACAATTCGAATAAATGGCTGAAGGATTACTTACTGTGAACAAGTCTGATTACCTAAATGTCTCCTAGAGGATGATAAATCAGATACTAAAAGGTTCTAGGAACAGCCACAGTGACTTTTTATTATGCAGTGTTTTAGTATGACAGTCTGATAATCTTTCTCATATTAACATTAGAATTTTAAACAGAATCCTTTGCTTGCCTCTGACATAAATAGGGGAATCTTCCATCTTGCCTGTGTAATCATGAGAGGCTGAAACTGTGTAATTAGATTAGGTTTTGTTTATTTGGAAGACTTATAAATTGGTATGTTTTTGCATGTGCCCCTTCTTTAGTATTTTTAATCTCTAAAGTATTAAACAAATTACTGGGAAAATTAAATTTATCAAAGCTTGCAAGTAGATTTTTTTTGTTGTTGTTGGTTGGGTTTGGGTTTTTTTGTTTTTTTGGTTTTTGGTTTTTTTTTTTTTAGCTGTGTGAGTTTAACTTTATGATTCTACCTCAACCTATGAAACTTCAGTTCACCAAAAATCTTGGGATTCTGAACGTAAAGGAAACCATGCAGTGGAGTGATCTGGTGTGATAGGAGAGAGTGCCTGCCTGGTGCATTAAGGAAATGCAATTGTTGAGGGATGGCTGTGAGCATTTTTTTGGCATGTGAGGGAGGGTTGTTTTGTTTGGTTGTTTTTTAAAGAAAACTGAGTATTCCAGTTTCTATTACTAGCTGCCTGAAATTACGTTGATGGAATACTGAGGGGAGAATGAGACAGGTAGTTATCAAAGCTACATGAGAAATTAGTTTCACATATATATGTAGTTTGCCCTTTGGTTAGTACTGGAGAATTTATTTCGAATTGCTTGTCAGAACTAAACTTGTCTGTTAGAGAGTATACATCAAGATAGATGCATCGTTAATTCTTTATTTCCTTTGAATTGTAGACGATCATAGTCGTGTAAAACTGCAGAACACTGAGAATGACTATATCAACGCCAGCCTAGTGGTCATAGAAGAAGCCCAGAGATACTATATTTTAACACAGGTAAATAGTACCAATTACAAGGTGGTTATAGGGTTTGAGAATCTGAGGGCGAGGCATTTGTACAGGCATCATTTGTATTTTGATGGTTCCTTGTCTCAGTTACATCATACTAACTGCCTGTTTGATCTAGTTGTGAGCACATTATTTTATATTTTAAGAAAAAGCTAAAGGGAATATTTAAGTATGAATAGATTAGTGCATATAAAGCTTTTCAAATAGTTCTTGCTCTTCAGTTCTTTTCAAAATAGGTTGCAACAGTACTTTTACCCCTTATTTCATCTTGTACCTTCTGAGCATGCTTGCAGTAGCTTTTCTTCTAACAGCACAATAGTATTGATACCCAAACTGAAACATCTCTTCCCTGAGTTCTTACTGTTTTGTTATTTGGTTTTTTAAAACAAAGCTTCCAGGTACTGGAATAATCTGTGCAGTGTGGTTACTTTCTTGCCTGTCATTTCTATCATTCCTTTAATAATTTGTTTAAACTTTTTGGAGGAAGACTTTTTCCTGTTTCACACAGTGAACTATTAACTGTATTCAAACACTGCTTTGCCTATGCATTCTCCCACTCATTTTTTTTTTCTTTTTCTTTACTACACAGGGTCCACTACCTAATACATGTTGCCATTTTTGGCTAATGGTATGGCAACAACAAACGAAAGCAGTTGTCATGCTGAACAGAATTGTCGAAAAAGAATCAGTAAGTAATATTAAGCCTAAAGTTGTAAATAAGCCACATAATTTTAGTACAGTTGAACAATGTTTGATTGGTACGTTAAAAGAACTAACGGACTTTCTCACTGATGTAGAGCTTAATGTGTATTTAATATAACATTGAAGTGATGAAGCTAAGACACAAAATTCAGTTTTGTGAAAACTGCATCTAATAAATACACACCCAGAAAGGTGAAAGTAACATCCTGAGAAAGGAGGATTTACAAATAGAAGTAAGATGGAGTAGAAGCAGAGTAAGATGCTCTAAAAGAGAATGGAAAGTGGGAAGAGGGGTTTGACATACAGTATCTTTAGGTTATTTCTTCTAAATACAACAGAGTAGTGTATTTGCTACATAGTGATCATAACTGTAACAAGGAGGACAGGCTGCTGCCCAGCAACTATCAAACTGGTCTAGTTATTTTTGATTCTTCACAGCTGGTGGTATACATGCAGGATACATGAATCTTCTGTTATCATGTAGTTTTTCTGCTAATGTGCCTAAAACCACTGTGGATTTTAGTTATAAATGCACGTCATTTGAGACTTAGGGTTTTTCTTCAGAGTAGATTTGTTAGTAAAAAAGATTTGACTAATCCATTAGAAAGTCACTTATTTTCTTACGCAAAAATTTTCCCACAGAAAGTTTGAGTGCAGGGCAAGAGGAATAAAAGACAAAGGACAGTTTTGCATTGCTTAGTTCATTCTTTTGTTTTGCTAGAATCTTCCACTATTCAGCAAGCCTTGGGAAACATTGGATGTGTTATATCAGTTATGTAGATGTGTAGGTGTGTATGGCAGAAATGGAGGGGGGAAAATACTGTTGAAATAGCTGACTAAAGATCTCTGCTCACTGTGGAGAACTAGAGGGGGGGGAGAGGGAGAAGGGTTAAGGTATATCTCAAAACATGCTAGCCCTGTGATGAAAGGAAGCCTAAACAGATAAAGCTGGAATGCATAATAGCTATTGAAACAGTTGTAGTAACTTGGCTATAAACATTATGGACTTTGAGAATTCCTCAAACTGGGAGCAGGTACGTGAGTCTACTATATTGAATAACAGGGTCTCAGAATCTGCTCATGCAAAGCTCAAGATACTAGGATACTTAACCAGACTTTCTTTTTTCTCTCTCTCTCTCTTTTTTTTTTTTTTTTAAATACA